>OZ010573.1:97507188-97527996 GCA_963932145.1 Acanthosepion lycidas | reverse complement strand
TAAACTTAAAAGAACAATCTATCCGAGAGCCACGACTACACCTGAAAAACGATGATCTGTATTGGGATATCGATGGTGCCGTTTATGATGAAATGATCAACAGAAACAAAGTTGTTAATGCGGAGAAACACTGTCGTAAATGGAGAACATTACACGAATATTTACAGAGAAAGGGGTCAATATTGATTAATCTTAAGGGCGTCTTGTTCTTATATGATAAGTTACTCAGGAAATACTTATGGCACTAAATATTTATGTCTGTCTTTATCCTTTTTACTTTGACTCCACCCGACTATCGTTTTCTTTCAAATCCTTGTGACATTTTTCAAGAGGAAACAGTGTATCAAGTTTGGAGTATTTAAAAGTGATACTGTTTCTTTGCATCGAAATCTGAAGAACTTTAGGCCGAAATGTCAACAATCTGCCAAATAGGAGGAATTATTCTATTGATGACGCAGGGGAAAATATTACCAAAATAAATTTTTTTCATCATCCAGTGTGACGGAACTTACTTTTCCATCCTGATATATAATTGTGCAAACGGGACACCTCGAGGTGGTGCAAGGGTTAGCAACCTTGTTTCGCTAGAATAAATACGATTGAGTAGTGAGTTCAATCCTCACTGGGTATCCCTTACTTTCGGCTTTGTGTCATATCCAAGCTACGCTTGGAAAATCGCTATAATTGTCTAAATGTCTTTCTTGAAGAATTACCAACTGTGATTTTCATTTTCATTTTTCGTTCAGCCCTTTCCAACGCTGTTTCCGCTCTTCATTAATTATCATCTTGAGATCTTCGGTTCTCAAATAGGTATTTATACAGATGACACTATCATTTACTCCTGTCTCAACAGTAAACCCGTCAAAGATCCCAAAGTAAATCTAGTTGCTGCTCTTGAAAAGGACCAGAATCAGTGGTTAACTGGGGCAAGAAATGGCTTGTAAATTTTTCGCCTCCAAGACAAAACTGCTCTCATTTAATCGCCATAAAGAAAATTTTCTGCCTGTCATCAGCATGGCTAACTTTAGTCTCATGGAGACTGACTTGAAATAGGGTGACTACAACGAATCAATAGCTGCATCTATTGCAAGGAAAATTATGACACTCTGTCGTGCCAGAAATCGAGTCCATCTTGTAATTTACAAATCTACCGTTTGCACATGCATCCAATACTGCTGCCAGTCTAGTGTTCCTGCTATTCTGGAGGTTCTTGACAAAATGCAAAGAAGCAAAGAAGTATCTCTATTATAATCGATCCTGAATTGGCATCTCCACTTCAGGCATATTCTCACCAACGTGACGTCGCTTCCCTCTGTCTATTTACAAGTATTTTCATGGCAACTCTGGCGAGCTTTTTTCCCTGGTGCCCCGATTACATGAATTTAAGCGTTCTACTCGATACGCATCTAAGTCCCATAAGTTTATAGTTGAAATAACTAAATGCAATTTTCACCTCTTCTGCAACAGTTTCATTTCTCGCATGTACCGCCTGTGGAATACCTTTCTGTTTAATTCCTTCCATACAATCTTCAAAACCTTAAGTGCAATGTCCATTCCGTCCTTGATCTACTTAAACCCCGTTTATCTTTTTTCCTTTCTTCAATCCTTACTATTGACAGTCTTCCCTTTTACTCCCTGTAATCGCCTGCTTACTCGTGGCATTCTCACCTTGCTTGGAGTGAAATGATGAAAAAAGGACATTTAAGAAAGCACCGCGGCTTGGAAAATATAATAGTTATCAAAATTAAACCCCTATTGTCTATAGTTATTCTAACTGCAGCCGAATGTGTTAAACACATGATTAGTAATTTGCTGCTCAAAATTTTAAATCTTTAATCTTTTTATGAATAATAACACCGTTCGTCAAACAACATCATTGAGCTACACCTTTTCATTTTCGAGTAGAGTTTCTCTACTGCAAATTCACACGTTCGATATACATGCATCACTGTTTCTCGTAGGTTAACCTGCAAAATTAGCTGATCATAGGTCAATTAACACCCGCACCAACAATTATATAATATTCGACAATATGAATCTATACTAATGTAGTACAAGTTATTGTTAACAAAACGCTTATCTATTTTAATATCATGTCCCTAGAGGACGGACGCGATCATAGCATTTCAGATATTACTTTTCCTTGTTGTTTGTCAATTGTCATTCCTTATTCGGAATGATGGTCTAATGGCTTCTCATTTACCCTTACACAGTGTTGAATGCAGAGTTCTGGAGTGGCGGTCACGAAAATTAGTGTGTAGTCTGTCTTGCATTTGAAACCAATGCTTAAGTAAGAATGCTTACCATTCACAGAGGCATTAGTATGAAGAGAACGCAATAGATAAAACTAGGATAATTGATAATCTGTACGTTAGCCGGCGTATAGTAGATACAATTGCTTTTTTTCACCAAAATGAAAAGCTTTATACAGTGTTTTCACGTAGATTCTTCATGGAATTATTTCTGGTTACTTATCCCTGAGCGAGTTCGTCATTCGTAAGTGTTACGTCGATCGCTATCTATTTCAAGGTGATAGAATAATTAACTTCTTCGACCATCTTCCCTATAGGTGTTCGTAGAAATTTCATGACGCAAGAAGTAAAAGAAAGATGTAAATATAGTCGTGAATGCGGATTTAGGGACAGAACGAATCGTTATTGTACGGTTTCTCAGAAGACCCTATTTACAAACCTTCTTCCAACTTAATAACACTCTCTCTTTCAGCTCACATCCGTTTATCTGTTCATTGACTCTGTTCATTTATTTTTCCCTTCGTTTTTCATTACGTATTTTCATTCCTTTTTACAGTCGTCCTGAATCATTTACAATTATTTATTCTGTATTTTAAGCATACTTTCCTACGTTACAATTCTTCCAATATTTTAGTTCAGACTTAGATGCATTTTTCTCTTTCGATCGTTTCTCCAACGCGACATATCGCTAAAGTTTTAATTGACGACGTCTTTTTCCATATATTTAAACTATTATAATATTCTATAAAATGTCACTAAAATATGTTGGAAAACCACTCATACGACAATCAGGAAATACGAATTTTTAATAAAACTGATCACAATATCTGAGAAAAATAAAAGTCTGTTTAAACAGACACCAGGAAGATATGGGTAAGCATGATTGTGATTACAAACAGTACTTGTCTTAAAAATGTTATCTCCCGGAGAAAATTATGGTCTGGTCGAAGTATATCTATTTGTTTGGTGAAACAATAAAGTTGTACTTTATATATTTGAATAGAAATCTTTCTTTCAAATATATTTCGTTGAATGTGACAGATAAGAAAAATTGGATGAATTGTTTATTGAGTTTTTCTAGTATTCTTACATTTTTCCTTTTGGTGGGTGTAAAGGAATTTAAGATATTTCCGTATTGCCCATTGTCCCAAGCGCTCGGACACTTATTTGGCCATTTTCAAGGGGTTTTTTGCTAATTGCTATTAATTTCTTTCAACAGCTGTTTTTCTTTCTTTCTTTATTTTGTAATGCATATTATATGATAGTAGCTTTTATTCCGGGATCTGCAAAAGGAATATGGCTGCAATTCAATTTTAGCGTACCTCTTAATCTTAAAAAAGAAAATACTTCCCAACTACATCATCGATAAACAAATAAAATTATACTTACAAAAATTCAGGATGCTAGTAATAAATATAAAACACAACAAAACATTAACATATTGTAATGTAACATGATGTACAATAATTACAGACAGGACGAATTCGCCATTGCACGAAATATTAAACGACATATTTCAGCCGCATATCCCAGCAAGCGGGCAAAACTTATATTACAAAAAAAATGGAAAACCGCCAACCTCGCCATTACTAATCAATAACCTGTATTAAATCTAAACTAGTGATGATCGATATAGTGTATCAATTTAACTGTCCAGTTCAAAACTGTGTTTCATATCATATATTAAATATGTAAATGTGTCACACCACTACCTCCTTGAGGAGAAGACTTACCTGTCACTTATCTGATCAAAGTGCCATAAAAAAGTATTTAGCCATCCACAATCTAGAAGAACACATAAAGAACATTCTGGTGGCTAAACGCTCATCCTTCATAAATCCCACAACCGAAAACATTTCCCTGTAAGAGAAGCACGCCATATAAAACATCTGCCACCCAGCATTGTTCTTACTTTATATATAACAACGCAAATAATTTGCTAAAGGTTTTGAAAACAGAAGGACGCCAACTTGAATTTCAGCCACGTCCCTTTCGAAGTGCTCAGAATGAATGCTACTGTCATATAATATCCTTCACATAATCTTAAAAAAAAAAAAACAACAGTTGAAATAAATTAATAACAATTAAAATGTAATATTCATGATACAATTCCATTTTAAAAGACAAACGTAAAAAGAAATTAATAACAATCTGCATTAGAAAGTCCTTGAAAAGGAGTAAATAATTAGCCGAAATAATAAACACTACGAACAATTTTTACACATCCATCCCACAGCAAACGGAAAAAATGTAATAATGCTCGAAAAATTTAATAAAAAATATTCAAGAAAACATCCTTGAAGCAATCTTCAAGCTTAACATTGACCTCAGTGACCACTTTTATATTTACACGCGCTTTATCTCTAGTATTGATCAGTTTTTTATCCAGAAATATTGCATACCTTAAAAATCTTTGTTACACACATATATATATATGTACACGCATATATATATATATATATATATATATATATATATATATATATATATATATATATATATATATATTACACACGCTCTATCCCTGATATTGAGCACTTTATCACATAAATATAGCACATCTTAAGACTATATATATATATATATATATTTATTGATATTTTTATTTTTACAAAATAGTGCTACAGAGCATTAATATTATAAATGGACTGATTTAAAATATGTTTTTTCGCTACACAGTAATAACCATGTTTTAAAAATGGAAGCTAAAAACTTCAAATTAAATTTTGTAATTAAATTAAAAAGCATTAGTTCAATTTCATCCTCAAGCGAATATATATATATATATATATATATATATATATATATATATATATATATATATATATATATATATGTGTGGGTATATATATGGATTAGGTGTTGAGAATTTCACTGCCAGTAGATCATATTAATCAGGTTCGTTATAGTTAAATTAACAAAAGTATTTGTAGAATATGACTTTAGATATTTCATAGGGAAGCACTTCTGAGAAATTTTCATAATTAAAAGTAATTGATGAACAGTTTCATTCACTTTGTGATATTCGTTTAGTATGGCAATTAACTAAATTTTTTCACCTCTGTCTAATGAACTGAATAATTCTTGCCGGCCTAGAAAGTCCTCGTTCAATAACCTACTTTATTGCCAAATTCCAGACCTCAAATGCACATCATTCTGGCATCTAAAGCCAACCATTCTTTATATTTCTTGTTTGTCGAAAACAGTCTATTTCAAAAACCTACACTCATGAAATATCCCTCTCTCTCTCCGTGGTTTACTGAAGCATCACGTTAAAAAACGTATAAAGTTAAATTAAGCAACGTCCAGCCTGGTCATTACCTAGATGGGTAACCGCTTGAGAATACCAGGTGCTCTTAGTTTCGATGTCTACCTAGTGTAATGGATAATAGTTCGGAATGGTTAATCGGTGAGCCGGGTTCCAATTCCGGATGTGTTTGTTATATTCACTTACGCGCAGATACCACATAGAAAGCCATGAATCCATCTCTTCAGCAATTATGGTTACTTTCTAAGCGCTGGCTGAAAGTATGAGGCACCCAGTGAGGATCGAACTCACTATCTAGTCGCAATTATCTAGCGAGTCATTATACTACGTTGAAGTGAGCAAAATGATTTTTCTAAGCTTAGCTTAGAAGTGGCACAAGGCCGAAAGTGGGGAGCATCCAGTGAGGATTGAAGTGATTAATCAGTCGTTATTGATCTAGTGAGATAAGCCAGCTAACCATTACACCACGTCTAAATAGCCGCTAATTATTTAGTAAATGTAGCTTACATATTGCATAATGGTGAGGCACCCAGTGAGGATCGAACTCAAAAGTAATAATGATTTCTTATAATTAGCACAATGCTGAAAGTATGGAGTATCCAGTGAGAATCGAACTCGTTATTCAGTCGGAAGTGGTCGAGCGAGATAAGTTCTGCATTACACGACATGGAAATGATTCCTCAGTTGTAGGTTAATTAGTAAGACTAGTATCCTTAAAAACACTATCATTTCTAAAAAAAATGTTGTTCTGGCTTTAAATAAGCTGCAAAGGTTGATAAGTCGTAGACAACGAATTAGTCAATTAATCTTTATATCCGCAACTCATTTCTTATCTGTTTCTTTGCGAAAACAAAAGCGGTTTTGTTCGCAATAAAACCATTGTTCACTAACTCTTCTAACTTTTTGACTAATGCAAGCGGAAGTTGGCCCCGAGCGGGCATGATTCACTTAGGAATCGATGGACGAGAAAATCGTTTATATGCATCAGTTGCTTTCGTTATCTTTATTCGCAAAACGCATTATTTATTCTATCCTCGTTCAAAACTCGGTTCCCGTAACTCATTCCTTTTCGTATTCACTCCCTTTCGTACCTTTTCTCGCTTTATGAACGCTTATTCACTTGGAGTCATACACCTAGGCGTGAATTTGACTCCACCTACCTTTCAATTCTGGGACTGACTGTTTCTGCGGCGCAAGATATTTGTCAAAGAGCATCGACATTAACTCTTTCTTAAAGATATACTTAAGCATCTTCGTACAAGCTACCATTCTCTACCATTCCCCCTCCCGGAAAAAAAAATAAAAAAATAAAACAAAACGGAAAAAAACAAAAAAAGAAAACAAAAAAACCCAAAAAAAAACCCCAAACAAACCGAACCTGTTCTGTAAACATATCTACTAAACACATTCAAGGCTATAGAGGAATCCCTCAATTACTGTGGTTAATGTGTGCATAGGTAACTATAAAAAAAATCAATTTTCAATTACTATGGTTAAACAGAAGAATGTTTTACCGCAGTATTATGTATGCACTAATCGAATTTAAGTACATAAAAATTTTAGTGCACTAATCGAAAACGCATTAATTTATCGCCCTATTAATCGAAGGTTGACTGTATACATTCACAGAATTACAAAAACATGTATTGTTTTCTAACAATATATCTCTACTCATACGAAATCTAAATATGGTGCCGTTCTACGAGGGAGGGTAAAAAAGTATCCGCACTTTTGCTTTTTATATTTATTTCCACAAAAGCAGAGGATAAATAAGTACGTCATTTTTCTACATAGACTCCTACCTTTTCGATGCATTTGGTCCAACATTCCACAAACATGCATATCCCTCCAAGAATAAGGTTTTCGGTTGGTTGCGCGACAATTTTTACACTGCTTCCTACATTTCTTTATTCGTAAAGGAATCGACGACTTCGTAAATCATCTTTGAGCTAAGCAATGATGATAATCGAACAGCACAAAATATGGGTTCTAGACAGGGGGTTCCAGCACCTCAAAACACAATTGGTTAATAGTTGCAACGGTCTGACCCGCCGTATTTGATCGTGCATTGTCATGCAACAACAAAACATTCTTTGACACTGCTCTTCGTCGTTTGGTGAGAATTGTTGGGTTCAGATTGTTCGCCAGCAAAACATTGTATCTTAAACCCCTTTTAAACTGGATGGTAAACCCCTTTTCCATGTAATCTTCTAGTGTAGGACCTTCAAAAGTCAAAAAATCTGGATGGCGTCACCCTTCCCAACGAAGATTGAGCTTCAATTTCTTCGTCGCTAGCGAGCCATCATGTTTCCATTCCATAGGCTGCCTTTTGGATTCTGGCTCATAGTATTGGACCCACGTTTCATCTCCTGTACCTATTCTGCTCAAAAATTTTTCGCCTTCATTGTTGTAACGGTAAATTAAACGTTGGCAGGCCTCAATGCGCTCTGATTCTTTGTGGAAGCTGAGATCGTCGTGGTTTCTTTGATAGGGAAAACCATGACTAATCCGCAGAGACCATGCTACCTCATCGATGATAACTCACAGATTCACCACTACCATCTCCTGGTCTTGGTGAATCGTCTCGGTAATAATGGCGGTTGACGGGCGTCCTGCTCCTTTTTCATACTTCACGCTTGTCTCGACACTTTTAAACTACTCGATCCACTCATACACCCCTCTATGCGGTGGGACATTGTGGCCGCATTGTGCTAAAAGCCTCCGACGAATTTCATCCCCTGACACAACTTCCGACAAGAGAAATCCGACGACTACTCTTTGTTCGACCTTGCTGTACACTGCTAGCGAAGCGGCAATGTTTGCACTGTAAAAGTAGAAAGAAAACTGATGCGATCAGGCTCAAACTTTGATTACGCGACCAAAATATGTACCAACTATGTGCACGCATAAAGGCAGTGTGACAAACCTCATAAACATATTATTGCAAAAAAGGGATAGTTTTCTTCTTATTCTCACAAAACACTTATCCTCTGTACACATAACAATAGAAATATAGGCTGCCATTATAACGACCAGCTAATTCTTTACGAGTATCCCCGTCTTCTAGAGTTGTTAGTTAATCCCTGCTGAAGACGTCTTCTCAGACATACTGAGTCAACCTGTAGTTAATGTTGAACAAACCTTAGTAACATTTTGTACAAAAAAATCTAGTTAACCAATGCCAATACAGTAAAAACCCGAATTAATTGTCTTGGAACCAACAGTCTCCGGATTTATCTTGAAAATTTTTCAAACTTTATTTAAAGGTATATAGTAACTTAAAAAGAATTACACATACATATGTACTATATTTAAAATAATTTTGTACTGTACAGAATGTTTTTAGGCCACGAAAAAGTGTTTCAAATTAACGGACAAACGGCTTTAACGGACGTTTTCCCCTGTACGCCGAAATCCTTGGCCACAATGAATAGTAATTTCTTGGAAGCACAATCATCGACGGCTTTTACTCAATTTCATACTGAAGTGTTTATTTATCAAACACTTGCCAATGATATTGAAGGCTGGAATCTTCTCCCCAGGCAGATAAAATCATGAAGACACCTCCTTAACAGATCAACCAGAATGAAATCCAGATCCGAACTCTGGTCTTAAGGTAGGACCGAAAACGTTCTAACCACAGTGCCGAAGTCAGAATTTTTCAGTAGTCATATGATAATTGTTTCTTCTATATTTAGTTAACACGTCCCTTACAACCGTACCAATAACCAATAAATAATAGACTATTCCGTTTTGCTTGTGAAGAAAAGCGAAAAAATATCAGGGAGGCTGTGGCCCCTTCTATGTGGTGTAATGATCAACAGGCTTGTCTCGCTAAATCACTTACGACTCATAGCCAGTTCGATCATTACTGGTCTTCTGCTACGCCTATGCTACGCTTAGAACACTTTTTGGACACTTCCCCGTGGTGTAATGGTTACCAAGCTTGAATTGCTAAATCAATTACAACTGAATAGTGTGTTTGATACTCACTGGGTGCACCACACTTTCAGCTTTGTGTCACATCTAAGCTACGCTTAAAAAAATGATTTTGGATGTGATCACGCTCTCATGTGTTTAAAGTCTGCTCTAGTGAAATATCATGTCATCTGTCCGAATTTAAACTTTTTGTTAAAATGAACAAAATTTTAAGAGTATTTTATAATGTCTTATGGAGCTGAACATTATTTTTATGTTTAGATGCATTTAAACTGATCAAATTTTATTTCAGAGAACAATAAAATTAAATTTTGTCTGATTAAAACCCTGCTAACATGGAAGTAGCCAAGAATCATTTGAGGCACATAATGCTTTATGAGTTCAAGAAAAGAAACTCAGCAGCCGAAGCGGCTAGGAACATTCACTCAGTTTATGGAGAGGAATGCATGAATGAAAGAACTTGCAGAAGATGGTTTGCAAAATTCAGAGGTGGAGATTTCATCCTTGAAGATGATGATCGAACCGGACGTCCAGTTGAGTTTGATGAAAAGCTTCTTTAAGCAGCCCTGCTTTATCAGTTGAGGAATTGGCAGTGGTTCTCAGTTCAAACCATACAACTGTTCATCGTCATCTTCAACAACTGGGAAAAGTTCCTAAACTTGGAAAATGGGTGCCTCAAACTTGTTTCACCTTTTTGGGATAGACTTGTGACTGGCGACGAAAAATGGATCTTTTATCGAAATGTTAAGCGTTGTAAACAGTGGCTTGGTAAAGGGAGAGGCCCCCAGCCACAGCCGAGAAGGGAACTTCATGGGGAAAAGGTTCTTCTTTCAATCTGGTGGGATCGCCAAGGAATAATCCACTTTAAATTCTTTCCACCTAATGCAACAATTAATGCTCAAATATACTGTCAGCTATTAGAGCGTTTAAACCAAGCTTTGAGGAAAAAAAAGACCTACTCTGGTGAATCGAAAAGAGGTGATGTTTCACCAGGACAATGCGCGACCCCACACAGCAAGAATCACGTCACAAAAGATCGAAGAACTTGGTTGTGAGAAAATTCCTCATCCACCTTATTCTCCCGATCTTGCTCCTTCAGACTACCATTTGTTTCGTAGCTTACAGAACCATTTGGAAGAAACGGCTTTTGTAACACAGGTAGAGGTTAAAACTGACATTTGTGAGTTCTTCGAATCAAAGCCAAAAGAAGTTTACAGTAATGGAATTAGTAAGCTTGTTAATAGGTGGAAGGTAGTCATAGATAATCAGGGAAAATACATTGTAATCTGTAATTAAATGTAACATTTGGTCACTTGTTTTCTTTATTCAAAATTCGGACAGAATTTATGAGATGACCTGATAGAAAAACCTGTGAACTTCAAATCATTTTGTTCTCTGTTACTTTAAAAATAAATAATGGCCTGTATTCATACATATGGTTGCTATTGCAATATTTTTTTTATTGACGGAGAACTCGCAAGGAGCTTGTTCAATGATTAACTTTAGAATTGTAATTTATCAGACAATTCAAATAGAAAAACCATGAAATTTTCATATGTATTAATAGTATAAAAGTAATGTCAATGTCAGCAACAAAATCAACTGTAAGAAAATCTATAGTTATCAGCAAAAGGGGACATCATAAGATGTAACTTACAGATCGGGGATGTCAAAATCAGTGATATACAGAAATGTTTGGCTTCTAGAAAACAAGAGGAAATTATCACATTAACTCTTCAGGTGGAGACTTAAAAGCCTCTTAAGAGGTTAAAAGGAGCCGTAATTTTGAATCGCAAGGAAATATTAGGAGTTTCCAAGGAAATAATAGAATTTATAATATTTAAAAATGTTCAAATTTATTTAACACTCAATAAAATTTATATTAGGTTGGTGCAAAAATAATGACGTAATAATGTCGTTTTTTGACGTTAAAAAATGCGTCAAAAAACGACATTATTACGTCATTATTTTTGCACCGACATAATATTATTTCAGTTAAAAAATGTACAGTAGAATTATTCAAAATTATTACAACTATTAATTATAAATCTTTTCAACATGGAGATAATTTGCAATAAAAATATTTTTTTCTTGTACGGATGTCTGCTAAGTTTGTCTTTTCTATGTGGTTTTTAATAAAAAAAAGAGTAACGATCAGATTTCTGTCCTCCTGTTAGTGAGTGCTAGGTGATCTCTTCAAAGGTAAAAAGGAGAGTTGAAATAACAGAAATGTGGATCTACAAAAGGATGCTGAGGATGAAGATTTGGAGAAAATGGAAACAAAAAGAAAACTATTAATTAACATAAGAAAGGCACATTTGAATTTTCTGGAAGACGCAATGTGAAAAGAGAGCTTGGAAAATGTGATACTCAGAGGACAAACGGAAGGCAAGAGAGACAACGTAAAACAACATACTTAGAGAGCTTCATTAAATGGACAGAGCTTAGGAGAAATAACACAAAGACAACGTTTATTAAGAGTTACAGGGAGAAGGAAGTTGTTGAGGGTCATGATCGGCACGTAAGGAAGAAATTATTTTCGTGATGCTCTGTAGTCGGAAAATAGCGAAATCGGGAGATTAATGCAGATGCATAGCAGTTGCCAGCTCAGCTGCAGCATTTCATGTGAGTCATCTAGGCAACGTTCCGTTTTGCATTATCGAGCAGTGGATGGATTTGGTGCAACAGTGGGCGTTTCTAGAAGAGATAGCGTCAGTGATACTATTTAGCTAGGTGCACCACAGCTCAGCGGTGATAATCCTGTACGCTTCGAGCAATGCTAAGTAAATATAGTTCCGCACGCCTCAAAATTTCCAGCTCACGATTTGTTTCCAATCATACACCCGACCATAGATAAAGCAACAATGCTCCTTTCTGTACGACTTCATTTGACCACTTCTGTTCACTTTCTCGTCACTATAATCGAGAGAAAAGAAACATACATATTTCAAGCGGACATTTTTATTATTATTCATTAGTCTTTTTTGTAGTCATTTCACCCAAGCAAGGCAACGGAATCCACTAGAACGCAAGTGGTTACTGAGATTGAAAGAAATAGAGAGGACAATAAAAGAACAGGTTTTACGAAAACAGAAAATGATGATTGACATTCCATTTACATCATTGAAGATCGTAGTCAACAGAAAAGCAAGAAACAGGAAGAGAGTGCCGCAAATGTTAAATGGGAGTGAATGAACTTAGAATTTATCGTTAAAATTAAACTTCAAGGGTTAAATTTTGAAACCTACCTGCCAAACTAGCAATACCCTTAAATTCTTGAAGTCAAAGGATCAACGAGGAAAGATCGTCAGAACTGTTTCCTTGAAAATATTTATAGAAGCGGCAAAGGTAAGCTACATTATGGCGGTGGGAAAGTGACATTATCCGAGATACTATGTCAGTACCGCTAAAGTTGCCGATCTTTTATTTTGTCAAGAATCTATGGATATATGGCAGTAGCAATCAGACTATATGTAGCAGCCATATTCGATAAACCGACGAATAGTAGACTTATAAATGTGTAAGAAAAATTCAAACGAGAAAACCGACCTACCTCGAAGAATGCAGGTTGCAATGCATAAATTGTTGTTTGAATTACGCAAAAATGAAAATAACACTGATATCTCCTTTTAACAAATATATTTACCAAAATTACACAAAAATATCTTGAAATACTAAAGCGTAAACCTATTTAATAAAATCGCACTTGGCTTGAATCGTAGACTCCATCGACTTCAGAATTTCCTGCAACTCTTCAGGACTGTCTCCTTGTTGTTGAATGCTGCCATAATCCTTGCATTCCGTTAATCTTTCGTATTAAAAGGGGTTTTGTTGGTCTCTTGTTCTACTGCACCCCACAGGTAATAATCAAGGGGATTGCAGTCTGAGGAATTACGTGGACAGATGTAAGGGCTGATGTGGTCGCAGGTATTGTCTGACAGCCATGAATAGTTTCTCCTGCTTTTGTTGTATATTGCAGTGTCCTGTTGCCAGATATATGCCATTCCAGCATCCACCCTCTTTAATCAAGGAGGCACTACCTCCTCAAGGCATTTGATATAAGCCTCAGTGTTGAGTCTGAAGCTGTGTGTGAACATGCGTGCAGCATAACGTCGCCATTACATGTGATTACTCCAAACACTTTTTTAACTACCATTAGACGCATCCGCCTCTTTACGAATCCTCTGCACTGTCCTCAGGTTTTGCGCCAAACGTCGGAGCTTTCGGTGCGAATTCAGAGTACTAAAGTATGCCATTTTCAAATCCAAAACAAACAACGCGCATGCGCGGAATTAAAAATATAAAATGGTAAAAAATTATCCTTCGCTTCCTGTAGGTGGCAGTTAATTCAATATAATCATTCGACTTCATGTCAGTAGAAAACATAGTACACTTGGAATCGGTGTTTTTCTTAATCCTTATGAAAGATTTGCTGGAAATAAACTGAAGATTATGAAGACTTATGAATACTCTCTAATACACTGAATTAAAAAAAATAAGCCCACGAATAGTCAAAGTTTGAAAATTCAGTACCAAGTAGCATCACTCTTACGAAAGTGATGTTCAGAATTTACATTTTTTATGTTATGGCTCAGCCAATGGAAGAGCCGAGAGTTCCTTAATGTATCGGATTACTGAATGAGCTCATTGCAATACATAAAATGGGGAGGTAAGAAGCATTGGTTTAGTTTGTTTTGTTTTACGGGCTATCAACCTCTGTGGGCTATTTAATATCGTCAAAATTCTTATTACTGGAAATTTTCTTTTTCAAAAATGTATTGCTGTTAACACCTTTTGCCTTCAAAAATCTATTGCTGGCAATATTTTCTTTCACAAAAATGTATTGCTAGCAATATTTTTTTACAAAGCATTTCTGGTATTCAAACATATTTTTACACCATTATATTGTTTTGGCCCCAGTTTTGGGATTAACTATTTATCCATAGCTGGGTCCCTAACAGGTGCTACCACCCAGGATCAGGGCAGACCTGGGAACTCCAGCAATTAAGAGGTGGTTCCACGCTCCTTAAAACCTCCTGATCAGAGGCCTGGCAGTTGGATGTAGTTTATCGTCTTACCCAGGACGCGGATGTAGTTTATTGTCATACACAGGACGCAAATTCCAAAGAGAATTTATTCTACAAACATAAGTTCATAAAGTCTACAGTCGACTGTTTTTCTATGTTACATTCCTTCATAATATGTCCTTCTTACTTCCCGTCCTGGGTGAAACGATAAACTGCTCTTGACCCGGGGTGGAAGTACTTGTTAGGGTTCTAAATATGGGCAAACAGTTAACTTCAACCTGGGGTCAAAACACTATCCAAGTGTAAAAATATGTTTTAATACCAGAAATACTTTGTAAAAAATATTACCAATAATACATTTTTGAAACAAAAAAAAAAAAATATTACCAGCTATACATTTTTGTAGAAAAAATATTACCAGAAATACATTTTTGAAAAAAAAAAAGATATTACCAGCTATTCATTTTTGAAGTAAAATTATTACCAGAAATAAATTTTTGAAGAAAAAAAAATATTATCAGCAATAAAAAATTTTGAGGGCATTAGATAATCCATTGAGGTTGACATGCGTAAGACAAACCAAACCAAACCAAACCAAACCAAACCAAACTCTTTGGAATTTCGTTTACAAAGTCACACTTCTAAGAGAGAAACTGACTGAGAGGAACTTTCTTCTTGCGAAGGGAATGAGGATGAGTCGACACTATGTGGCATGGCGGGTTCTAACTGTGAATAGACTGGTGATACTAAAGAATGTAGGTCTTCTGAATATACGCCATGAAAGTAGAGATAGATTAAGAAGAGACTTGAAACGTTTGATCTGTGGAAAATGGGCTGTAGAAGTGGAAGATAATTACTTACCCACTACTCCACGTGGTTATTGCAGATGGCTGATATTATTTCGAACGAATGAAAATATTTTTAAGCCAATGAGGAAACGTCCTCAGAGCTAAATCATTTAGATATTAACATAGCTTGCAGAATAATATATTGAATATATTAATAATGCCACTCTTTCAACGAAGAAACGCTGACAAGGTTTTAATTTGATATTGATATTAAATAATTGATATAAATTTCTCTCCATTTTCTTGGGTTTTTTATTCTGTGCTAGTTCACAGAAACGTTGATGATTTCCCTTTAATTCACGCCTATATGACGCAGCGTTTTCATTTCAAATTATGAGCTTGTGTCATAAGTAATTTGGGTTATTTTGGGAATAAATCGCAATGACAAATGGATCATCTTAGCTACTAATCATACTGTAAAATTAAATACCATTTTGCAAAGCAGTAGTAACATATACAGCGGATCACAGGAAAAGAGTTATGATCAACAGAGGAATTTTTTTGAACTCGGTTGGCCTGTTGTTATTTACACTATTTTGATTATTGTGTTCGTCTTTGTTGCCATATTCAAGACGTTTCGAATGTTGTACGCTCCAGCCTTCTTCAGGTGATTGAAATTTCGAACTGATCCCTGTATTTCGTTCACTAGAGTAGATTGTTCTAGTTCCACGTACCATGCTTCTTCCGGGTGTCTCAGTATCAGTGATCACCTTTTAAGTCAACTCACCAAGTATTTCTTTTCACCTCAGCTGTAGCCAGGTATTGAACTGAAAGCTTTTGTGGTCAAGTCACAGGATTTAACCAATACCTTTATCAACCAAACTGATATTGAGACGTCGGAAAGAGGCATGGTACATGGAACTAGAACAAACGGTGTACGAAATAAATGATTCAGTTTGAAATTCCAATTTTCTGTAGAAGTCCGGGGAATAGAAAGTCTGAAATGTCGTAAATATGGAAACGAAGATAAGGTCAAGATTTCGAAGAATATAAATTGTATAAATAATTACCATACCTCATCTCAGAAATATAGTCAGATATCGATTGATCTGTTTTACTGAGATATTATGCACCCGATCTTGCAATAACTGATTATATGTTTTGATCGCTGCAAAAAACTTTGAAGGAAAAAAAACAAACTTTATCTCATGATAATTCAGTAATTTCTCGAAAGTTTCTTCATTTCAAAGACCTGCGTAATTAAACTTTAAAAGTAGCCGCCTGGTAATTAGTAACGTTTCATTGAAAATAGTTCTGAATATAAATATGGATAATATGTAATTGTAATTTATACTTTGGAAAAGTAAATTCAATAACCAAAAACGGAAATTATTTATGACGCAACCAAATCAGAGCGGATACAATCTTCTCTTGAACTACGAGGGTGATGGCGAAAGTAAACACACCTGTCTTATTATACTGGCTAACAATATCACATGTTTTATGGCAGTAGAAATTCATTTTTTAGATATTGTAATGGCCGATAGTATGGCAAAAAGGCGTATAACATAAACAGCAGTACTGAAATTTCATCGATGCCGAACAAACAGAGAAAAATGGAAAAAATATTTTTGTGATACCAGCTTAGAAAATGGATACATGATGATGCCTCCTGTCCGGAGAAAGCACGGCTTGCTTCTCTTGCGACACCGAATAGTAATCTAGATTTTAGATCACAAATGATTTCTTTTGAGTTTTAAATTTGTTTTTAAAAAAGATAAATAACATCTGGAAATACATCTGAATTTTAGTCCCAGACTAAGTTAATTATTATGTTCAAGCGATGAGTAGCAACAGGACAAAAGTTCTTAGGAAGCATAAATAAATATAGGACTACAGAACAAGAAATCAGCGAACCGAGTCAAACGGTTTAGACATTCTTCACTTATATTTCACCAAAGAGGGGAATATGTGGAGAGATCTCTAGAAAGAAAATGACAAAAAGAAGAAGAAGAAGAAGACATTTTGGAAACGCATATATTATTCCGCTCTTCAAAAACTTTGTCTCGTTGTCATATAACATGATTTATTTTCCTGGCTTGCCATGATTATTAACATTAAAGAGATTGGTGAATACTTGAGAATAACGCTCTTATATAAAGACCTGATTCACTGAAGCAGTAAAAGCATGAAATATGATACACCTCTTGTCAACCTTGACAGGAAAGTTACGTCTCCACTCAAAAGACAAGTGTGCAAGTATAAGATATTATACACACACATACACACACACGCGCACACACACACACACACACACACACATATATATATAACAGATATATTATATCTATTATATATATGCGTATATATATATGATATATATATATACGCATATATATATATATATATATATATATATATATGTATGTATATATATTATATATATTATATATATGCGTATATATATGCGTATATGGGTAGAATGGGGATCAACGTGTTTTAGTGGACTCAGCAATTTTCAATCTGCTTGTCTGAATCATCTTCAAGAAGCGAGAGCAAGATCTAAAAGGTCAAACAATCTAACAGTGATCTCATAATCCTCACACCTGCTTCATATGTGGCCTCCTTTGTAAATCACTAGCGGTTCTTAAATGCCACTTAAGATTAGCGCATAAACATTAATAACTGAATCAATAAGCTGGCAGATCCTCATATGTCGAAAGCGACGGGAGAGTCCATTATTATTATATATAATATTATAAGGTTGGTGGAAAAATAATGTCGTTTTCTCACATATGTTACTACGTGAGAAAACGACATTATTTTTGCACCAACCTAATATATGAAAATATTATTTAACTTTTAAATATCAATTTTATCCCAACTTTGAAGTTTCTTGGTAAAATTATTTCAATATTTTACAAAGAAACTTAGAAGTTGGAAAAAATTGATATTTAAAAAGTTAAGTGATCTTTCATATAATATTATTAACGGACTATTTTAATGTTATTTTTATATTCCTAATATTGAGCACTATATCCAAAAATATGTGCTGTTTCTTAAATATTATATATATATATATATATATATATATATATATATATATATATATATATATATATATATATATACACAGTACTGTACTCACTTTCTCTGTCTTATAGAGGTATGTTGGGGCTTACTTCCAAATACATATATGCATGTATAGAAATCTGACGTCTCAATATTTAATTGTCACCATATTGTAACACCATGAAGTTTCATACATAGGAGCAGATTCCTTAATCACGACCATGTCCACAAGCCATTCCATGTCATAACAAGGTAAAGATTTCTCAGACGGAAGCCCATTCCCCGCCTCCCGCTCTCTCTCTCTCTTTCTCTCTCTCTCTCTCTTTCTCTCTCAGTTTCCGTGAGAACGCTATGTTGACCACTGCATCGTCAATTCTTGCCAAAAGGAATCCATATATATTTCTCTGCCAACGGTCACTTGTGGTTGCTTAAATTGGGGCCAACATGTGAAATTGACATTTATCAAGGTAGAATTGGAAAATGCTGAGTGAATTGAGTACGTTTAAGAGTCAGCGAGAAGGAGAAGGCCAAGTAACAGTTGAAATGTCACCTTGCCAAAATTACTGGCAGCTCACTTTATTTTCTGGTGACAGCTAAGTAGAGAAATTAACATCGATCCTCCATCATCATCATCAGCAACAACAACAACAGTATTTCTTTTGAACATTGAATTATCCCGCTGGTTATTATTTAAAAGCAGCAAAAGAGTACTGCAGAATAATGGGCCATGGTTAAGCGGAATTGACTAAAATTCTTAATAGAAAATTGGCAAAATTGTCAATGAGCGGAAATGCCAAAATTCTCAATGAAATAATATGAAGAGAAAGAACAAATAGACCAAGCCAACCATAAACTTACAATCAGAAAGTTTGTTTGTCTTTCTCATACGGGCTAAAACATGGGGAAAAGAAGCTGTAAATGTAAAGTCTTTAAAAATACACATTTTGTTTTAGAAGTTTAAGAGAATTATTTCAATGTCATAAGTTTCGCATGTTAAATACGAAACGTAGTAATTAACGGTAGAAAAAGCATAATCCTGACCAGGTATCTCGACCAGTCATTTTCCAATCGAAGTGATGTGGATACCCTCTGGCTTTTCTATTGGGTTGGTGCAAAAATAATGTCGTTTTTCTTTTGAAGTTGAACGTCAAAAAACGACATTATTTCTGCACCAACCTAATACAAATATTTTCATGACAGCTGTTCTCATAAGGTTTTTAGTGCCCAGTCTCCGTGTATTTAATCGTGCTACTAGATTAGCAAACAGGTCACACCGTTTTACTGTTTAACTAGTTAGATGCAATCATCACTTTTCGCACTTCCTACCTGTAGAAGTCCCTTCCGATTTCTTCCTTCCCTGATAATTACAATCTTCAAACATTTAAATAAACGTCAATTGCCATCTTCATTTTTTTTTTTTTTAATTTTTTTTTTAATCCTGTTCCTTTTTTGACCTTTCCTCCATTCTCCTAGACGCATTTTCAATCTCCTCATTCTCTTTCACTTTCACTCACTGTAACCCGCTGTGTTCTAGTGTCATTGTCGCCTTGCTTGGGGTGAGACGATTAAAAAAAAATAAAATAAAGACTACAAACACAAAATTCTCTTTTCATAGATATGACAGTGCGGTAATATAAAAATATATTTGTTAATTTATACATCCATATAAATAAATATAAGGGTCTTGGAATTAAAATTGGGAAAAAATGTGGTACCTTTAAACTACTCTCAAAACATGAATAATCAGAGCTCTAGAAAAATAACAAAAAAATCTATGGCAGATCTTATTTCCTTGTGATGTCAAAAAATTGCACTGAATGATACTGATCATTTAATCAACAGAGAATTATTAATTAGAAGAAATTATGTAAATGTTATGTCGTAATTATCATTCAATATGACTTTGTGCACAAAGAACGTATATAGATACTGTCTTGCCACAACACAGGTTTCGGGTAATGACCCTCTAAGAGAATGTACTAAATAGAAACCGATATAATAAGGAAATAATAATAATAATAATAATAATAATAATAATAATAACAATAATAATAATAATAATAATAACAAGAGGATTAGTTCAACTAGAACTGTCTTACAAAACCACAAGATTCGTTCTTCAAATACACCTAGAAACGACAGGAGGTTGGATGGTGATCTGCTTCAAAGAACATGAAAGAAATAAGAAACATTATTCAGTAATAAAGGAAGCCAACAGATTGTAAGACATCTTCAAGTGGGTGAAGAAGTGCAAATAAACCATGAAACACATTCTGCAGCGGCAAATAACATAAATAAGAAGGTAAAAGAAAATGCAATAAAGCAAATGCAGAGGTTATGGCAAGATAAGCCGCTTCATGGTCAGTACTCTGCCTGTAACAAATACGATGAAGTAGATAAACCACGTACTCATCAGTGGTTACATAGTGCAGGGTTAAAATCTGACACAAAGCCAATGCTGG
>OZ010573.1:97484688-97502188 GCA_963932145.1 Acanthosepion lycidas | reverse complement strand
AAATTAAAGATTAGGTTTCATTGTTTAATAGAATTTGAGGGTAATATTAATTTTCATTTATTCATATATGTCTCACAAATGTATTCATGTGAATCCCTACATACATACGATCATTAACAAGTCAAAAAAAAAAAAAAAAAATTTAAATTTTAAAAAAAATTAATTTTATCAGTGTGATTTCGGAAGTGTTTCATTTTAAAGGAATTTAGCTAATATTATTACTATTATTAATAGTCAAAGAATGGTATATTTAAATTTAAATTATCTATTTAGAAATGAAACTCCCTTCAGAAGAAAACAAAATTTAAACTATAGAATATTACAAAAGAAGGACATTACAAATTAAGAAAATAAATTAAAATGTCATTAGAAAGACCCAATATTTCATTTAAAATCAATTCATGCACGTACGTAAATTTATATATATATATATATATATATATATATATATATATATATATATATATATATATATATATATATATATATAAAGAATACTAGACCTGGCTTCTTTAGTATTTCCCCTTTTCTAGCGAGATTAATGCTCGACAAGCGTACATATAAATTTTAGATCAAAATAGAATTCTTTTCATTTTTCATTCAAAATACTCAAATTTTAGGAATACATTTTCACAGTGTCGCCCACGTGACGACAACGTGACCATGTTTAAACCAAACGCTGATCTTATAAAACTTTCAGTTATCTGTTTGGATAAGTCTTGTTCTTATGTCCATTGTCTTTGTCATGTTGAATTGATAATGTTAATTATATTTTATAAATATGTCCTGAAGATGGTTTATTAGACCGAAACGTCCGACGTTGACATTATATTAACATTAAAACAGCATAATTGCATATAATGATTTTTGTTTGTTTTTTCCGTATATCTTTCTTCATATATATATATATATGGATATATATATATATATATATATATATATATATATATATATATATATATATATATATATATATATATATTCGTGTTTACGTAAGAAATTATCCGCACTTTCGAAATAACATATCTTTACATTTGTCACACTATGTTCTTGTCATGTGTGCTTATAGATAGGATTATCGTGCTCACGTGAACGAAGTTTCAGCTAGATAGCACCAAGGAAGAACAAAAAGCAGCGATTCGAATCTGCAAAGAAAACGCTACCTTATCGATGATAACTCGTCGTTTCGCCATTACAATTTTTTTTACTGAATCTTCTCGTGAAGGTTGACGGCCGTCCCACTTGTCTGACCTCTTTTAAATTTCTCGATCCACTCATGCGCACTCACACACTGTAGTGCAATGTTGTCGTATTGTGTCAAAAGCCTCCGATTAATTTAGAAACAAAGAGATCCGATCACTACTTTTTGTTCTTCCTTGGCGTACACTGCTAGCGGAGCGGCCATGTCTGCACTGTAACAACAAGAAAACTGGTGAGATCAAACCCAGTGTTCGATCATGTGTCCACTGTAGTACCAACTATAAGCACGCAGGAGCAAATGCCAGTGTGACCTGCCTAAAGATATATTGTTGCAAATGTTTGGAGAATTTTTGACATGCACTCATGTGTGTGTCTGTGGTTCTGGCAATGCAGTAAGTTTCTGATTATAAGTGATTGAAATGGCGGTGCAGATCATTTATAAACAGAAGTAATATCACAGTTTTAGAGAGCGTAAAACGAGAAACTAATTTAAAACGTGAAACTAATTTAAAAATCATCTAGATAAATGATAGAATCCAAGACTTTTTAGGCGCTCTACTAAAAAATAAATAAATAAAATTTGATTACCTCCTTTCTGGAATTGTTGAAAATTTACGCTCTATAAATTGCTGATTATCGAACAGTTCCTGCTTATTAGATATTTATCGAAACATTGATGAGAAAATATAAGATTTAACGCATGATTTTCTTTCACACGCATTCTCTTAATGTTTGAATCATTTCAGCAATTTTTTCTCAGTATTCAATAAAAGAGAGTTCTTAAAATTTGAAGTGGTAGGGATTTTTCTCAGCATGCAATAAAAGGAAATTCTTAATGTGGTTAGTCGATTTTTTTCAGTACTCAATATAAGGATGTTCTTAATAATTGGAGAGGTCGGAATTTTTCTCCGTGTGCAATAAAAAGGAATTCTTAAGAATTGGGGTGGTCAGAAATGTTCTCATTATGCAATAAAACGAAATTCTTAATAAGTGGGGTGGTCACTTTTTTTCTTTGAATGCAATACAAGGGAGTTCTTAATAATTGGGGTGGTTGGAATTTGTCTCAATATGCAATAAAAAGAGGATACACAAGATTACTTAACAGTTCAAAAATGCCAGATAAATAATCGAAGAGATCTTAATTATCCGGAAAATTTCCACAAAAATATAGAATTAAATAACTACCTTTCTTTTCATTAGATCTTCTGAGATTAATAAACTTTTAGACATGTATGATCTGAATTGGTTGTTTTGAAATTTGTATTTACTCAACCCTTCCCCCCAACGAGGTCAGGTTTAATGTGGGGAGCCCGAGAGCGTACACCTGGGCCAGGAAAGAAAAAAAATGCCCGCAGCCCCTGCAACCGGTGTTCCCCAGGGCTAGGGATCACTCAGTATAATTTTCCTCAGTTGCGACCTGGACACAGCCACCCCGGAGCTCATTCTGCCCAAAGACAGAGACGCAACTGAGAAATGATAAATAGGCTGTTACAAACTATACGAGAGTGTAATTTACACACTGATTGTTTTGAAATATGCTAAATTGTTTTACTAAATTGCAAGATTTGCTTACACATTACGAAAATAATAAAAACCCATCAATAATGCCTATTAGAGAATAGGTTGTTGAAAGTTATCATTGGTTTTGAACGAGTTGATGCAACATATTTTAAACATGACATGAAATAAAGCATGTTTTAACGACAACCAAATAACGAAAGATTCTACATAGAAAACTTCATTGGACATGACAACCAATGAAAACATATTTCCATTCGATGCTTATGACGCAACGGAATGGATATTGCTATTAACCAGTTATTATATGTTCAGTGTACAATGGATAAATTGTCGTGTAAATTATGCAAAAAATGAAAATAACACTTGACATTATGTATTAAAATCTATGTTTACCAAAATTACACAAAAATATCTCGAATACTAAAGTGTAAATTTATTTAATAAAATCAACATTGGCTTTAACCACGGACTCCAAACGACTTCGGAATCTCCTGCAACTCTTCTGAACGGTCTCTTTTTTTTATTGGTGAAAACTGCCATAATTATTGCTTTCAGTTTATATTTGGGGTTAAAAGGATTTTTGTTGGTCACTCGCTCAAATGCGCCCCACACATAATAGTCAAGTGTGGTGGCCAGATGTAAGGGCTTATGTGGTTACAGAAATTGTCAGACAACCATGATAAGGTTCTCTTACTTGTATGACATGGTGTAGAGTCCTGTTGCCAGACACAGCGTCTTCCAGCACCCACCTGTTTGAACCGGAGTAACGCAACCTTCTCAAAGCACTTGATATAGGCCTCTGTGTTGAGTCTGAAGCCCTCACCAACAAATGTTCTTTTCTTATCGGAACTATCAGAGTGGTTTATCCGAGCTGCCGTACTGATCATCATTAGACGTATCCAACTCTTTCTGAATCCTCTGCCTGGCGGAGTGAATTGCGTCATGATGCTCTTTTTGTCACAGACAGTGCCTAACTGACCCTCCTCTACTGCGCAATCGACAAAATCAAAAAGAAACAACGCGCATGCGGGAAATTAAAAATACAAAACGGCAATAATTTACCCAACGTAACCTGTATAAATATTTATAATTACTGCCACTGCAACGAAATCTTACACATGGATGTGTTTAAAGTAGTTTGAAAACATCTATAGAGCAGAATTCATTTCATTCGATTATATTCATAGAAAACATACAGAAAATTCGAAGTATTGATTTGGGCGCAATCTTCTCGTAATGATGGCATAGATACACATCTAGTACTGTATTTATATTCATATAGTTGAGATATTAAAGAACAAAGTCCATGAGAACAATTTCCATGAACATATTTATAGAAAAAGTACAGAGAAGCTGCGTTGCGGCGATAGGAATGTAACTGAAGCCGAGATGTCATGTCATGACCAATAGCATTGCATATTCTCCTTTGTATTTTATCAGGAATCTCTAAATACGTAGCAGAAGCATCACACCAGACGTGGCAGTAATATTCAACGCATGAACGGATTTTATACTTATAAATGTGTCGTACAAATTCTAATGCAGTGTTTTTCAACCTTTTTACCCTTACGTAACCCTTAAAATAAATTACATGTCACAAGAAACCCCCTGCGCAAAAACAAAATTATGTACCATATCTTTCTCATGCCATCTTTATATCTCAATGTGGGCTTGTGTGTCAATCTTTTCTCTCTAGTCAATTCACCGGATAGAAACTGCTTAGGAATCTTATCGGCCTTAATCCTGATCACATGATCACTCCATCGTCACAGGATCTAAGGTGCGAGAGACTTCACACCAACCTTTTTAACCTCGCGTAACCCTTAAAATAAATGTCTCAAGGGACTCCTGTTCAAAAACAAATTTATATACCATATATTTATCATTTTATATTCGTCTTAATTCATCTGATAAATATCATAGTATATATTTTAGAATAACTCGTTTAAGGAAAAATTAACACTTCTCTGTCAAAATTTTCGGTAATGCTAAATAAATTTCATACTGTTCATTTATAACACTTCATCAGGTTGTTTTCATTCACACGCAAAAAAAAAAAAAATTAAATTCAAACGTAAAAAATAAACATAAATAACCAATTTCATTACCTATAATACAAATGTAAACAGAACGAAAGCAGATAATTGCTGCATCAGTTTTTTTTTATCTTTGCTATCGTATAGACGGATTTTCTTTCTGTCTATTATTGAACTACTAGTGAAGAGGAATTGGTCAAGAGCTTGTGGCTTTTTATCACTAGTCTCATGAACTTATCGTTCTTCATGACTAACCTTATCAGAATTATCGAAATGTTTCCTCTTCAAAAGTCAACACATTGGGTGAGTAGGTAAAAAGAAAAACAACAAAAAAACAACAACAACAAAATAAACAAAAACATAAGTAACTTTATGTACAAGTCCCGTTCGTTGAGTGAGCACTGACTAGTAAAGATAAGATTCACCCTGGCGTCGTACATACGTCACTAAATATACTCACAATGATTGTTATATTCTTAATAACATAATGAGTTAGATAGGATGATGTCGGTTTTACAATATTACAATAACCAAGAATTCATTGTGTGTGTTAAGTAATATTACATATATGAAATTAAATAAAAAGCCAAAAGTGCATTAGCTTATCTCACCTGTCCTGGCGGAACCCTTGGGGATCTTTTGCGGAACCTTAGGGTTTCGGTGAACCCGGTTGAGAAACGCTGTTCTAACGATACAAATCTGTCCAGCACGTCACACTAGCTTACTTAGCAGCAGTCCTGGCAAATGAGTCAATTACTTTTATCCGAAAAGGCCCAGTAAATCATTTTCAAGAAGGTTAGCATAAATATCTATCGTGAAACATCGTACTTTAGTAGTACTGAACGGTAAAATAGTTTTAGAAGTATTAATTGATGGCAGATTTATTGAGGTTTACGACATGTAGGTGGATATTTGTGCCAATCTAAAACCGAGTATGCTTATCAGATACGTAGATTCAATAGAAAATATAAGTCATACGATGATGATTCCTTATATACTGCAGAATCAAGGCTAACCTATATCGGATGACTAATAACTGCGTATATATATATATATATATATATATATATATATATATATATATATATATATATATATATATATATATATAGTAAACCTAGTGAGCCAGACAAACCTACCCAGGTTTCACCTAAACGGATCGTCTGCTCTACGGTTGTATTGAGCTCTTTTTAGTTAGTTGTTAACTCGTGTCGGTTTTTTTCTTTGGGTTTTAAACCTGTATCTGTGCGATTCTTTCTTTGACAGACTTTCCTGTTCCTGGCTCTTTCTTTTTTTAAAACCTTTTTTTTTCCTTCGAGATTGATTTGATTATTAGCAAATCAAAAATTCGAAGGTTTTTCGAGACGAGTATAGTTCCCATATATATATATATATATATATATATATATATATATATAGATAGATAGATAGATAGATAGATAGATAATATTAGTGGTAAATATACATATATATGCAAAATCCACAGGTGCATATACACACACATGTATATTTTTTGAATAAAAATTCCGAGAGGATAGAATCCAGGTAGAACTCAATGTCCAGGACAGAGTAAAGATATAATAAAAAGGCTTAAACACTAATATTCCATGGTCGTAATTTATTCCATTGGACTCGCAAATACGATCCAATTCAGTAAACCTACAAATTCAAAAAGAAAACGGAAAAGAACAACCCCGGAAATAAAATATGCATCTTTCAAACTAAATTTGCCCATTCTGTCAGCAACTCCACATTTTATTTCCGGAGTTGTTCTTTTCCGTTTTCTTTTTGAATTTGTAGGTCTGATGAATTGGATCGTAATTACGAGTCCAATGGAATAAATTATGACCATGGAATATTAGTGTTTAAGCCTTTTTATTATATATATATATATATATATATATATATATATATATATATATATATATATATATGGTATAAAACGACAAGTGGAAAAAAGATCTTAGATTTTGCCGACGCGTTTCGTCTTCCGAATTTTTCAAGGCAAAAATGAAATCGAAATGTTCTTGTTGTTATAGTTGCATTAAAAAATCCAAATTTAAAAAGATAGACGCTTCTGTCTAACCCCCTTTTTTTTGATCTGGGAATTTAAATATATATATATATATATATCATCTCAGAATATATTTAGTAGAATATATATATATATATATATATATATATATATATATATATATTTTCTACTGAATATATTTTGCGATGATATGATGAGGCCGTTGTACTCGGTCACAGTGAAGATATTTTTTACTGAATATATTCTGCGATGATATATATATATATATATATATATATATATATATAAATATATATATATATATATATATATATATATATATATATATATATATATATATAAATATATATATATATATATATATATATATATATAAATATATATATATATATATATATATATATATATATATATATAAATATATATATATATATATATATATATAAATATATATATATATATATATATAAATATATATATATATATATATATATATATATATATATATATATATATATATATATATATATATATCATAATGTCCGCATAGGCAAAAATCTATTCGGCAAATTAACTGCAATTATAGACGATGTAACCAAGTGTGAAGTTGAAGAATTCCTTTGAAGCCGATTACATTTCTTCAAAATAACCCACTTCCCATTTAGCATCGCCTACTAGTGAGCAATACTTTAGATAACTGGTCCGTTTTCCTACATCATCCACCACAGTAAAATTCTAAGATATAGTTTATAAACAAATGCTAGGTAACCATGATACATTTGGCAAGGATATTAGAAAAATATACAACTTATAATATCAGCAAACCACCTTCGGACGAATAGAAAAAGAATTCAGTAAATATACATAATAAAAATGATGTAAGACAAGGTTGTGTCTTCTCGCCGGATTTTTTCAACCTAGACGGTGAGGCGATTCAGAGAAATATTAGAAGTACATAGGAAGAAAACTAAAATAATTCTTGCAGAAGAAAAGTGAAAAGAAAGGTCTAAACATTAATTGCAAGAAGATGGAATGTATGGATGTCAGCGAAAAGAACAGACCAATATAAAGGGTCCGATGGATAAATTGTCGTCTAAATCAAGCAAAAATGAGAGTAACACTGATATCTCATTTTAACAGATAAATTTACCGAAATTACACAACAAATATCGTGAAATACTAAGAAGTATATTTATTCAATAAACTCGCCATTGGGTTTAACCAATGCTTCTAGACGAATCTCCTGCATCTCTTCTGAGCGGTCTCCTTGTTTAAGTTGGTGAATGTTGCCCTAATAATTGTCTTCATGACTTTTTTGTTATTACAAGAAGGTTGTTTCGTTTCGGCGTCCATGACTCTTAAGTTAACACTTGAGATCAGCATTCGATTTCATAGATATCAGGCATGTGTTAGAGATGAACTTTGTATCGGGTTAATAGGGTTTATTGGATCTGCATGTCCTACAACATTTCTGTATATCACCATGTGCCTCGTCAGTCCAGATGACGACCTGCAAACCTTGTCGCAAATAATACAGGTATTGTCACCAGAATTAAGTCGATGTGGCCAGTTAAAAGTACGTAACAAAGAAGTGTGTGAACTGTGAGGTAACCATGACATATTTGAGAAGTATATTAGAATAATCCCGAACCTATACATGTAGCAAACCACCTGCATACGGACAGAAAATGAATTCAGCCAATATTCAAAAATAGAGAAGGGTTAAGACACGGATGTGTCTTCTCACCTAATTTATTTATCATATACAGTTAGGCGATTATGAAAGAATTATAACTCCTATCAAGATTATTTGGGGCGGCTACAATCTTAACAACATAAGATATGCAGATGACACAGTGTTGATAGTAAACAGGGAAGAGAAACTACAAAAGCTCCTGCCGAAGGTAGTGAAGGAAAGTGAAAAGAAAGGTCTAAACATTAATTGCAAGAAGATGGTATGTACGGATGTCAGCAAAAGGGACAACTCAAGATGCAAATTACAAATTTGAAATACCGAAATCCAACAATACAGACATCTGAGAAGTGATTTAACAGAGGACTGAGAATGCAACACCGAAAGCCGAAGGCGCACTGAGATAGCGAAAGATACCTTCAAAAAGCAAGGCAAAGTATTAATGAACACTTAGAAACAACAAAAAAAGCGCACTCGTGTGATGTCTGTTCTCCTGTATGACTGTGTGTTGTAGTATAACTACGGACGATAATTGGTATGTCCCCATTCACATAAATACAGTACTAAATACTGTATGTTGGTTTAGAATTGGAGATCGGCCATGTGCCACATGTGACTGCGTAGGCATTTGCTAGAGAGTTGGAGATTCGTCTCCAGTAGTACTGGTCAAATTCTCTGCCTCCAGGCAGAGAGGATCCCAGACGAGGCTATGTCGAAGAGCAGAGTCTCGTTTCGGGAAACAGCTACCCGACCTCGTTTTATACGTGGTCTACGTGGAATTTTAAGCAGAGCCTACGGGCTCGGATACTTCACATTAAATTCGGCCTTGTGCCACACCCGACCGCGTGGGGCGGTTGGTAGATATACTAGAGTTGGAGATTCGTCTCCATCTGTGCGGCTCAAATTGACTGTCTCCGGGCAGAGAGGATCCCCAGATGAGTGTCGTCTCGAGAAACAGCTGCCCGACAACGTTTTATACGTGACCGACGTGGAATTTTTGGCCGAGCCAACGGACTTAGATACTTCGTATTAAATTCGTCCTTGTGCCACATATGACCGCGTGGGCCGGTTGGTAGATATCATAGAGTTGGAGATTCATTGCAGAATTCACTTGACTCACTTCTAGCAGTTAACTACTTCTGCGCGCCGCTGGCAAATCTTATATGTGTTGTTTTTGTCCTACGTGTTATCGTTCATTACCAAACTTCATTTGATTATTCTATTCAGTAACCTTCCCTGAGTTACAACACTATGAATGCTGGAAAATCTCTTCACAGATGAAGAGACTTGAAGAAACAGGAATGCGGTTCTAAATGCGGTGAATATCATGGACTCGACATGTGAGCAACAACAAAGTTTCCGAGAAAACTGAAACAAAAAGGCCACGTATACTTAACATCAGAAAAAAAGACAGATGAAATTTCCGGGACATATAGTGTGGAAAGAGGGCTTAGGAAGTTTGATACCCAAAAGTCAGATTGAAAGTTATAAGGATAGAGGAAAACTGTGAGTAACCTACATAGCTGTTTTGAGAACAGGGGTTAGGAGTGATAACGAAAGGACAAAATGAGCGACAAAGGATAGAAAATTGTGGCGAGCCATGATCATCAGTGTCCTTAAGAATAAGTAAATAAATTGTAAATGTTTGCGTAATAGATATGTACAAGGCGTACCTTACAATTGGCAAAAACATAATCTTATTCAGGGCTTTCGATAAAAAGGACCTCGACTAAATCTCAGAAAATCCTATGCCAGTCTGTAAATATTACGTGAATTAATTTTCCTGTGAAACTTCGTATGCATGCCCACCCTGATTTTAAGACAGGCTACCCCCATTGTCTGTTTATATCTATCTTAGTCTCTTCATACCATCTATCCATCTATCTATCTAGCTAGCTATCACATATGCACATCCCATTATCATATATGGCCGCATCTTTATAGCATCAAATCAGAATCTATCTATCTATCTATCTATCTATCTATCTATCTATCTATCTATATATCTATCTATCTATCGCGTATGGACATTCTCATCGTTTCATATATGGCCGCATTTTTAGAGCAGCTAATCAGGATCGAACATGTAACTTAGCGAAATTCACTTAAATACATGTAGAGCAATCTCTCCTGTACTTTTCACTGGTCTTTATTTTAAACAAAAATTTCCTTCAACAAACTTTACGTAAGATTTGTAATATTTCGATCATAATAGATTATATACACACATATTTTCAAATCTGTTTACACTAAAAGTAGGTGTAGATATAATGGCCGAGACACTTGAAACTGGAAAGTACTATTTTTTTCAATTTTTATTTTGAGTTGAAGCATTGTGAGTAATTCTTTATTTTCTCCCATTATTTCTTTCATAATAATTTCATTTGCTTCTTGCAACCTCTGATATTGTCATTCTCCGATAACCGTCGTATAGTTTTAAATATGCTTAAAGAAAGGCATTGAAGGCGGAAAAAGTATTCAGATAACATATGGAATCTTAACATTTTTGGAGGGTATGGCAGGTTAATAGTATTTGGTGAGCATGTGAAATTAAATTCTGTAAATTTCAATAACAAATTCTAATGTTCACCTTGATAGAAAAAAAAACCCGAACATATTCGATGAATTTGTAAGTGGTATTCAGTGCAGAATTTGGCAAATCGAAAAAATAGAACAATTTACTCTTCAACATATTTTCAAAAGTAAGAAGAATTACTGGAAATATGATTTTTGGGATTTTAAGAAGAATTAACAAATCAGGTTAAATGTCTGCAAACACACAGCATGAAATGCAACATTTTTAATTTAAAACGAAACTGGAATTGATACCACGATTTAAGAATTTGCTCAATCTATATAAGGAAACACTTTATGTTAAAGAGATATTTATTGTAAAGAGATATTTAATTTTTAATCCTGAGTAACGTATATATAAAATCTAGATGAACGAAGTAAATGATCTTGTGCCCGTCTCTTTTATATTCTTTCCCAATCATAGATCGATAGATATTAGGTTGGAAATAAAGATCTAGCGTTTTTTTTTTTGTTTTGTGGAGACGAAACATATTCTTGCTTATATTTAATAGGAAATTAGAAGTTAGATCGACGTAACATTTTTTTTATTAATACCACGGGCATAAAGTACTTCACGGTGGTTCTTTTAACCTCTTCCTATCTATTATATTGTTCCCCGTCCAGGAAATATTGGTAAGATCGGAAAAGGTGATAATCCGACTGGGAAATATACGGAAATTAGAGCGTATATATTCAAAATCAGAATGTCTTTTCCTGTATTTCGGTTTGCGACGGTTGATATTGAGTTGTCCTCCAAGTCCATCGCATTGGTCAATTTTTTTAGGAAAATTTCTATATAGTTTGCAGTTGCCGAGAACATACCTTTCGATTTCAATTCAACATTTCAGTTAATCATAGCATTTTAACAAGGCGATTTCTGTGTTGACGAAAATGTCTCTCACAATTGATTGCAGTTTACCTCATTACAGGCAGTATATCCTCTTTTCTCATTTACTTTCCTTTTAGTTTTTCATTTTATTATAGACATCATTTCCTTCAGAGGATGTCGTGCTTACACGTGACGACAATGTCTCTGGGAATTGACTGAATCAGTTCATTTGAGTAGTTCCCTTCATGATAGACATCATTTCCTTGAAGGTATATTTGTGTAGTGTTTTAACTTGACGACAATGCATCCGAGAATTAACTGAACCAGTTCATTTTATCAGTTTCCTTCAGGGTATAGATCATTTACTATGGGAATATTTGTATGGTGCTTATATTTGCTAGTATCTTAAAAGTGACAATTTTGTTCCCTTTCAAGTCAGTTGCTAAATCGAAGCCAAGAAAATGTAGGGTAATGCTCTGAAGGAGTCTAGCCTCAGCCATGCTGATGGCTGGCAGAAAAAGTTTCTCTATGTTCCTTAAATGAAACGTTAAAATTTACAAGCTTTTTCCTGCCCCAGTTAACCATTGATTGGTCACCCTTTTCAAGAGCACCAGCCAGGTATACTTTTTCAGATCTGAGACAAGAGTAAATGTGAGGGAAATCTGCATAAATACATACTTGGGACTTATCTATAAATTATACATGATCTGGTTACTTAATTAAATACACAATTAAATATAAAAGAACAAATGCTCTTTTATGAAAATTTCAATAAATCACTGACGTTGTAGCAAAATAATTTACATAGACATTTAAATATTGTCATGGCGAATTATATATCATGCATCTAGTATGCGTTTTAGTAACATTGAAGTAACATTGTCGTATGTATGTGAATATTTAAGAAACTGTAGACCTATGAGTATTTTAACGAACAATCCTCTCTAACATTCTTAGAGAATAGTCATACAAAGAAGAAGTTTGAGTGAGAAGCAATTCCGTTTATCTAAGCTATTAATTCGATGTAGTCGCTTCAATTGAAGTCAGTTGAAAATATGAGCTCCAAGATTGCGTAGTGTGTTGTTTTCAAGGAGTCAAGCGTCAGACAGATAAGTTTAAGACAGACGGCGAAAGGACTGCATTTAGTAAGAGTTAAAAAGGGCAGGAAATTGGGGAGGGCCATGATCCTTAAGGGAAAGGACACTTGGAAGAATAAGAATGCGGTGTGCGAATCTTCGGCAACTCCGTGCAAAAGTAGTTGGTATAAAGGTATCGGTTGATCTGACTGCAAGTTTGAGCTGCAGATAATGGCGCTGATATTCGTGCCTGATCATACAGTTTAGCTCTTCATATAAAATGTTTTCTGTTTTATTTTCTACCTTTTTTGAAATATGTCTGAGTGTTGAACGCATTTACTACCCTTTGCGTTTTGTGTGTTAGTATTTGTCGATTATGTGTGAGTGTGTGCGAGCGCGTGCGTGTGTGTGTGTGTGCGCGCGCGAAGGAGGATCATCTCGGGAAGCAAGTCTAAAGCAGTTCCATAATCTGTACCATAATTCTGCAGATGATTCAATCTGAACAAATCCCTTGTAAGATCAGACGTCACCTTCCCGTCTGGCGGTATCTGTATCAATTTTCTTCAAAAATAAAAAAAACAAAAAAAAACAAGCAATAGACGCCAAAAGAATCACATATAAAATCGTTTAAAAATAAATAGTTCCAGCTTTTATATATATATATATATATATATATATATATATATGTGTGTGTGTGTGTGTGTGTGTGTGTGTGTGTGTGTGTGTGTGTGTGTGTGTGAGTGAGTGAGTCAGTGAGCGCGCGTATATGTAGATGGTGTGATGGGTAAATTGACGCAATTTCATATTTTTAATTTCGCGCATGCGCGTTGTTTGTTTTTGATTAATATCGACTGCACAATATAGTCGGGTCAATTGGTTACCGTCTTTGAGAAAAAGACCACCATGACGTAGTTTATTCTACCGGAAATTTCGAAACAGCTTGCTGTTCTGCTTGGCATTCGCACCGTCAGCTCCAATGCAAACAATTCCGAGTATTTGCGTGTGAATCTGAAGACATTGCAAAGTATTCGGAAAGAGTTGGAAGATATATCAAGTCAAAATCATGTTTGGAGATGACAAATTTACACATCTATTCATCTTCCCACAAAACCTCGGACTCAACACAGAAGCCTACCCTATTGCCTTGAGGAGGTAGTACTGATCTTGATCAACAGTGTGGCTACTGGAAGACGCTACACCATGCTACAAAACTCTGCAACATGCCACATAAGCGGAAGGAATTAGTCATGGGTGTCGGACTATTTCTGCGATCAAGTCACCCCTTACATCTGGCCACCTACCTCCCCAGACTGCAACCCCTTGATTATTATGTATGGAGCACAGTTGAGCGGGAGACGCCTTGTAATACCAAACATTAACTGAAGGCAAGGATTATGGTAGCATTCACCAACTTGGTGACCGACCAGAAGATTTGCAGGAGAATCCGAAGTCGTCTGGAGACCGTGGTTGATGCAAATGTTGATTTTATTGAATAAATTTTCTTTGGTATTTCAAAATATTCTTGTGTAATTTTGGTAAATATATGTTAAAATAAGATATCAGTGTTACTTTTAGTTTTGCGTAATTTATACGACAATTCATCCATCGCGCCCGACACACACATACACACACACACACACACACACATATATATATATATATATATATATATATATATATATATATATATATATATTATTATAGGTAAAATGAGTTAAATAAAAAAAAATCATAATTGCGTGCGATTACGTACACATACTAATGAGTAGATTAATATTTATTTAATTTCTGGTGTTGACCAAACAGTGTCCATTGTAGTTAAAGAGTGTTATAAAAAGATATCAATAATTACGCATATACAGTGTAACCCGGATATAAGAGAGTTGTCGCGACCGGAGAAGAAGTCTCTTATATCCGGGTTTCTCTTATATCCGCGTTTGGTCTATTATATATACATTAACACAGGCTCTAATTTGGGACCAGAGAAAATATCTCTTATATCAGGGTCTCTTATATCAGGGTTACACTGTACCTACGTTTGTCGTACGGCTAAGCGTTTCATGGCTTTCCCATTCATCAGGTACCTGATGAATGGGATATATATATATATATATATATATATATATATATATATATATATATATATATATATGTATATAACTTTAAACGTTATTTTAGTAGATATTCCCATATGAGTAGAGGCCCCGTTTATTTTTAACAGTGTATTTATATATTTTGGTCTAGCGGACTCAGTGATCGAGAGATCTCATTAAAGAAAAAAAATGCTTTGACGTGTTCTTTGGTTAGAAATTTCGCTTTGTTTATATTTACATACGAAACGGTATTTTATTGATGCCTATCGCATACGGCAAGAGTATGCCTTGCAAAATGAAATCTGCTTGAACAGAGGACCAGATTGCAATTAAAAGGGCCAAGGCTGCAAGGAGTAGGAAGTTCCGTGCAAATCAAAACCCAGATCAAACAGCAGCCAGTAGTGCTTCTAATGCTGGGAATAAAGACTTGTGAACTTTCAAACTCCTGAACAAGCCGAAAACCAATCAAGAGCCCTCCGCATAAGCTAGTATATATATATAAGTTAGTATATATAAGTTAGTATATATATATATATATATATATATATATATATATATATATATATATATATGTGTGTGTGTGTGTTAAAATATATATATGTGTGTGTGTGCTAATATATATACGTATATATGTGTGTGTGTGTATATGTTGATTTGTTTCCAGTAAAAAAAGATATGAATTTAATCAAACATTTTTTAAAGTTTGTAATAATGTACCATTTTAATATCAGATATGCAATTACAACATATATATATATATATATATATATATATATATATATATATATATATATATATATATATATATATGTAAATTATTACATATATATATATATATATATATATGTAAATTATTACATATATATATATATATATATATATATATATATATATATGTAAATTATTACATATATATATGAATATATATATATATATTATTAAGTAACAGAATACTCTAAGGTTGCATGATATAACATTTTGTATAATATTTTATTTCCTTAGGTTCGAAATTAGATCTAATTCCGCAGATCGACCATTTTCATAGAAATAAGTGGGTGACAAATATATTGTGCGTTTCTTAATAATAATAATAATAATTAATATTTGCTCTGTTTTTACATCGAGCTTTCTGGATTATATCCTCCTTGGAATTATCCTCCTTGAAATTATCCATACGGATTATATCCTCCATGGAATTATCCATACGGATTATATCCTCCTTGGATCTATCTATCTATCTATCTATCTATCTATTAGGTTGGTGCATAAATAATGGCGTAATAATGTCGTTTTTTGACGTTAAGAATACGTCAAAAAACGACATTATTACGTCATTATTTTTTGCACCAACCTAATATCTATCTATCTATATATATCTATATATATATATATGTGTGTGTGTGTGTGACGTGAATGTTTAGGTAATAATTCCCTGCTAATACATGTTTAATTAAATAATTCACAAGGTGCCCCATGTTAGAGGTTTAGTGCTTATTTTTCTCTTGTGTGAACGAAATATATCCTTATAGTACATTGCATATGGGGAAATTACCCCAATAATTATTTGTCCTTGATCTATTAGCGATTTCAAAGGATATTTGTTGCACTAGGTTACCCACGCGTAGACTTGTTTTAAATTCCCGAATCCAATCAGTACATTATATCCATTTCGAATTTAATTATGCTAAAGACATTTTCTAGCAATTTATGATAGTTTTTAGACGTTTCTCCCGTTTGAGACGTACATTATGTTTGCGTTTTCGACAAGTATTTTATTTATCGAAGTTGGCATACGCATAAGTGTTTTGTGTTTATTTTAGTACGACACTGTAGCGCCATGATCCGAGGGATATAAAGTAAGCCACCTCGATAAACGACACGTGAAAGGTCCGTCGTAATGTCCGTCTTATACAATTCGCATTTTAATATAGAAGAGGGCACAGTGGCGTAATGGATTGAGGAATCGGAGAGCCGAGTTCGAATTACAATCGAATCGATTAAATTCACTTACGTGCTAATACCCTTGGCAAAGGTGTAAATTCTGTTCTTCTCCCTCCAGCTATGCGTAAATAGCTGGACAGACGGTGTTCTATAGCCTTGGATGGCAACTGGTCTACGGAAAGGACAATTCAGAATTCAAAACCTGCACCAGGTCTCTGTATTCGGCCCTTCAAAAAGTGTGGATGGTCCTGCACAAAACCTTCACCACTATCATCAAATCTCATGTGCTGTTGTCGGGCTGTGGATTTCCTAGGAACTGATCTGCTTGACCCTCAGACGTCGAATTCGACGGGATAGTCGAGTATATATATATATATATACAGTTTCAATTTTTGTCAGGGACGCATATATATATATATATATATATATATATATATATATATATATATATATATATATATATATATATATATATATATATATATATATATATATATATGTG
>OZ010573.1:97422188-97479688 GCA_963932145.1 Acanthosepion lycidas | reverse complement strand
AAAATACTAAAGAACTTTGGATTATTTACCTAACCAGATCTTTCCTATTTTCTATATATTTTCACACACACACACACACACACACACACACGCACACACACACACATATCACACACACACACACACACACACATATATATATATATATATATATATATATATATATATATATATATATAAATCTGTCTGCGTGCAATCTGTTGAATAAACTTCAAGGACATCTAACGTAGACCTGTTCAACAGGTGTAATATTGGAGGAATCAAGACTTTTATCATACAGTCTCAGTTACGGTGGACTGGTCATGTTTTGAGAATGTATGATGACAGAATACCCAATATCCTAATGTACACCCAGTTAGATTCGGGCTACAAGAATGTAGGACGCCCATGTGTAAGATACAAAGACAAGCTGAAAAGCAACTTGTCAGCAGTCAATATACCACATAACACCCTTGAGCACTTAGCCTTGGCGGGTAGAATGGAGATCAACGCGTTTTAGTGGATCAATTTTCAATCTGCTTGTCTGAATCGTCTTCAAAAAGCGAGAGCAAGATCTAAAAGGTCAGTCAAATTAACAGTGATCTCATCTCACAATCTTCACACGTGCTCCATATGTGGCCTCCTTTGTGAATCACTTGCAGGTTTAAATGCCACTTAAGATTATCGCACAATTTAATAACTGAATCAATAAGCTGTCAGATCCTCATACGTCGAAACCAACGGGAGAGTCCATTTTATATATATATATATATATATATATATATATATATATATATATATATTGGGGGAAAACAATATTGGTACACATACAAATTTTTAATTTATTGTATTTGCAACTAATGAATAAACAAATTTTGCATATAAATTTACTGTGCTCAGATGTATAATAACTAAATATGCATACAAAAAAAGAACAAATTTATTTAATAGAAATAAACCCCATTTATCCATTTTAATGTGCAAAAAATATTCGTACCATACAAAAACAAGTGTACATAATCTTCATTTAATACCTTGTAGAATAGCCGTTATACATTCTACAGCAATCAACCTCATCTTTTTGTTCTCAATTAATGATTTGCTAATATTTCTTTGTATTTTGTTCTATTCTTCTCCGCATATGGTCTTCAGATCCAGGATGTTTGTTGAAGCTCTCCATTAGATTTAAATTTTTAAATAACGCCACAGATTCTAGATTGGGTTTAAATCTGGGTATTGGCATGTCCATCACAGGATATTTAAATTATTTTCAGCAATCTATTTCTTCGTAGATTTTACAGTGTGCTTCCTGTTGGAAGATCCAATCAGGAGAAAGTTCAAGATTTTCGCCCGAATTCATTAAATTTGTTTCCAAAATATTTTGATATGCTCCGGCATTCATTGTACCATGTATTTCTGATATGTTGCCAGTACCTTTTGAAGAAAAATTCCCCAAGCCATGATGCTGCCATTACTAAATTTCACTGTTGGAAACGTATTCTTATGTTTGACGTCATCGCCATCTTTCCTCCATACATGATTTCTAAAATTACGTCCAAACAACTCAATCTTAGTTTCGTCTCTCCATAATACTTTTTCCCAATGCGATTTTTCTTTATCAATATATTCAGGAACGGATTTGAACCTGGATTTCTGTCTTTTCCAAAGCTGTGGAGGGGAGCATGACTTTAGATTGTTCCTATGAATTTAATTGCTTATTCACCGTTTAGCGACACATATTCCTGATAAAAAACAATCTTTCTGCAACACTTGACAAGTAACCATTGGATTTTGTTTAATTAGACGCAATAATTTCCTTGGATATCTTGAAACAATCTTCCCTGGAGCATCTGTTCTTCATTGGCTTTCCTTTGGTTTGAGTTTTTTGACTGTTTGCATAACCCGCAGTCGGCATCAGCATGTGCTGACACACATCACTATTCCAAGACTTGAAGACCATTTAAAGTTAGTTCTTTCCAGTTCTGCACATCAATGTGCAATGCAATCAGATTATCCTTCCGATTAATCCTCTTCCTAGTTTTGTGCCGTCGAGGCGTCTCCAGTCTTAAGGTCCCCGGTTATACCTCATTCTCACAAAGTGTCCTGCCCATCGCATCTGACTGCGAATACATACATGCATACATAATGCTTTTCGTCTCGTTAAACGTGTATTCACATTCATGTCATAGAGGAAGAAAATGAGAACTACCGACACCGAAGTTCGAGCGTGACATTCTGGACTCATGAATATGTTTTCCTCCAGGTGTCTGAATAGCGGTGTCAGGTTACTTACTGTAGTGGAATTCGGGTTGACTATTCGTCTGATTGCAGTCGATGATTAGTTGAGTACGATTGTTGATTAGTAGCTGATTACCAGTTGAATATTGAATGACTATTGGGCGTTAAATGAACCGCGCTACTAAAAAGGCATTCACTGAATTTGTTCAGTTTTGATTGACTCTTACTTCTTTTGTTTGTGTTACGTATTCATTTGCAGTTTGAAATTAATAGTGTTTATTTAACATTGAAGTCTTGAGTTGTACTTTATCATTAACGGACACCAATATGGGTCACAAAAATTAATGAAAAGTTTGATCCATGATTTGAATTCTCGTAAGAACGACAATGACATATTAAACCAGATAGCGACTTCCAATGCTTAGTGCAGACGTGGCAAATTAAATAGTTTTGAGCAGATAGTTGGAAAGGACTCTGAAAATGGTGTCCACTCCTTTCGTAAGAGTATTCGTGAAGAAATAGTCTCATTCATAACTGGAAATCATTTGTTTATCTATTTTTGAGCTGATAACTGTCAGGTGACTCTTCATACACATATATCTGCAGGAGAGAATGAACGAGTTCTAGGTATATGAATAAAAAAGAAAAGAAACAAAAACAAAACAAATTTAGTGCAGTCTTTTTCATCTTTTTATACCCATAACAAACATATTAAAGGTAGATAGGAATGAAGTATTCGCTAAGAAATAACTGAAAGAAATCTGTTCCTGAATATAGAAACAATGAATTTAATTAGACCGACTACATTGCATCAATAAGCTGCGTCTATTGCAAGGAATGTTGGGCAACTATGACGTGCCAGAAAATCTTTCTCGCCTGGATCCATCTTTCATATTTGCTAACCTACCCTTCTTCCGTGCATTTAATACTGTTGCCACGAGTCTCCTGCTTCCGTTGTACAACTCGAGATTCTTGAGATAATCTAAAGAAAGATTTGTAATGTAATCAATTCAGTCACTTTCTCACAGACTTTACTTGGCTTCTCCGTGTCTTTTCTGCAAATATATTCATAGCAACCGATCCGACGAGCTTTTTCTTTTCGCTGGTGCTCTAACTACATGGATTTAAGCGTGATATCTAGGTCCCACTCGTTTGCTCTTGAAATGAATAGATGCAACCGCCGCTTCCTTTCCAAGAGTTTCTTTTCTTGCACTTCCGATTTCTGGGACACCCTTCTGTTTACTAGCTTCCCTGATAGCTACAATCTTCAAAAATTTAAATGCAACATCAATCGTAATTTTCTGTCTTCTTGCATTCCGTTCATCTGCTGCCATTTCCCTCAATCCTCGCAATTTGTCTTTTGTCTTTCTTTTCTCAGCCTTCTCTTTCAATTTAATTCCCTGTAACCCCCTGCGTACTAATGACATTCTCGCCATGCTTGGGGTGAAATAATTAATAAAAATATTTCAATATTTGGACTTTCTTCTGAGATTTGAATGATATAGGCTATTTCTTGAGGTCAGTTTTCATTCTGTTTCCAAAGAAAACAGACGCTAAATTCTCTTTTTTCTATTTACCATCTTTTGTTCTGGAGTATTTCTTTATCATCGTCTAATTGAGTTTTGAAAATCACTCGATATTTAAAATTCCGAAATGATTACGTCTAATTGGAATGATTCTCAAAGTCCATCAAATGATAAGACCAAACTCATATCGATTTTTTTAATGTCCGGAATGACGTGAATGTGATACATTACTCCCCAACATGATGAAATTCATTTACGTTTAATTAACAGAGTCAAAAAGGTAGAAAATACATTTAATTAGACAATCTATGCGAACTCAACCTTTGATCTATTATAAACTGATCACAGTGTTGTGTCTCTTTCTTAATCTTCTACTAATTGGGACACACATCTAGTTTAGTACAATGTAAATGTTAATGGTGATGATAATGATAGCCGTTTCCCTACAAGGAAACCTTTTGGAATTTATTGACCGAGCAGCCAGTACTGCTCTAGATTCAAATTTATAAAATATTTCACTTAAACAATTTTTCAGGAGAATATGTTTCTCATGCCAAGTGGCTATTATCGTTATAGATGGATGGGCAAGCAAATAGGTAGATTGTAATGGTAATGACAATATTAGCCGTTTCCCTACAAGGAAACATTTAGCATTCATTGACCGAGCAGCCACTACTTGCTGTCGGTTGAAATTTATAAAGTTTTTTTTTTCTAAAACAATTTTTCAGGTAAATGAGTTTTCCAAATCCATTCGCTTTTATCGGCCTTTACTGTATTGTTGGGGAGTTTCCTTCCTAACCTTTCATTTGAAGTAGTGTGGAATGTCAACATCATTATTTTGTCATTATTTTCTTCTCGAGTTAGACGTGTTTTCCATTTTAGTTGCTGCTGCTGTTGTTAGTTTTCAAGTGATGTGGTTTCGGTTATTTGACAGAGATCTTTGTGATTCTGTAGCGCCAATCCATGATGTTCAAAGTATCATGATCTTTGCCAAAACCCCCAGGTTTAAATCGATCAAAGCCTTTTTAACCTTTGATCTTAGAAAGCGGTTCTATACAGATAAAAGTTTAGATATTTCTAGATCGGTCTGTCTCCATAAATGGCATGAATGTCTCGATCTGTCGAGGCTATTTAAGAACATAACTCGAGTTTTCAGGTTGATGTTTTGGCTTCGTAGCTATTTGTGGTGTTGGACGAACCTACCTCTGGGGCAGCCTCTTCTATGTTCAATTTCCATGTCTGTTTTGTTATGACTGATCAATACGCTGATTTATGTGAAGTATTAACATTTACTATGTCTACACGCTGATATTTTTTATGATCGATTCAGTTTGGGTATCATCATTGCTTTCATTCCACTTCCAGATCATAGTTTCTCTTTTAGAAAGTTTTATCCTGCGTCCTATTTCTTAGAACACTTAGTCGAAGTAATAAAGGGCGCCAAGAATTTGAGGGCGCCAAGCATTAGTATTAACCACAGAAGCTTTTAAAACATCTGAGGAAAATGAAGAAAGGCTATACACAAAGAACTAGTGGATTTGGATGTTTTGCAACGTGGCTAAAATAATCAATTAATATATTCCTAATGGATTACAAGATTAACAGAAAAGAATCCCCAAGATTTTATCGGGATTGGTTAGGCATATTATAAAGCGATTAATGACTTGCCCTCCCACTCGAACTAGCGTTTTGACCCCAGGCTTTTAATTCCTGCTTAAAGATCACTCAGTCCTTCAGTTAAAGGCGGAAAGACATTCCAGCCAACACTGTAGGAAGTGGTCAGATGATTTTGAAAACAAAACCTTTTCCTTTGCCAAACCCGCCGATGTTGTGCAGTTTCTACCTGTCGTAGACTGAACAGTCTCAAGACATCACTTTTTCTTAAGGAATCCACTCATTGCAATTTCCCAAGATAGACACATCCTTGCGAGTATGCTGGGAGATCTGTAAATAATTGTAAGTTAATAGATTACCAACAAAGGTTAAAGAGTTTCTGTCTGCAAAATAATGAAGTTCGCGTAAAACTTAATCTTAGTTCCCAATTTTTAAAAAAACTTTCGTTTTTCATATTTGTAGTCTATGGTATTCTCAATTCTAGAAACATCCATCTGTCGCTTTGAGCCTCTTCATCACAGGCACGAAAAGAAAAAAAATAGCTGATAAATTCTTATTTTTCTTCTTTAAAAATAAATGATAGCAGTATGTTCGCGTGTATTAAATAACTATTTAAGTTCTAGGTGATGACCTACACTCACACCTGAAGAAGCCTATAGTGTAAAACGACTGAAATGTTTTAACTTCAAAAGACGAAGATATAGAAACTGGTCTGTATAATGATAATAATAATAATAACAATAACAATAATAATAATCTTACTTATTATAAAACGCAGATTGTGTGTGTGTGTCTGTGTCTGTACGTTTATATATTGGATCGGATTTCCTACATTTTTCAACTGATTTCAACAAAACTTCACAGGACTACGTAAAATTACCTTGCCGTGATTCTGACAGCGCCCCAAATTGGAAAAACACAATTGTTTTTGCACGAAATCAATTTGAAAACACGATTAAGTGGCATTAATGAAAGGGGGACAACTCATATCGAGTTATACTTATCAATATCGAGTTAACGAGTTATACTTATTATAAAACTGAGGTTAGTTGTTTGTGTGTGTTCATTTATATATGGGATCGGATTTCCTACATTTTTCAACCGATTTCAACAAAACTTCACTTTTTTTGGAAGACAGTGTTTCTTGTTGTCTTGCACACTTTTTTCTTTATTTTTAAATTCAGAATGCTTTAAAAATTCTATTTTCAAGACAATTGTTTATAATAAAATTCTATTCAATCGGTAGACTCATAACGATTGAAAACAATGTTTTTGTTCGAGTTTGGGTTTGACCATTTCGTAAAAAAAAAAAAAAAAAAAAAACTAATTAAGACATGCGTGTCCGTCAACCTTAAACAATAATCTTTGTCAATTTTATTTTTCAGTCTATATGATGGTCGATACTTGATCTATCTCTTACTGTTACATCCCCGGGCAACGCCGGGCTCTACTGCTAGTAAATAATAATTCTTAATTTTAAACAGAAATCAGTTTGTAATAAAATCATACTTTATAAATCAAATAAAATTTGAGCAGGTACTTAACTCTAAAGCATGATGAGTTAAATGTTACGAGAACAAGTGAAATTAAAACTAAACTATAAAAAATGGAATATGATTCAACATGTTTTGAAATTCATGAGATGACTTCAAAAAATTAAATAGAATTAATGAAGGAGGCAAAAAAAAAACATAATTTGAATGGATCTAATAAATAGAGAGGAAAATAAAAGAAATGCAGAAATCGAGAAAGAAGACAAGAAAGTTAAGAAGAATAAAACAAAAAAATACAGTCGCATTTGGAGAGACCTAATGAGTTAAATTTGGCATAAGTAGAATTATAGAAACGGACATAGAAATGAAATAAGTGATTAGAGAAAATATAAACGAATGCAAAAGTAATAAAAAAAGAAAGAAAGAAAAACACTTTCTAAGAAACAGAAGAATAAATTTATGGAAAGGGAGATAATTAGTGAGTACATGTTTTTTAATGTCGGCGCTGAATTTGACAACACCTGATGCTTCGTGCTATTTCGCGACACCCAACTGCATGGTTTTTGTTAATGTCAGCGATATTTTTGTTTTTACTTCACCAACGGACAGTTTATAATCACCTATATTAGGAGCAACAGAAAAAAAATAACACATATTGGCTTTTTGCAAGAAAAAATATGGATGGATAAAAGTAAAATAAACTGTGAAAGGATTTTATGAAAGTGTCAAATACTTTATTAAAACTGTTAAATACAAATTATCTATGATATATATATATATATATATATATATATATATATATATATATATATATATATATATGTACAGAGAGCCGATGTAAGTGGATCCCATCGAATCTATGATATGGCTTTCAAATCTATGATAGGGGCTCCCACTTTAACTATATCTCAATTTTCATGACGTGATATTCATATAAATTACAAATTATAAGAATACATATATATCTCAATATATAATGCATGTATCTATCTCACAATATATGATGAATGAATCTATGAATCTATCTATCTATCTATCTATCTATCTATCTATCTATCTATCTATCTATCTTACTCTGCTGATATCTCTCTATCTATCTTACTCTGCTTATATCTATCTATTGGATGATATCTATCTGTCTGGCTATCTTTCTATGAATCTATCTAGCTATGTAGCTATCATGACGTATTCCATTCATAATTGTTCATATTTCAACATTAGCTCTAATGTATCAACTGAATTAAATCTATGTATATCAATGAGACAGTTCCCTATTTAGCTAGCTCGAATTCTGGTTATCACAGGCTGTTCACATCTGTCTCAATCTAATGATACCTATCAGTAACTTATATGTACAAGTATCTATCTATCTATCTATCTATCTATCTAGCCATGAAACGATTTCCTTATTAACATCGATATCCTCCCATGTATCTGCTGACTGAATAAAACTTTAATGAAGTTTCATTTTTTTATTTTATAAATGCATCACTTCCGATCATGTCACGCACACGTAATCTTATTAAAATTTGTGTATTTATATGTGCATTTAGATTTACTTGGTTATCTGCTTTATCAAGTGTTTACTTTTATTATAACTTTTCACTATTTCACAGTAAGCGTATCGTGTCACTGAAACCACAATGCTAAATATAGATAGAGGTCACAGAAGACAGACCCGTGTTACATAATGTTCACATAAATTTATGGATATTTCAATCACCGTATTTGATGGCATATAAGACGCACATTTTTTTTTTACAAAACATCTTTTAAAATTTTCTTGCAGCTTATATGTTATATGTAGGTTTAAAATTGTGTTTATTTTTTCCTATTATTTTTCGTTTAATTGTAATTATGGCTTGTTTAGCCAAAATAATACCTCATAAATAAAGCCCAGGCTGTACCATTTACTAATAATTCTAATACTTTTACTAATTACTAATTTTTCCTGATTTGCCCTGCTGAAATAGGGGTGCGTCTTATACACAAGTGCATCTTATAGGCCGGTAAACATCGTTTTCGAAAGTTTTCCTTTAGTAGTTATCAGCATAGATTCCTGATTTCGTTTGCTTCTTCATGGGGATTAAAAGAATTTTACAGAAAACTGGATCAGGCATTTATGAAATGTACCTTTATAACAAAATATAAATTACATACACTCCGATATATATATATATATATATATATATATATATATATATATATATATATATATATATATATATATGTAACTATACTCGTTTCGAAAAACCTTCGAATTTTTGATTTACTAATAATCAAATCAATCTCGAGGGAAAAAAAAAGGTTTTTTTAAAAAAAGAAAGAGTTAGAAACATGAAAGTCTGTCGAAAAAAATCGCAGATATACAGGATTGAAGCCCAAAGAAAAAACCCCGATACAAGTAAACAACTAACTAACAAAAGACCTCAGTACAACCGTATAGCAGACCTAGATACACCTAGTGAACCAGAGAAACCTACCCAGGTTTCACCTAAGGAGGATCGTCAGGGAAAGTCGGCAATGCCTGACGTCCGTTTTGGTGAAACCTGGGTAGGTATGTCTGGCTTACTAGGTTTATATATATTAATATATATATATATATATATATATATATATATATATATATATATATATATATATATATTAATAAATATACATATATCTACGTTCGAAGTGCAAAAGTTCTGTTACCTACCAACTCATCAGGTACGAATTATTTCGTGGTTCTACCAATTTATCAGGTACGAATTGTTACTAATAATTCGTACCTCATCAGTTGTTAGAACCACGAAATTTTAACTTACACTTCAAACGAAAGTATATATATTTATTAATATAAAATTCTTGGCTCTGTCTAACCACAATGAGCAGTGTTTTAGTTAAACCTTATATTAAATTAAGTAAATATTTATTCCCTTACTGGTGTATGTACACTAACGCACGTGTATACAGATGCTAATATCAAATTATTTCGTTTATAGCCATGTATATATATATATATATATATATATATATATATATATATATATATATATATATAATGTATATATATATGTGTGTGTATATATATATATATATATCCGTTGTATATTTGTATATATGATTGTGTGTATGTATATGCATGCATGTGTGTAAGGTTATACATATATGTGCTTGTGTGCGCATATGTGTATGTCTGTGTGTATCCGTGTGTATGTGTATACGTATGCATGAGTGTATGTGTATATATATATATATATATATATGAGCACACGTATATATATATATATATATATATATATATATATATATATATATATATATATATATGAAAGTATGTGCGACTATGTCTATATATGTAGGTGTGTATGTGTGTATATACGTATGTGTTTTTGTGCATATAAATAGTAGGTCTTTACTAGATTAAATATTTTTAGATATTTTTATATGTTCATCTTAAATCTATAAGCTATAGGAGATATTGTTTTGTCTAATTATTCATGATTACTCATCATTTCTCTTATTAATTCCCTCGTTTTTAGTTTGCACCCCTCTTTTTTCCCTCTTGCTCCCCTCCTTTTTTCATCTTCTCTTTTCTTGTATACATAAGGTTAGTAATGCAAAGCAGAGGGAAAATTTTCATATATGCATCGGCAGTATGAATTGGCTGGAATTTTAGTTTAGATCATATCGTTTTTTATTGTGCGTAATGTCACCACAAATATATCAATACGTTTCCGGTGTCTGTTTTTTTTTTTTTTTTAAATTTTAGGTCAGCATTTTGGTAGTGATTTATGCAACTGAAAATAATTCATATTTATCTGTATCTCACTCATTTAAACCGTTATTTAACTCCTCTCTTTAAAACTTTTCTCTGTTAAATTTTAATCCCCACCTTCACCTTTAGGCCTTCCTCTTATTCTTTCTTTTGTTACACCCTCTCTCTAGAGCTTTCATACATTTCCATCTCACACTTTTTCCTCACTTCCACACATACACTCTCACTAAAACTGTGGTGATTAATAGAGAGCAGTTTTGTTTTTGAGGCATTAAAGTTGACCAGCCAATTCCTGCCCCAGTTCACAACTGATTGGAGGCCCTTTTCGAGACGCACGGCCAGGTTAGTTTTGTCAGCGACACTAGGTTTGTTTTTGAGGCAGTAGTAAATTGTGGTGTCATCCGCGTAGATGCCAACTTGGGAATTTATGGCGTCAGGAAGGTCATTTATGTAGATAAGGAATAGAGTGGGGCCTTGAGGAACACCTGCGTAGGTAGGATAGGAACTAATTCATGCTTGATAATGTCTAAAAGTATAGACGAAAGCGCTCGGAAAACATTCGGACAATTTTTATATAATATATGTCTTGAAAAAAAGTTAGATGAACATATGAGAAATGATATATAAAAAAAAACTCAACCGCCACACCTCGTAAGTCATTTTCAACGAAACTTGAATAAAAGAGGGATTGCTGACCCAATACACAGTATGTATATATATATATATATATATATATATATATATATATATATATATATATATATATATATATATATATATATATATATATATATATATATATATATATATATATATATATATATATATATATATCTTCGCATAGCGAATCGAGTCACTGTCAGTCACTGGGCGTGTTTCTAAAAATAAATACGCTAAAAATCCACCTGCTTCCCTGCCGACGGCTTAGTGGTAGAATCTCCGGCTGATACCAATTCAGTCGGGTTTCGATCCGAGCTAGAGGCAACCGGATGTATATATATATATATATATACGTGTGTCTCTATATGAAAAAAATTAAAACAAACTCATAATAAAATTAATTAGGAATACTGCACAGACGTTTTAAAATATTTACAGTAGATAGTTTAAAATAGCTAGATCCTAACTAATAGTTTATTGTTTTTAAAATATTTAGATATTTTAATAACTTTATTACCTCCCTTTAGGTTTACATCCTAAAATTTTAAATTCATAGAGTACATTACCTTAGCTTTTTTCACTTCACGAGTAAAAAAATAAATTTCACAACAATTTTTTTTAGAAAAACCATGAACATATCAATTTCTCGTCTTAGAAATACAACACCCGGATGATGACATTGTACTAATGTCGAAACTACTCGGAATTAAATGAACATTCATTAACATGATAATTTTCTTTCTTCCTTTTTTTATAAGGATAATAAGAAACTTGCCTGTAATTATGAGAGGATCCTATTAAAAAAAATTTGACAAAAACTTGTCGAATTTTAGATATATAATGTAAAATAGATAGGCTGGTTAAAAAAATCAAGGGCAAACGAAAGGGTACCAATGTAATCAGCACAAAAAAAAAAAAACAATTTTAAAATGCTAATTATTAACCACACGACAAAAATGAAGGACGGAAATAAAGGTTTTAAGTTCCGACTTTTCGGGCACGCCTGTGTCCTTCATCAGCGGCGCGAGAAATAAACAGACAGTTGTTCTTGTGGACGGTGTGCGTTCTGGTGGAGATCGTAATATTAGCAAAAACCCGATCTCCGTCTGATTCATCGTTGTGCCAAGCTCCTTATGAAAATAAACTTAGATTCAAACTTTGGATAGGTGTGAACGCGTTAGGCCGTTTTATTTTTATCAGTGGCTGTAGTGGGGTAACCATATTGTAAACATAGCGGAAGAGGGTCATAGGACGCTGGGTGGGGAAGTCGTCTCGTGTGTGGTCTGTGCCGAAGCTTCTTCGTCCAAGACATCTAACGAGGGAGGAAAAGTGTGAGTGCGGGACAAAGGAAAAATGGTAATAAAAAAAATAAAACGAATGAAAATAATAAAAGGATAAAACCTTTAGATAAACAATTTGGAAAACCATTGTCAGAAAATGGGGTGTGCAGAAAAAAATTACATATATATATGTGTGTGTGTGTGTGTGTGTGTGTGTGATAAAATAAATAACGAATTGGAAACATTTATCAATGTAATATGTTTCAGTTTTATTAAAGTTTCGATAGTGAATGAGGTATGGAGGAAAAGAAGAAATAAATCCTCATATATTTACTTTCATGGGTCAGTTATGATTTACACGCGTTCGAGGCTTTAACCCTAGAAAACTAACCATCAATTAAAGTTACACCACTACTAACCATGGGTATATCATACCCGATTTTGGAAATATCAAAAAAATATATTAAATATAAATCTTTATTTGAAATATTTTACATGCAGACACTTTAAACTTTGTACTTTGAGTTAATATTAATAGGAACGGAAAAAACATATTATTTAGGTAAGAAAATCAGGTACTGAAAATTGTAATTAAAAATAGGAACATTTGCGCTGGGTACTATCAGGTTATTCCATAAGTTCTGCCCGAATTTTGAATAAAGAAAACAAGTGACCAAATGTTACATTTAATTACAGATTGAATCAACAATGTATTTTCCTTGATTATCTATGACTTCCTTCCATCTATTAACAAGCTTACTAATTCCATTACTGTAAAATACTTTTGGCTTTGATTCGAAGAACTCACAAATGTCAGTTTTAACCTCTTCCCGTGTTACAAAAGCTGTTTCTTCCAAATGATTCTGTAAGCTACGAAACAAATGGTAGTCTGAAGGAGCAAGATCGGGAGAATAAGGTGGATGAGGAATTTTCCCCCAACCGAGTTCTTTGATCATTTGTGACGTGATTCTTGCTGTGTGGGGTCGCGCATTGTCCTGATGAAACATCACCTCTTTTCGATTCACTAGAGTAGGTCTTTTTTCCCCTCAAAGCTTGGTTTAAACGCTCTAATTGCTGACAGCATATATGAGCATTAATTGTTGCATTAGGTGGTAAGAATTCAAAGTGGATTATTCCCTGGCAATCCCACCAGATTGAAAGAAGAACCTTTTTCCCATGAAGTTCCCTTTTCGGCTGTGGCTGGGGTCCTTCCCCTTTACCAAGCCACTGTCTACTACGCTTAACATTTCGATAAAAGATCCATTTTTCGTCGCTAGTCACAAGTCTATCCAAAAAAGGTGAAACAAGTTGGCAAGAATGGAGAGAAGAGTAGATATCAACTCGGGATTTGAGGTTATTTTCAGACAATTCATGAGGCACCCATTTTCCAAGTTTTGACGATGACGATGAACATCTGTATGGTTTGAACTGAGAACCACTGCCATTTCATCAACTGATAAAGCAGAATTTTCTTCAAGGACTGCTTCAAGAACCTTTTCATCAAACTCAACTGGACGTCCGGTTCGATCTTTACATTCAAGGATGAAATCTCCACCTCTGAATTTGCAAACCATATTCTGCAAGTTCTTTCATTCACACATTCCTCTCCATAAACTGAGTGAATTTTTCTAGCCGCTTTGGCTGCTGAGTTTCCTTTCTTGAACTCATAAAGCATTATGTGCATCAAATGATTATTGGGTACTTCCATGTTAGCAGGGTTTTAATCAAACAAAATTTAATTTAATTGTTCTCTGAAATAAAATTTGATCAGTTTAAATGCATCTAAACATAAAAATAATGTTCAGTACCATTAGACATTATAAAATAATCTTTAAATTTCGTTCATTTTAAAAAAAAGTTAAAATTCGGAAAGAACTTATGGGATGACCTGATATATACCCATGGTTAGTGTTCTAGGGTTAAACCAACGGTTAATATAATTTCTGGCGTTCTAAATTGAAGAAGAGACGACACTTCCATCTAAAATTTCAAGATATTAACGAATTTCAAGCCTACCTGAAAAACTGGCTATATTTATGTAAGTGTATAAATTATAGTTTGTCTATGTATATTCATAAGTGTGTGTGTATGTGTCTAGTATACATTATGTTTGTTAGTTTTCTACGTGTTGATTTGGGAATGTTATTAAGTACATAACTTTTCTTTTAGATAAACATACGTTACATTCTTTAAGAATGGGGCCAGTAACGTTTGGCGATGTAACATATTGTTTTTGATTTCTTTTTATAATTGACAGTATTGTTATTAGCAGGCTCTCATAGTACTTTATCTGTTAAAAAATATTCTTCGGTGTGATCTGTGCATGGCAAAAAAAAAAAAAAATTATTATGAAAGATAAGAATGAAGATGAACGGTTGAATCTTCGTAATGAGATATTTTCTAAATGTAGACATAAGAAAAGATTCAAAACATAAACACCGTTTTGTAACTTTCTGTCACTTATGTCAGTTCCATCTTGGTTCAAAACATCGGGCATGACATTTTAACGGAATGACTATTATGTTTATTTTGTTTATCTCTATATAGATCATTGTGTATGTTTATGTGATGCGCTATGTGTATTTTTATTTTATTTTTTTTACTCCCAAATTTTACTTATTTAGTTTTTAAATTCTAATTTATATGTATGTATATGTACGTATATGTATGTATGTAGGTATATGTGTATATATATGTGTGTGTATATGCATGTGTGTGTGTATGTGTGTGTATATGTGTATGTATGTATGTACTTGGCTGCATGTATATATAGGTATATATTTAGGTGTGTGTGTATAGGTATATGTATGTATATGTATATGTATGGATGTATGTGTATATGCATACGTATGTGTGTATATGTATATTCATGTATATGTATATGGAAGTAGGTATATGTAGACGGATATATATGTAGGGATGTGTGTGTGTATATATATATATGGATATATATGTAGGGATGTGTGTATATATATATATGTGTGTGTGCGTATGTTTTGGTATATGTGTACCCATATATATATATATATATATATATATATATATATATGTGTGTGTGTATGGGTATATATGTGCGTATATATGTATGTATGTATAGCTAGACGGATAGATACGGGGTTACATTGTTTATTTGTTTAAATGGGTGTATATAATTGTATAGAAATGTAAGGTTTTAGGTATATATGTTTATGCGCACGTATGCGTATGTTCATATGTACATGTGTGGGTAAATGTGTAAGAAGTGGATGCGTATGGATGTATGTGTGTATATGTAGATATGTGTGTGTGCATTTTTGTATCTATATATATATCTATTTTTTGTGTATGTGTGCATGTATATACGTGTATATGTGTGCATGTGTATGTATTTATGTATATGTATGTGGAAAATGTGTGTATATGGTATAGGTGGATATATGTGTATATATGTGGGTTTATGTATATATATGTATATGTATGTGTATGTGTGTATGTGTGTGTCTGTATATATATATATGCATGAGTGTGTGTATATGTATACATATATATATATGTATGCATGTGTGTGGTGGTATAGACATGTATGTATATGTGTAGATGTGTGTGTATATGTATGTGTGTGTATGTATATATATATATATATATATATATATATGTATATATATATGTATGTATACATATATATGTATATATATATAGAGAGAGAGGTGTGTGTGTGTATATGTGTATGTGTATATGTATATATGTAGGTGTAATTGTTTGTATATCATATGCGCGGTAATTATTAGAAAGCGCTTAGTATCGGAGATAGAGCTAAGATATTGAATCAGATATATGTATATGTGTATATATGTGTGTGTGTATGTATATGTATGTGTGTATTTGTGTGAATATACGGATATATATATATGTGTATGTGTACATGGGTATATGTATGTGTATATGTAGGTACACGGCGATGTGTATTTATATACGTGTATAAGTTATGGTGTATGTGTGTATTTGCATGCGTTTTTAACATAAAAATATAGGTCCTTGCTAGATTAGATAATCGTAATATTTATTCTTTATAAGTTTATATTTGATTTGTAACCTGTAGTCGATATTATTTTTGTCAAATTGTCTCAATTACACAGCGTCCCTTTCAATTTTAATTTCACCCGCCCCATCTTTCTTCCCCACCACTTCCTTCCTTACCTCTCCCTCCTTCTTTAAGATTTGATCGGCCATGGTGTGTGTATGTCACCCCGAAATGTATCTTTAATGTATTAGACATCCGACAACAATCATTTTCCCCCTTCCATTCACACCTAGTTTTAATAAAAAAACCTCTCTGTTAAATTCAATCGTATATTACCCCTCTCTTTAGAACTAACATTCGTCCCACACTTTCATACTTACACACTCTCTAATTTCTATTTTTATTTCCGGAGTAGGTTTTTTTTCAGTTTTATTTTTGAATTTGTAGGTCTGATGAATTGGATCGTATTTACGATTCCAATGGAATAAATTATGACCATGGAATATTAGTGTTTAAGCCTTTTTATTATATCCTTACTCTGTCCTGGACATTGAGTTCTACCTGGATTCTATCCTCTCAGAATTTTTTATTCAAAAAAATATACATGTGTGTATATGCACCTGTGGATTTTGCATATATATGTATATTTACCACTAATATTATCTCTCTCTATATATATCTATATATCTATATCTATATCTATATATATATATATATATATATATATATATATATATATATATATATATGCAAGTTTCATTAAATACGACATAAAAGGAGGTGCTTAGATTAAGTTTCTTTTATATAATTTCCCATGTGATCTTATAATTTTTTCTTTTCACTAGATAAATTGTATAACAACTATCCAAATTTTTCATTTCTCGACCGCTTTCGGCTATATATTTAGCCATTTTAAAGGATCAAATATATTAACTTTTAATAACAAATAGATTCTTGTATGTATTTATATAATGTTTCATTTTCAAAACACGGTCAACTTATTTTGTTCATGTCCATTGTTGATATTATTGAGTGTTGTTTTTTTTTGTTTTTATTAATAAGGCTTCCATTATTTTTCGTCTGTTTTTACATGCAGACGATGTTATTTTATATGTATTATCAACAAGTATGTTGAGAAAAACTTAATAAAAGCATCTTGTCTCATATTTAATGAAACTTGCATGAAAGAAAGAATGCACTCTAAATACACATTATATATATATATATATATATATATATATATATATGTATGTGTTAAAATATATATATATATATGTGTGTATGTGTGTGTGTCAATATATATACGTATATATATATATATATATATGTGTGTGTGTGTGTATGACTTTATTTGTATCCAGTAAAAAAAGATATGAATTTAATCAGACATTTAATCAAACATTTTTTAAAGTTTGTAATAATGTATTATTTTAATATCAGATATGCAATTATTACACATGCCAATTTAATAGGCACGTTTACAAAACAGTCAAATTCAGATGAATTTTAGAAAAATAATTCAAAGAACAATATTGAGTGTATATTCATATTTTCAACAACAGTAATATTGAATTTTAAATATATTTTCACTAACTACAATTAGCAACTATTTGATCTTGTCTCTCTCTCTCTTTCCGTGAAATAGGATTAAATACGCCTAGATTGTTCCTTTATTTTTATTAACTTTTAGGTGTTACATTTTTCTCTTGTGACTTGTGACGTCATATTTTGAGTGTAAATTTATTAGACTCAAAATATGACGTCACAAACTAATAAAAATGAAGGAACAATCTACGCGTATTCAACCTTATTTCACACCCACACACACGCACACACGCACACACGAGCCAAGTACTTTCAAGAATTTCAAAATTGTCATCTTCAGGGCGCAATTTTTCACGCAAAACACGAAGACGAAATATGTGTAGTGTAGACCAAAAGATGTTTTTTTTTTTAAATATGGTATTTATTGACAGTTTTATTATTTCATAGCGTGCAATGCTGTGACGCTATAGTTCTTGTTCAAATCAATCGAGAATTTTGTTTGAATTTTATAATGTGATAACTGATAGTAAATTAATGTTTCATTAAGTTTTGTTAGCGAAGTGATTTCGCCATTAATCAAATTAACATTGCTAAATATTTCTTTGCATAAATTACTTCTTTAGGATATATATATATATATATATATATATATATATATATATAGAGAGAGAGAGAGAGAGAGAGAGAGAGAGAGGGAGAGAGAGAGGGAGAGATAGATAGATAGATATTGTTATCGTCAAAATTTTTAAATGTTTTCATTTTTACTTCACACTTTTTAGTTTAAAACATCTAGTTTCTAATTAAGTTTTAAATAGTTTATTATTTGTTTAAATATTTAGACATTTCAATAACTTAGTTACCTCCCTTTATGTCTACATCCTAAAATTTAAAAATCATTCAGTACTTGACCTTAGCGTTTGTCTCTTCGTAAGTAAGAATTTAATTTTCACAGGATGACAATAATTTTTTTCTAGAAGCCCCTGAAGAAGACATTGTGGTAATGTCGAAAGTACTCAGAATAAAATGTATATGCAGCGATATGCTAATTTTCTTTCTTCCTTTAACAAGGATATTAAGAAAATTACCCGTAATTACGAGAGGATCCTGTTAAAAAGAAGTAGACAAAACTTCTCTAAATTAATTAATGAGACATGTCTTAATATATATATATATATATATATATATATATATATATATATATATATATATATATATATACCTTTATGAATTTGACATATTTCCATATTTTATTTTAGCTTCATCAGAAGATTTGGGGAATAAGTGAAACGCAGAAGTATTTTGATATTTTGAATACTTTATTTTTTTTATTTCATTGCTCGGATACGAGAGATATATTTTTTGTGGCGTGTTTACATGTCTTTAATCTTCAAGAATGTTATTTGTTCACCTCTTGGTGTTTGCCTCTGTCTTTAATAAGCGAAAGGTTAGCTCAATGGAATGGATATATTAGTATATTTATTTGTTGAAACCTATAATTAAACCTATGCTTATCTTGTGGTTTTGATGTGAATAAATATTATTTTATTTTCATTAAAAGCTTTTCGGCAAACCTTGAACCTTGAAGGATTCTTTTTTTGTTTCAGAATTTCGACAAACGGTATGATGTTGGTTATTTCTTATTTTTTCCCTGTGAAATCTATTCTGGTTTCAACGTTATGATATACATCAGGCTTAATCGCCGATTTCTGTCCAACAATATGTAACCCGGGATACTTTGACGAAGAAGAAAATACAATGAAAGTAAAACAAAAAAACATAAGACACCTTCGCCACCAGCATTATTTCATTCCCCATAAAAACCATAGAAAATCCATAAGACGAAAAGGGGAATTCTATCGACACTAAAAAAACAAAATTTATATTTCTACTTTTCTTCCCCTTCTTGCTCATTTATGATATCCGTCCCCCTCTTGCTCATTTATAATATCCTTCCCCCTCTTGCTCGTTTATGATATCCTTCCCGGTCTTGCTCATTTATGATATCCATCCCACTCTTGCTCGTTCATGATATCCTTCCCCCTCTTGCTCATGTATGATATCCTTCCCCCTCTTTCTCATTTATGATATCCTTCCCCCTCTTTCTCATTTATGATACGCTTCCCCCTGTTTCTCGTTTATGATAACCTTCCCCCTCTTGTTCATTTATGATATCCTTCCCCCTCTTGCTCGTTTATAATATCCTTCCCCCTCTTGTTCATTTATGATATCCTTCCCCCTCTTGCTCGTTTATAATATCCTTCCCCCTCTTTCTCATTTATGATATACTTCCCCCTCTTTCTCATTTATGATATCCTTCCCCCTCTTTCTCATTTATGATACGCTTCCCCCTGTTTCTCGTTTATGATATCCTTCCCCCTCTTTCTCATTTATGATATCCTTCCCCCTCTTTCTCATTTATGATATCCTTCCCCCTCTTTCTCATTTATGATACGCTTCCCCCTGTTTCTCGTTTATGATAACCTTCCCCCTCTTGTTCATTTATGATATCCTTCCCCCTCTTGCTCGTTTATAATATCCTTCCCCCTCTTGTTCATTTATGATATCCTTCCCCCTCTTGCTCGTTTATAATACCCTTCCCTCTCTAGCTCATTTATGATATCCTTCCCCCTCTTGCTCGTTCATGACACCCTTCCCCCCTCTAGCTCGTTTATGATATCCTTCTCCCTCTTGATCGTTTATAATATCCTTCTCCCGCTTGCTCATTTATGATATCCTTCCCGCTCTTGCTCGTTTATAATACCCTTCTCCCTCTTGCTCATTTATGATATCCATCCCACTCTTGTTCATTATGACATCCTTCCCCCTCTTTTCATTTATGATATCCTTCCCCCTCTTTCTCATTTATGATATCCTTCCCCCTCTTGCTCGTTTATAATATCCTTCACCCTCTTTTCATTTATGATATCCTTCCCCCTCTTGCTCGTTTATAATATCCTTCCCTCTCTAGCTCATTTATGATATCCTTCCCCCTCTTGCTCGTTTATGATATCCTTCCCCCTCTTGCTCGTTTATGATATCCTTCCCCCTCTTGCTCCTTTATGATATCCTTCCCCCTCTTGCTCATTTATGATATCTTTCCCCCTCTTGCTCGTTTATGATCTCTCCGCTCTGATCAATTCAAAAGAATATTAGACTAAATGAACTTCACTCATTTATTCGTTTACTCCGCCGTTACTAAAATGGTCTTTTTAAAATGCAATTTTTTCACTATCAGTCATTGTGTCTCCGATGCAGTGCAATCAACATTTTCAATAAAAATGCAATAATCATGGTTAGCAATCCAAGACAATAAATCAGCAATTATAATTCGATCACAAGCAAACACATCATTTATCATCCAACCAATGGAGCCTGTGCCTTCTTTGCTTTTGTATACCTAATCTTTTTTTTTTATATAAATTTTCCTATTCTATATACAATTGAAAAATAACTTCCATCTATTTTTCGACGAAGGAAAACCATGAAATTTTGGACACATTGATAGGTTTACTCAAAGAAAGAATATATTTGAGATTATTTTTGTTTCGAATAAAACAAAAAAAAAAGTAACGACAAAAACCGGTTAACATTGGAAGTTTTAATAGCAAAAGAAAAAATATATATCCCAAAGAAAAATAACCTCGACTTTTATGTTCGTTTTCCATTAAAACCCCCACTGGCACTGCGTAATATTGGTAAGTTTTATTACAGATCAAGAATATGCAATTCAAACATAACCTTCTATTTACTTGTTTCGCTTTTAGATAAAAGCAAAGCAAAAAAAAAAAAAAGAAAGAAAAAGAAAACAATGGGATTTATTTCAAAGCAAGTCTTTGCATTTAACGGATAATCTTATCATTTTTATTCTCTTTTAGATAAAAGAATGCAATAAAGAAGGCAAACAAGTTTATTTCAAGATTATGCACGTCGGAAAATAAACCTTCATTCTACTAGAAGCAATGCGTTATAAGTCACTGAGACACAAGGGGTTACTGACATTAAATGAAACAGAGAGTACAATAAAAGAACAGGATTCAAGGCAACATAAGATAACTATTAACGTTGCATCTAAATTTTTGAAGATGGTAGTTGACAAGAAAGTAAGAAGCTAGAAGGAACAAGTGTCGGACAAAATCTATTAGTATAGAACTTATGCTTACTTATTAGTTTTCTTTTAGATTTAAAAGCATGAGACTTTAGAAAAATAACAAGTTATTGGTGTAGGCATATCTCACCAAGTTCAAATTTAGTACTGCTCAGTTATTTTTTTAAGTCGATGGATTGGATTCACTGTTACTATTTCAGTAAATCCATGAACCAACGTTTTAATCCATGGGGCTATTGTCCCTTGGGACAGTCTGTGGAGGGTCAATAGTCTTGTGGATTATATTGTAGATTCGTGAACTAGTAATAATTAAGTGTTCTACATTGACGTGGGAACTCGGGGTTAAAATCAACAATTAATTTACTTACACCAGATTAATGCAGAATGATAACGACCAAACACAACGATAATTTTAATAAAACAATATAAGGAAACACCTTTGACGTTGTTTCAGTTGCTCGTAACAGGATAATAAATATGATTTTTTTAAAGCCCGTAGTTTTAATGAATTGTTATGAAGAGGCAATTTTCATAAAATAGATTAAATGATCCTAAATAAAATAATAATATGAAAAAATGTTTAAAAGAAAGTTAAGGGAGTTCTTTTTTCATAGAAGGCTTATACGGTTGCATACATTCAAAAGTAGATAATGGGAGATAGTTTGAAATGCATGACCTTAGATTTGCGAAAGACAATTCTTTGATATGCTGCCTGCTTAAAGCTCGTTAATATAATTGTCAAAGAATTTTACACTGGCAAAAACTTGAACGCTCGTCGCGAGAAACTGAAATGAAAGCTTTCACATTAATTTAAACATACTCTTTTTATTATTAATTTTATTTGTCTCTTCATTTTATAAAAAAAAAGGGATTTTGCATAGGTTCTGTGGTAAACCCTACTACAGTAGAGTGAACTCTTCCACTTCTCATATATACTAACTGCAAGAGTCGCTGAGGAGTTGGTTGGGGAGCGGGAGTTGGTCAGTCAGTTGATGTCGGTCGACCCTCTGATCAGTTGAACTCTCTGCCTTCGGGCGGGGAGGAATCCGAAGGAGGCTACGCCGAAGGGCGGATTCTATTTCGGGGAGGTAAACCGATCCTGAACCCGTTTATGCGGGTTCAATGGGCATATTTTTGGCCGAGACCACGGCCTGGGGATCCCACGTTAAACCGGCCTTGTGCCACATGATACCCTTGTGGGGGGTGACTAAATACTAGTCGATGTTGGACGACCGGCTGATCGGTTGAACTCTCTGCCTTCGGGCGGGGAGGAACCCGAAGGAGACTACGCCAAAGGGCGGATTCTCTTTTGGGGAAGTAAACCGACCCTGAACCCGTTTTTACGGTTCAAAGGGCACATTTTGGCCGAGACCACGGGCTCAGAGATCCGACGTTAAATCGGCCTTGTGCCACATGATGCCCTCGTGGTGGGGCGACTAAATATCTTTGATTGGGAAGCGGAGACGCAGTGTAAACCTACCGTTCGGACGTACACCTCTATCTGCCTATTACTAACACTCTTACTTTGTATATTATGTTATTTCAATACACCTGTTCAACATACCTTAGTCTTCCGTGTTTTTATTTTCTGACCCCTAAACAGGCCACAACAGTTTCGTACCTTTCAATTATTTCTTCTTCTTGGTTCAACGGCTAAGTTTTTTTTTATGAAGACAGGGTTTTTGTTAGTCCAAAAACAATTTCACAGAGGCTCTCGAATTAATTTCCTCAGCGGTCATTTTCTGTGAAGTCAAGATTTGATCCAAAATATTTTCATATAAGCGCGCGAATTCCTTTCCGTTTTTTTTCTCTCAGTCCCCCGAATTTGAAGGGTATAGAAAAATGAGTTTTATTATTTTGTACTCACTAAAGTACAATCAATTTACTTGGACTAAGTGGAAACAAGGCTAGTAATAACTGAGCAGTACTTAAAAAAAAGTACCTGACGAGATATCCACGACACGGGCATTGGTACGAGCAAAGTGTACACCTGGAAGCTAAATAAATGGTTAAGTTCTGAATTAATTGATGGAGAGAGGAGAGAATATCGACCGAAACGTTGCGATAACAACATCAAGGTTGAATACAATAGTAATGTAGATAGTTTAAATAAAAGTGTGTTTTCCTTTTGTAGCTTACAATTTAGGTTCAACTGTTTCAATGATTACGGTTGCTTGTTTTTCAATAATGCGAAAAAAATAAAGTCTCAAGAGCCAATCAAGGTAGAGGACTACTAAGTGTGGCGTCCCATATGAATATAAGTGTAGGAAGTAACGATTATGAGGATATGAAGGATAGATAACCATTCACACTACACTTGAATGGAAGCGATTAACATAGTAGCGTTTAGAGAAACATATTTACGGGAGTTTATTCTACAAAGAAACAGATTCTGGAAAAGCTCTGCCTGGGGGAAATTTCTTCCTTACTGCTTGAATTTCTGGATGTAAAGAATGGAGATAGGTCGAACTTTTGTCATGGAAAGTGTGATAGAGTAACGAAAGGCTTATATCCGTGCCTATATTTGTTGGGAATTCACTCAGTCGGTTGAACCGGCTGAGTTGACCAATCTTAGCGGAGGTCTTATTAATTCGTACGTGCAAATCCATAGTAATAATGACAGTGGAAATTTGGATTTACAAACGGTTACCAGATGCAGGTATAAACAGTTTTCGTATAGTGCGACCCGTCTTGAAATCTCACGTGTCATTCTCCTAGACTTTCCTATTTTACCCAGAGATTGAGGGAGTAATTATGGACTCATATCTTTCCAAAAGATATGAGCACATAAGAGGTTCCATCGCATAGACATGTTGCCAAAAAAGGCTATATGACTCAGTCTGTCTTGCTATTTTTACCCATAGCTGTGGGATATAGATACGGATTCACACTTTTCCCAAGGGTATAAGTTTAAGATATTGAACGCGACTCTTAGATTGCTCAATGCGAGTAGCTAACCATTACTCTACAGGCTTGCAACGTGTCTCCACGGGCTTATAATGGGAAAAGGAATGTAGTTTCGCTTTATGTAGAAGAAATTGCGTGATAAAATAGTTCCCCCTTTGTTGAAAATTCGTAGACGTAGACATTTAAGAGAATGATTCTGGTTGATCCTCTTTGTAAAGAAAGCTAGGAAGAAGAATTTATTCTCCCATTTACGTTTCTACCGTTATGGAAATTATTATATGCATGATATAACAACACCGATATTTCACTGAGGTAACGGAATAGATGAATGGAAAAAGAATAACAAACACGTTTAGTTCTCAGATAGACATTTATAATGATACGTCGTACACAAAACTAAATATATAAATGTTGAGAATTATATATCATATATATTTACACAGAAAAGCAAATTATAAGGAGGAACAAAAAGGAAAGTCTTATATATAATTTGGAGATACTCCTGACCTGGAGACGCCATTTTTGGGACTCAGATTTAAACTGACCGGATTCATCTATTTCCCAAATGAATATACAAGTGCCCAACGAAGAGAAGTTATAACATATATGCAAAACAAACGGTGTGTAAGAAAGATGGACCTTACTTGTAACATTTTCCGAAGGGAATACCAGTGTTACGGTGGTTTCCCTACGAGCATGTTTAGGCCTAAGACTTATCGCTGTTGGCTAGGGACGTCCTTCTTCTTTGGGCTCTACACGACAACTGATCTTCGTCAATCTATTTCTAGGCGTAATTCACCGTCTGTCATGTGATTCATGTGACTGTCTCAACGAAAAGGAGAGAAACGCCATTTGTATCCCAACAGGTACTCCCTCCCTAAGTAGGTTCTAGAACCTGAAACGAGAGTTATTTTTATTCTGCTTGTTGTTGATATAATAGAAATGTTTAGACATACTTTATACAAAGTATAGTATAAAAAAGAATAAGCATGCAATTATACAATTCCAACAATATTTTTACCGTGTCCAGTCAATAGTGTAAAAATCTCCTCTGTATTAGGATCACCGTAGAAAAAAATAAATTGATAAAAATAAAAATAAATTTTCGAGGTTAAAATACTAATAATTATGATATGTTTAGATAATCTAAAGAGGCGATTTCTCAGTACCGCCAATTATATGAAAAACAGAAGAATACCATACGGCGAACCACTCAATTCTGTCATTTATTTTTATCCTGTTAATAGCATTATATCCATGATATAACAACACCAACAGTTCACAGAAGTAAGGGAATAGCTGAATGGAGAAAAGAATGACAATCATTCTTTGTTCTCAGAGAGACTTTTATATACTACGACATACACAAAACTATATATATATGCACGGATACCACCTCACGTATATCTGCACAGAAAAACAAAGTATAAGGAGGAACAAAAAAGCATATAATTTGGAGATACTCCTAACCTGGAGAAACCATTTTTAGGAATCCAGATTTAAACTGGCCGGGTATATCTGTGTCCCAAACGGAAACGACACCATGTGCTTGTAAACTGATCGGGAGGCCTAGGTTAAAAGAAAGCAACCATATCGGTTGGATGTGTTCCCAACCTGAAAAATGACCGCCGGTTTGGTCACAGTATGGAGTGCCGTGATGTGACTCACGTGAATTATCTCCACCAAAGAGAGATAAGCGTGTTCTGTATCCTTACAACCTAATTCGTTCGACTGCGAGACTAGACTATCAAATCGGGTTATCCTTTGTCCTGTTCGTCGGACTAAAGTGACGTACAAACAAAATGGATCCTGATGTATGAATTTTTTTCTTCTTCAACTTGAGTAGGAAAATTCAAATATTCACTGCTTTCAAACTCATCTTAGACTAAAATATAGATGAGAATCTCGTCGTTAAATCGCATTTGAGGTGTCCTTATCAATTTCCGAGTCATTCTTCAAACTCTCAGTTCATTGAAGGAGCATCATCGTATATTGATGTTTTTCTTAAATGAGAGGTTACAAACACTATCTCGGAAACCAAACTAGTTACATGACATCACCGCTGATCAGACCCCAATTTACCGCCAGTTGCGATGAACACATGAACCCACAAGGAGGCAACCTGACTTGAAAGAATATTGGGCCTTAAGATCACACCGGATCTCAAGTGGAACTTGTATATACGATCCATCGCTAATGATGCAGATAAAATGATCGGCTCACTATACGGCCTCAGAAAGTAGCTGACTCTTCCTGCTATCGTCGAGGTTTATAAGAACCAGATCATGTCGAAAATGGTGTACTGTTACGATATTGAGTGGAGGGCTGCCAGGTCCTCATTTTCCACTTTTGACAGAGTTCAAAAGCGTCTCGGAGACTTTTTTGGAGAAGAAGAATCTTCCACCCTTCAACATTTCAGGCCGGATGTGGCGAGCCTCTCACTGCTCTTTCGTTACTTCCATGAAAAATAATCGAACGAACTTGCTTTTGCCATGTTTAACCTTCACGGCTACGACTCGGCATGCCACTTACATTTTAGCAATCCACACACATTCTCTTCGTATTCCATCGGCGAGAAATATATTCCATTCAAACAGCTTCTTCCTGCGAACCAATACAAGCTTAACCTGTTCAAAACGTTACCTTCCCCTCCTATCTGTATTAACCTCCCATTAACATAACCCTCTACATCGAGTTTCTCCCAGGCCTTGTATAGGGCGAACCTTACTGTAAATAAAAAAAGGCAATGGAACACTGATTCTCTGCTTGACTTCCTCTAGACTTATAGCAAGTGTGGGAATATAAGCCTGCCATTTCACATATCCCTATTTAAAAAACTCAGAAGCTGTCAAATCAGTTGAACGTGGTGGCAATTTTAACAGCACACTGTCATTGTCACTGCGACATCCGATCAATCTACCTAGTAGATTATCATTGAGATAAGTCTGTAGTGAGGCGTTGGAGAATATTACGGAAGGCGTGCTACAGCGTGTTCGACAGGAGCTGGGCTACTGACTTGACATGTGACGTGGCACAGATTGTGAACATATTGAAAATTTGTGAAGAATTGTGAAATGCGCCTCTTTGAATATGTTGTTCGAATTTTGATAAATAAATCTTTTATTGTTCAACATGAAGCCTATTTAATTTCATTTGCTTTTGACATGTTGTTACACGGATATTTACATTTTAAATGATGTCATTTTTGGTGTGGCGGAAACCCTGTATAATTAAAATATAGCATTTTCTTTATTTGACTTAATTAAAAAATAAAATCCCTAAAATGATATTAATGCAAGGAAGATTTCTATTGAAGACGAAGAATATATAATTATAGAAATTCTTTATACGTTTTTAATAAAAAGAAAATAGGTAATGCTAGCAATTGTTTTTTAAGCTAAGTATATATAACTAAAAACTACCATTAATTTTCTTTGAGCAAAGGTTTAATATCCTTCTAGAAAAATGATAATTGGTTAGCTGAATCATTTCACTTAATGAGAGTAAATTTCAATCTTTTCAAGAGCCTCGCCGATGCGGAATTGGAAATTGATCCTAAGAAATCGACTGTGACAAAATCCAGAGACGGATATGCAACGTGGTTGGTCCTAATGTGGTATCCCGTCTGCAGTCGCTAACTGCAGACGTGTTGTGGGTTCCCTCTGTCTTTTCAACAAGTACTTTCATGGCAACTGCTCCGACGAGCTATTTTCACTGGTTCACAAACTGAATGAATTTAAGCGTGCTACTAAGTTGGCATCTCGGTCCCGCACTTTTACTGTCGAAACAGCGAAATGTAGCCATTTTACTACTCCAGCAACTTCTTATCTCGCACCTCCTGCAAGTGGAACTTCCTTCTTGTCACCTGCTTCCCTGATAGCTATAATCTTCTAAGCTACTAATTTTAATAGATACTATTTTGGCATTATGTAGTAAGCTACTAATTTTAATAAATACTATTTTGGCATTATGTACTAAGCTACTAATTTTAATAGATACTGTTATGGCATTATGTACTAAGCTACTAATTTTAATAGATACTATTTTGGCATTATGTACTAAGCTACTAATTTTAATAGATACTATTTTGGCATTATGTACTAAGCTACTAATTTTAATAGATACTATTTTGACATTATGTAGTAAGCTACTAATTTTAATAGATACTATTTTGGCATTATGTACTAAGCTACTAATTTTAATAGATACTATTATGGCATTATGTACTAAGCTACTAATTTTAATAGATACTATTTTGGCATTATGTACTAAGCTACTAATTTTAATAGATACTATTTTGACATTATGTAGTAAGCTACTAATTTTAATAGATACTATTTTGACATTATGTAGTAAGCTACTAATTTTAATAGATACTATTTTGACATTATGTAGTAAGCTACTAATTTTAATAGATACTATTTTGACATTATGTACTAAGCTACTAATTTTAATAGATACTATTTTGGCATTATGTACTAAGCTACTAATTTTAATAGATACTATTTTGGCATTATGTACTAAGCTACTAATTTTCATCGTTGATTGATAAATGCCCTGATCTTGATATCTGTCCTTCTCTTTATCCTTTTCTTAAGCACCCCTATTTACTCTTTCTTTCACTCTCTGTAACCCCTTGCGTGTTAGTGACACTACTGCCTTGCTTGAGGTCATTTTCGTAAAAAAAAATGTAAATCACTTTTTGTTTATCTCTTGGTTTTTACTTGTTAATAAATTGTTACCAATATTAAGAAAGCTAAGTAATATAAAACTAACGGCTATTTCCCAGTTCATCAAATCGTCAAAATATAATACCTATGCGTATGTCGGTGTTGTGTGGTTAAGTTACTTGTATCACTGGCGCCATTTAACTTAAACAAAAGCACACACCTGCACACACTATTTGACTGAGCTTAAAATAAGAGTTGCAAAAAATACATGTCTTTTCCACTCAATCTGGACAACGGTAGCGGGCAAGAAAAAATAAAATAGTAAAAATTATAAATAAAATCACAAAAAAAAATGATCATGTTTTAACCCGTCAAAAATTGATATTAATATATGATTTTATTGATTTTTTAAAAATTATACTGCAATAAATTGAATTATTTTTAAAGAATTTAAAAAAAATAAATTTCGCACAAATACTTTTGTTTGTCACGGAACAGAATTTGTATGAAACTGAAATGAACATATGTGTGGTGTGCGTTAATTTAATTATCAATTTAGCAACGAGCTCGAGGTAGTAATATTAATAAGCCGAAATATACTGCCTTTGATGTCATTTTTATTAGTCTTTTTGCATTTAAATTGAATATATGTTTTTAACTGCAGTATTTTAAATGAATCTAGTTTGTATTTCATTAAGTAGGGTTTAAATTGCGTGATGAAGAAAATCATCCATGTCGGTATGATAACAGACTTGTTAACTAACAAAAATGAATATATATATATATATATATATATATATATATATATATATAATTAATTTTGTCGTTGACTATATATATATATATATATATATATATATATATATATATATATATATAATCAACGACGAAATTAAGCGTACACCTTTAATTTTTAATATTTTTATCAATTTCGCAGAATCTAATTCCAAATGATGCCAGTTTTTTTTATGTTAATAAGCACACAAAACGAATATAAAACACAATTTTCTGAACAATAGGTTAAATGCAACAAAGGCGAATTATGTAAAATAGGAAAAAACAAATTTATACATAAAATATAAAAAAAATAGAAAACATTAAGTTTTCACAATATTAATAATGAATAGCATGGCCTCTCATCGTTCAAACTTGCTGCAATCGTTTTCTAAAGTTTTTGATGAGATTTGAACCAGTATTTTCTGGGATTTTCTTCCATTCTTCAATGGTAACATGTACTAAGTCTTAAATGTTTTTGGCGACCGAAGATTTATTCGAACTTTCAATTCTTGCCATAGATTTTTAAAAGGATCCAAGTCTGGACTCATTGAAAGCACGGAAGTCACTGATTTAGACGTATGTTTGAGGTCATTATCTCACTGGAAATTAAATCACCGACCTATATGAAGATTTTGGACTGATAGCTTTAGATTTTCATCCAGAATTTTGAAATAGTCTGCAGATTTCATTATTCATCTTATTGCAATTAAATCTCCAGTCCCCTTTGAGATAAACAACCACAAAACATCATCGAGCCGCCACCATGTTTTAATGTTGCCACTGTGTTCATTGGGAGGAAAGCCTCACCTTTCTTGCGCCAAGTCTTCTATACATCATTATGTACAAAAAGCTCAATTTTTGTTTAATCACTCAATAGTACTTGTTCTCAAAAGCAATTTTCTTTGTCCAAGAACGTTTGACAAAATTAAACCGAGCAACAACGTGACATGTTTTTTGTAGAGGGATTCATTTTGGTCGGTTGGGTTGCCATACAAGTCATTTCTATTTAAACAACGTTGTATTGTTCAAGTACTTACGCCGATACCCATCATATCCAAACTTTTGGCGATGTCTTTCAAAACAGCTCTTAGGTTTATATTAACCTGACGACACAGTTTTCGTGCAGATCTCGGTGACAATTTGGTTTTTCTTCCTCACCCAGGAAAATTGTTTGGCGTGCCAACAAACTGTCTAAACTTCTTTCTTTTGGTACCGTAGATCTACGAATAGTTAACCGGTTTTAAATAGTGCTGTAACTATTTCCCGATTTTTGGGAGTTAATAATTCTCTGTCTCAAGTCAATGCTAAGCTCGTTTGTCTTCCCTATCGTGTTGTTAACGTAAGAATAACAATGGTGACACTATGCACCACGTGATAATCTTTGTTGTAATTATCACAAATATTGTACTCAATACATAGTCTAGAAGGCTTCAGCGATAAAATAATTACATAAATTACTTATACTTACACGAATCAATCAATTTAAAACGATATATTCTACTGTACGAATATTTTTTTCTTTTTCCTATTTTGCATACTTCGGCTATCAAATTTGTTGTATTTAAACTACTGTTCTGAAAATTGAATTTTATATTCCTTTGTTTGTGCTTATTAACATATAAAAAGTCTGGCGCCATGTTAGCACTATCCGAACGCTCCTCTGTGGCCAAATCGGTAAAGGCACGTCAAGCTAAATGACGGTTCCGTATAGGATACAGGTTCGAATCCTGTCGGAGGACGAATATTTTCTATGGAAATTTCTCGGACATTCAGGCCGGTAAATTTTGTTTAATACTGGTTATTATAAACAGAGCATTTACTTAAATATTTGTATCCATAAAAAGAATGTATTAGGTTGGTGCAAAAATAATGCCGTTTTCTCACATATGTTACTATGTGAGAAAACGACATTATTTGCACCAACCTAATATAAACATAAAAATGTCTCAAAATAATTGTCGGACTTTGTCCATTCCATAATGTGTGACGTCATATATATATATATATATATATATATATATATATATATATATATATATATATATATATATATATATATATATATATATATATATATATAAATAAAAGCAACCACCATAAATGTGAATTATATAGAATTCGTGTATTTTAAATTAGAATTTTCCTTAAGGGTTCTTGTAAATTATGCATTAATAAATGTCTTTGGGGTCGAAAATACAAGAATTCTATATAAATCACATAATGAAAAACACCTTGCTATTCGAGAGGCCCTATATATATATAGATTGTCTCCTTACACCAACTTTACACAATTTAATAATGAAAATAGAGAGTTGAATGTTTTGTAAAATCAAAAATAGCAATAGAGAGATGTTCACACGAATTCCAGTCGCTAGCGGCATGTGAGAACTTGGAAGGAACGCTAGATACAAAAAAAAACCCATTGAAAATGGCTATAGAAGTGGACGAAAGCGCTTAGGATAATAAAAATTATCGACAAATTTTATATTCCTTAACTTCTACAAAACGAGAAAATGTCGGGATACTGGAAAACTTAATAAAATATAATTCAATCTTCCTTGTTGGTCGTATATATATATAAGTGTATGAAATTTATATGGAGAAAATTGTCTCTTAACTAAAGTTTCTCTATATTAATTTTGCTAATGCTGTATACCTTTGGATATGAAGCGATTTATGAAAAAAAAAAACAGGCTGCCTAAAATGCCTTTCCACCAGTACACTACGGAAAAAGAACAAGCAATTTTGGCAACTAAAATCTTTTATTATTCAATATTATACATACACACACACATATACATATATATATATATATATATATATATATTAGGTTGGTGCAAAAATAATGTCGTTTTTGACGTTCAACTTTATGTGAGAAAACGACATTATTTTTGCACCAACCTAATATATATATTGTGTGTATTTAGGCAGCATCTTTTCATTGATACACGTTTCAATGATAATGTTATTAAACTTATCAGATGATACGAAAACTTTTTACATAAAATAAAAAGACAACACTTGTCTATAATATTTAATGAAACCAGTATCAATATGTATGTATATATATATATATATATATATATATATATATATATATATATATATATATATATATATATACAAATATAGATAACTAGACTCGTTTCGAAAAACCCTCGAATTTTTGATTTGCCAATAATCAAATCAATCTCGAGGGAAAATAAGGTTTTAAAAAAAGAAAGAGCTACAAACATGAAGTACTGCCGAAAAAATCGCACAGATGCAGGTCTGAAGCCCAAAGAAAAAAACCCGATACGAGTAAACAACTAACTAAGAAAAGAGCTCAATACAACCGTAGAGCAGACCTAGATACACCTAATGAGCCAGACAAACCTATCTAGGTTTCACCTAAACGGATCGTCAGGGAAAGTACGATCCGTTTAGGTGAAACCTAGGTAGGTTTGTCTGGCTCACTAGGTCTATCTATCTATCTATCTATCTATCTATCTATCTATCTCTCTCTCTCTCTCTCTATATATATATATATATATATATATATATATATATATATATATATATATATATACATGTACGTATATCATTCGCAGACAGTACTGTTTCACAGTTCTTCAATGCGAATAAACATCGGAATGCCTCAAGTCTGGATCAAAACCCAACTGATTTGGTGTCAGTCAGACCTCCTACCCAACTATCTTCATTCGACAGTTACACAGCTAAATCTGGCGTATGGTTTTAACAAATGTAAACAAATGTCACTCAGCCAAAATGATCCATGCATTTTATTGAACTGCTTTGTCTTAGTGCAGGTGGTTAATTATGTATTTGAGCAGCATTTCCTCTTTTATACAAGTTCCGTTAAAAACGATTGACAAGTTACTGTGGTTAAGTTTTTTATTTAATTTTTCTTGTGTTTCTATATTTTTCCTTTTCTCTACATAACGTATATAGAATAATAGGATGCAGTTATTTTTTACTTTTAACTGAATTTACTTTGTGTAGTTATCTAGTGTTTTATACAACATTACTCTAACTCCAGATACAAACATAAATATATTCATACATTCAGGTAAAAACAAACATAAAATTATCCTTGATAATGGCTAAACGAACAACCGAAAGTTCTCCGATATACAGAATATTCGGACTATTTCTACATAATTTTTCTCAAGAAAAAGTAAATACACATTTAACTGTTGTACCTTGTCAGTCGTTTTTACGAAAATCTTATATATATATATATATATATATATATATATATATATATATATATATATATATATATATATATATATATCATAAAGAAACAATTTATACAAAGAATGAAATAGCAATTTTCATGGAATTAATGGCGAAATCACTTGGCTAACAAGACTTAATGAGACATTAAATTACTATCAATTCTTTGAATACTAAGATCCTTATATTCGTGTTGTTGTCAGACTGAAGACACATGCCTAGTGCGTTTATTTCAAATTGTCATCTTCATGGCGCAATTTTCTTATATATAGGCCAATAATAAGACAAAATATGTGTAGCGCTAAAGATGTTCTTTTAAATTATGGTATTTATTGATAGTTGAATATATGTTTTGTCGCAACGCTAAAGTTCTTGTTCAAATCGGTCCAGTGAGACATTTATTTGAATTTTGAAAAGTTAGAAACCTACGAAATTGTCTTGTTATATGTATTTATCTGTTTAAGGGAAATGGATTTAGTATAATCTAATTAGTACTGTAAAAACGTCTTAGTAGTTTTCCATAGAATTTAAGATTCTGATTATTACTGAGCTGCGGATCTGATGTCGTAAATGTACAGCATTAATACTGCTTCCCACTAACTTCTAATGCTTTTATTTTTCAGAAATCAAGAATTGCAAACAATATGATGATAACAAATGAAATGAAAAGGCACGCTGCGATTGTGGCATTAAAGGCTGGTCATAGTGATTTGGATATTGCACCTTTCAGCAGAGTCGCAAGATCATTTGTCCACAAGATTCGAAAAGAGTTAAAAGACGCTGACAGTTCCCCAATGTCTGTATCAAAACGTAAAATACATTCTGCATGTTCTGATGAAGTGAGACCATCCAAATTTATTTAGGAAGTCAAGCAGACAATTGATAACAACCGAGGTCAGTCAATGAGGTCAATTGCCAAAAAGGTCCATGTGTCTGAAAAAACAACCAGAAGGAGTGTTCATGAAGTCATTCGATACAAGTCCTACGTGATGAAGTGAGGTCAATTTGTGTTTGAAAAAACAAAAGAAAACCGTTTAAACAGACCCAAAGGCTTTTAAACAAACTTAAAATCCTTCAGAAGCTGATGTGATTTGGTTTTTCTCAGATGATAAAAATTTTGCTCACAATCAAAAACTTAACAGAAGAAATGACAGATGACTTTGTTCAGATCTTCTGAGGTGCCAAGAGTGATGTGCACAAAAATTCCTTCAAGTGTTATGGTAGAGTGTTTTTAGTAATGGAGGTCATGTTACGCCACCAAATCTCTTTCCACAAGGTCTTAGAGTAAATGCTGCTGCTTATATTGAGGTTCTAGAAACAGTTGTCAAGCCCTGGATTAACAACATATGCAACGGCAGGCCTTGCATATTTTAGCAAGACTCGGATCCGTTCCACAAGGCTCTACGAACATAAGAATGGATGACTGACCATTTGTACGACCACATCAAACCCAACATCTAGACTCCACACTCTCCGGATCTCAATCCACTAGACTATTATGTGTGAAGCGTTGTTGAGAAAGAGGTTAATAAACAGCCTCATAACACCAAAAACTTTCTTAAAGCTGCAATAGTTCGAGCAATGTTTGATATAAATAAGATTAATTAATCAGAGCTTGAAGCTGATTTCCACCTCGTGTAGAGGCAGTTATTGATGCTAGTGGTGATTTTAAAGAATAAAATTAAATAATAGTTTGCTAAATTTCATGTTTACTTGTTTGAATAAAATATAATTATATTCATTTGTCCAGCAAGTTTGTTTTTACTAATCCATAAAATCTGTCTTCAAATACCAGCATCAACCTGTATTAGAATGCGCAGCTTATATTTTATATAATGAAGAAGCATTTTCTACGAAGAATTAAATTAATCGTATAAACATTGCTATTTAATTATTGGTATAAATTTTTCTTCTGTATGAATAAATGCAAATGGAGGTCAGTTCTTCCACGAATTCCGGGGTCAAAGGCCCTTACTTATAGTAATTTGGTATTTAGTCGACCTCTCCCTTCCCTAAGTCGTATATTTCAATCGTTTTCACCATTGAAATATTATTTCTGTTAATACTCAATGATGAAAGTGTTCAGCAGACTCCAAAAAGAAAATCCCTTCATGATGCCCGGATGAGAGCACCAGGGGTCGCTGAAATTTCTTTACAAGACACCAACAGGTTTGGTTTAGATTCAACAAGATATGCCAGTGTGCAACATGTAGCTTTTGTTAACTGTCACAAAGCTGCATTCCAATACAATTGCAATACTGATGATGCAAATCATCGAAAGGTGTCTCTTGATATCCACTGCTATTACTGCAATGCCCCAAAATTCAAGGATGGATAAGGTAATATATGTTGTAAGAGAGAAAATATTCAACTAACAGAACTCCCTACACCCCATGAGACACTCTTCCCTCTCCTCAATGGGATTTTTTAAGAATCAAGAGATTTTCTTTGGGTACATTAGGGCCTACAAGAATTGCTTTTCTATGACATCATTTGGAGCAAAATATGCAACAATTCCAGGATCGAAATCAACGTTCGGATTTGAGGGTTAGGTTCACCAGAGGATTGGTTCCCTTCTACCATTATCTAATGAGCCACACCAATTTCTTGAAATCTACTTCATAGTGAACTACCAAGCAAAAGCACAGACCAGAAGAAATATGTTTGAAAAACTGAAGTTTGACATTATACTGACTCTTTAAGTGTTTTTGCATGAACCCAATGTTTATGTTAGAGAGTTCAAAGCAGTTATGGAAAGAGTTGAACCTGAAGATTTCAGAATTGTGATTAGAGCTGACAAAATGTTTCCTGGTGAGCACCAGAGGAGGTTCAATATACCATCTAGCAATGAGGTAACCATCCAAATGTTTGGCCAAGAATGTGACAAAAAGGATATCGTTCTCCTGAGACAAAATGGAAGTCTTCAAAAAGTTACAGAAGCTCACGGAGCTTATGATGCCTTACGATATCCACTCATCATTTGGTAAGGAACTGATGGATGCCATTTTTTCCTCAGATAAAGAATTTGATCACTGAATTAACCACAAACAAAAATATCAGCCATGGACTTCTATGCATACAGAATTTTGATCAAGTGTAACAGTTATAATTGTCACTTGATATTCAAGCAACTATTCAACCAGTTTGTGGATATGTATACAACAACTAAATCGGAAAGGTTACCTTTTATCAAAATGAATCAAAAGAAACTAAGATCAGAGGAAAACGTTCACCTAAAGGATGAAATTCAGAATGATAGCAATGCTGTCAATGTGAGACACAGTTATTCTCTCTTCATCATTCATAGGTGGACCAAGGTACATAAATGAACGAGTTCAAGATGGACTGACTTATGTCAGACATTTTGGCAAACCAGATTTTTGTTACATTTACTACAAATCCGAATTCGTCTGAGAGTTTAGAAAATCTTATTCTTCGTCAATCTATAACGGACAGATATGATATTGTTTCTAGGATTTTTAAGTTGAAGGCCAACAAACTGATAGATCTCATCAATAAAGTAAAACTATTTGGACCTGTAAAATGTTATATGTATTCAAGTGAATGGCAAAAGAGGGGTCTGTCTCATGTACATTTAATTTTATGGATAAGGGATAAGATTAATCCAAATCAAATAGATTCTATCATCAGTGCAGAACTGTTAAATCCTAAAGGGCTTTTTGAAATAGTAAAAAGACATATGATGTATGGAATTTGTGGTTATTTGAATTTCAATTCGCCCTGCATGGTTGACAACAGATGTAAAAAAATATTTCCAAGAAAATTTGTCAATCACACAAAAATGAATACAGACGCCTACCCGAATTTGAGTAGAAGAAAGATTGAAGATGGCGGATTTAGCTCCAGCCTCGCAAAAAATGGGCAAAATATACTGGTAGATAAAAAATGGGTTGTTTCCTATAGTACACTTTTGTGCAAAGCATTCAATACTTGTATTAATGTGGAATTTTGTAACAGTTCATAACGTATGTGTGCAAGTACACAAATAAGGGGAGTGACCAAGCTGTAATTGCCATTGGCAATCACAATGAAGTAGAAAACATTCAGTCAGGAAGATACATTTCTAGCAAATGCCTGAATATTTTTTTCATTTAACATTCACAACAAACACCCATCAGTTTAGTGTTTGAGTGTCCATCTTGAAAATGGACAGCGGGTGTATTTTACTGAAGACATTCCTCAGGAATTGAGTGCAACCCCGAAAACTACTACCATAATGGCATTCTTTCACCTATGCAATGTAGATGACTTTGCCAAAACATTCCTATATCATAAAGTCATTAAATATTACACATTAAAATACTGTAATATTACACAGGATAATTCAAGGAGAATCTCATCCAACTTTGCCTCCTATTAAATATAGTGATGTACTTGGTCGGATTTATACAGTTCATCCAAAAAATTCTAAATGCATGTCCTTCGACTTTTTCTTCATAATCCCAGAGGTCCAAGATCATTTCCAAATTAGAAAACAACCAATGAAAATATTCTTGAGACATACAGACAGGCATGAAATCAACTTGGCCTTACAGAAAGTGATGAGCATGGAAGAAAACTTTACAAGAGTCAGTTTCATATCAATCACCAAAGCAAATAAGGAATCTCGTTGTTGTAATGACTGCTACCTGTCAAATTTAAAATCCAATGGATCTGTGGGTGAAACACCAAGAATCTATGAGTGAAGACATTCTTCATCACAGGAAACTGGTTTATCCAGAACTAGCCACACAAATGAAACCAAGAATTGTGAATATTGCACAGTGTAAAACAGAAGATAAGGTGCTAAATTTTATAGAAAAAGAATTCTACCATTTCGGACTTCCCAAACCAGAGATTCAAATCCCTTAGAGATATTATGAGCGAGACTGGATTCAGCCATGAAAAGCTGATCCATCAGATGCAGACTAATACACCTGTTCTTAAAAATGAACAGAGAGTCATCTAAGATGATATTATATTAAGGATCAAAAGTTCCGCTGGAGGAATTTTCTTTTTGGTTGCTCCTGGAGGTACTGGCAAAACTAATCTTCTTTTATCTTCAGTTGGGGTGCAAAGAACAGTGACTTTAGCTGTAGCATGATCTGGAATAGTAGCTACTTTGCTTACTGGTGGAAGAACTGCTCACTGGACATTTAAACTGGCATTAGACTTGGTCTATTATGACAATCCAGTGTGCAACATGAATAGTACAAACCACGCCAAGCGATTTCAGGTGACTTGATACATAGTCTGGGATGAGTAGTGTACTATTGCTTATAAGTGTGCTTTTGAGGCTTTAAACAGAACACTGAAAGATATGACATAATGATAGACTAATGGGAGGAGTAACAATTCTGCTACCTGGAGATTTCAGACAAACACTCCATCTTGTCAAACGAGGAACAGGTTCAGATGACCTTCATGCCTGCCTGAAGAGTTCTTGTCTGTGGGATCATATTGAAAAAGGCTTTTTGAGAATTAATATCAGAGTGGAACACAATGGAGAGGGGACAGCAAAGGAATTTAGTAACATCCTTTTAAAAATTGGAAATGGAAAAATTTCCCATGATCAAGATGGACAAATCAGAAGATTTTCAAACTCTTGTCGAGAGCAGTGAGGAATTAATTTTTAAAGTATACCCCAATATAGCAGATAATTTCCAGAATACAGACTGGTTGTGTGGGAAAGCAGTTTTGGCTCCCAAAGAATGAAACAGTACAGATCATCAATCAGAAGATTCTGCAAGATATCCCAACAGAAGAAATAATATAACAATCCAATAATACAACTGTGGATCCAGAAGAAGCATTTAATTTCCCTATTTAATTTTTGAATTCTTTGGATATTCCAGGAATGTCATTACACAAGTTGCTATTAAAACAAGAAACACCATTAATGCTGCTAAGAAATCTTTATCCTCCAAAGTTATGCAGTGATACACGTGTTATTGCGAGGAAAATGTTACGTCCTTTTTTTGGAAGCTCTTATAGCCGGTCAAGGGAAAGGAAGGGCCGTACTGGTTCCAAGAATTTCATTAATTCTAACAGATATGCATTTTGATTTATATGATTGTAATTCTCAGTCAGACTAAGTTTCGTAATGACTATTAATCGCAAGGTCAATCAATGAAAGTTATGTAAACCTTGTGAAACCCTACTTTTCTCATGGTCCATTATTCAAGAGTTGGAAATGGAAGGAATTTATTTATACTTGCTCCAGATAAAAACAAACATAGTTTATGCTGCTGCATTGCAGGAAGAATTACTTAAGAAAAAAAATTCTGATTCCAATTTTATCAACATTATGTTTTTTTATTCATGCAAATATATGTATTTTATTTCTATCAACGCCTGTTAAATGTTATTCAGTTTCACCAAGTTTTATTTGTTTAAAAATGGCTAAGATTCTAATGTTTAGCTATCTGAATAAACACAAATGTTTACTTTAATATTTGCAACTAATTTACGAATGAAATGTTGATTTAAATTTTTTGCATCAAAGTAGCGAATATATCTTACTTTTCGAAGCGATAGTGAGCAGGCAATGCTTTCTAGTTATGGTATAAAATATAAGCGGCACACTCTAGTATATATATATATATATATATATATATATATATATATATATTGCTGATTGATTCTATGTATGATTATTTCTTTATATATATATATATATATATATATATATATATATATATATATATATATATATATACTAGAGTGTGCAGCTTATATTTTATCTTCAGAATTTATGATAATCGACAGCTCTTTTTTGAAATAGACGTCCCATTTTCATTTAATAAACTGTGAACATTATGTCTATTGGCCTACGCACCCTAAGATATATATATATATATATATATATATATATATATATATATATATATATATATATATATATATATATAATTATTTATTTAAAAATATGATTCCAACACGCTACATAAGAGGTCTCATGTTTCAAAACAAGAGCCGAAAACTTCAATATAATTATTTGAATTAAATTGAGTTAAAGTAAGCTCTGTTCCATCTTCAAGCGACGTTTTTTGGGGGAATAACTTATTTCCGAAATTTTAAATTTTGATAAATTTCAGAAATAAGTTATCCCAAAAACAAAATTTCGCTTGAAGATGGAACAGAGCTTACTTTAACTCAATTTAATTCAAATAATTATATTGAAGTTTTCGGTTCTTGTTTTGAAACATGAGACCTCTTATGTAGCGTGTTGGAATCATTTTTTTAAATAAATATTTATATTTATGCTTTACTTTTGTATGGAGCACTATTTTTCAAAAATAATAACAAAAATACTAAAGAACTTTGGATTACTTACCTAACCAGTTCTTTCCTATTTTGTATATATTTTCACACACACACACACACACACTCATATATATATATATATATATATATATATATATATATATATATATATATATATATGAGAGATAGATGTGTGTGTGTGATATGTAGGTATGTTTACTTGATTTTGCGCAAATACATTTATATTTACGCGGATGCAAGAAAGACTAAAATATTCATAGGACAATTTTTGATGTATAGCGATCTAGATGTTGATAAAACGGCAAGGCAGCTGAGCAACATGAAACAAATGCTGATGAAACCGACGATTCCGGCTGATGTTTATTAATGTTCAACTCACATAGAATACATTTTGTCGCTAGAAAAAAAAAAAAAAAAAAAGAAAAGAAAATAATATTTGCACTGGAAAGCAGAAAGAGAATTTATTTGATAAGAAAAAGGGGGTGGGGGGTCGTCTCGGATGGAATGCAATTTAACTATTTATGCAGTTTGCATTATTATGTTATCAATTCAAAGTTATTTTGTCTCGGAGGAGATGAAGATAAAAAATCGTGCGCCGTGCTCTCTAGTTCATTGCTCAGAAACAAAGTTCCAGACAAGATAGGAAGTAAGAATTAAGCAGGTAAGTATGACGTCAGTTGTATGATTGCATTGTGGTCTGAATTCAGATATTGGTTCACAGACCTCACCCTCCGATAGTTCAATGTCTGTTCAGCACTCGTAGAAGATTTTACGGTATTGTGTCTAACGTGCAATATTTCCTTTCTGCCGAGAACCTAATTGTTAGGTTTTGATCCGAATGAACAATTAGGCTTTATCTTCGCATCGACAAATGATATGAAATAAATAGATGCAAGCAAGACAGCAATAACCTCAACACGTGCGTGTGTGTGTGCGTGGGGGTGGGGATACAGGCAAAACTTTTCTTTACCAACACGTTTCGTCAGCTGGGAGATAACTTTCATGGTAAACGTAAGGAGTTTATTTTGCAGTCTTTATTTATAAATAAAAGTAAAAATGTCGTTAAGTTTTCAAAATCTTTAAATATATGAACACTTAAAAACACTTTAAAATATTCTTAAAGCTTGGTAAACTATGGAAGCCGCGAAGAGTATATATAATTTAATATCAAATAAACGAAAGTGAGTAAATGTTGAATATCATTTCCCTATCTCTCCTCTCTCTTTCAATCTCTCTCTCTCTCTCTCTATATATATATATATATATATATATATATATATATATGTAATGGACTCTCCCGTAGGTTTCGACGTATAAGGATCTGACATCTTAATTGATTCAGTTATGAAATTTTGTATGATAATCTTGAGTGGCACTGAAGACCCGCTAGTGATTTACAAAGGAGGCCACATATGGAGCAAGGGTGAGGATTGTGGGATGAGATCACTGTTAGATTGGCTGAACTTTTAGATCTTGCTCTCGCTTCTTGAAGACGATTGGAAACTGCTGAGTCTACGAAAAGACTTTGATCTCCATTCTACCCTCTCCATGCCTTCACCACTTTAATCACTTGTGTGGTTTTCTGGCGGTTTACCTTGACTCTTTCATTCTCATATATATATATATATATATATATATGTGTGTGCGTGTGTGTGTGTGTGTGTGTGTGTTTCATTACTAGGAAATGTGTTGTGCAATGTAAAAAAAATTCATCACCCGCAAGGCCCGTTAGACATTTTTGTAATCTAATAAACCCGGCAATGGAAGACTGAGCAGCTCCTACCCAGATATTACTGTAGTATTCCATTCCCAGTCTGATTTAGCTATAGTAAAGATATATTATGCCAAGACAAGTCAGCTATTTGATGTAGTGGTACAGTGAAGAACCGATCATTTTTCCAGCAACTAACAGCGGTGGAACTTATATATGACTTTCACAATTTATACTGTTTATTTAATAATGTTATTTTAATTATATATTTAATAGTATTTATTTAAAAGAAGAGTATTTACTTGAATAAATTGTATCTATTAAAATAACGTATAAACAGAAAATATATTAAATGATTTTCGGACTTGATATATTTTTGAATATGTTGTCAATGTTTACATTACTTTACATTTCGTGGATCGTTCAGTAAAGATCGTCGAAGTTTTGTTGTTTATAAATAGTAATTCGGACTTCGCTAACCAAACGCTTCTTTGTATTAGGTTGGTGCAAAAATAATTTCGTTTTCTCACATAGTAACATATGTTAGAAAACGAAATTATTTTTGCACCAACCTAGTAGTTGAATGGTTAACAGCATATCAGATCAAATGATGGTATGCTTTGCAATTACAGGTTCGATTTCTGTCGGAGAAACAGACATTTTCTATGATATTTTTTGAACATTCACATCGGTAAATGTAATTAATTGTTTAATTTACAAAAAACAGAGCATTTACTTAAATAAAGTATATGTATAAAAATATCGCCTGAACGGAAAATATATTGATATATAGATTTAAATGAAGGGACTGAGAGAGATAAATAGATTTTATACATCTATTATTGAATACGACAGACAACATTCAATTCTCAATTTCAATTCTCGGTAGTGAATGCACACTGCTGATGAGTCCCAAATATAGAACGAAACGGCCGTCCAGTGCTTTCTATATTCTGTTGAGGTTTCTTTCAGACTCGATGAATTAATTAAATATAATTATCAAATCCTCCCAATAATTTCCATCTATGTATAACATTGCTTGAACTGGCTTCTAATGCTCTAGAATGAGCGGCTTATTGAGGGTAGTCGTGGCTCCAGGGGGCACAGTCCTATGGTTACAGAGAAATCAGTAGAGTTCCACCACGGAATATGTGAGCGAGCGGCGCTTTATTGAGTCTGATCTGCAATCTCTTCGTCACCGAGGCCCATTAGAACAGTTGGTATGACAACCTAACTGTCAGGGTTTCAATTCTCGGTAGTGCATGCGCACTGCTGATGAGTCCCAAATATAGGACGAAACGGCCGTCTAGAGCTTTCTGCATTCTGTTGAGGTTTCTTTCAGACTCTATGAATTAATTAAATATATATATATATATATATATATATATATATATATATGAAAATTTCTCCGATTTAACTAGTAGAGAAGACAATATTTATGAATAAAAATGACAATATGACATTGTACGAAACGCGTCAGCAATTATCAGTTTTTTTATTGTCATTTTTATTCATATATATATATATATATATATATATATATATATATATATATATATATACATACATACATATATCTATCTATCTATCTATCTATATATATATATATATATACATATATCTATATATATATATATATATATATATATATATTTCTTATATATATATATATATTTCTTATATATATATATATATATATATATATATATATATATATATATATATATATATATATATATATATATTCAATGTTGCATGAGTTTTGTTTATTAGTGCGGCTATATAACAACCTATATAACTATATGTGTGTGTGTTGGTCATTCGCAGACAGTACTCTTTTGCTATATCACAGATCCTCAGCGCGACTCAACATCCGAATGCCTCAAGCTAGAATCGAAACCCAGAGCTTCTACCACTAAGCTATCTTCATAGCTAAATCTATCGTATTGTTTTTACGAATGTAAACAAATGACAATCAGCCAAAGTGATTCATTCAGCCTATCGAGAAATCTTAATGAAGAAAAATTAAGAGGGCACAACATTTTCTTTATAAAACAAAATATAAATTCTATCATCTGCCATTTCAGATCGTGGTTCGTGATGGCTTTCCCCAATCTCCTATAGTTCTTCATGTACTATCCATTTAAATAAACTTGTCAAGTAAGTCATTTGCTGTTTCACTGGTTTCTACTGCTTTAATTATTCCCTGTGAGTATTAAATCTCCCAATCCTTCTCTCCTCGCTATGTATCCTAGGGATTCCAGTTGTCTCTTCATTATGTGGTTCCGTGCTGTTTTTATTCTCCTGAAAATTTCTCCACTTTTCTCATCGTTTTCCATAGCATACGCAATATTAATTCATTTATTCCATTTAGTTATGTCTCTGCTCCTGGTTTGTGTTGGCGTCACCAATATATAAAACTTAACTTGCTCTGTTTTAATGAAAAGTATGCCTCTCGACCTCTTATAGTTTATGTGTAGCGCGTTCTTGCTTTCGACGATTGCCTTTTTTAAGAGTGAGGACCTAAGTTATATTAAATTTTCAGAAGAAAGTTTAAATTGTTGTAGTTTAAATAGTAATAAAAAAGTTTCTCTGAAAGCATAACTATTTATGAGTTCAGGAAATGACTAAACCTAATAGCGGAGGCGACAGAGTAATGTCATATGACAACGCCAATAAAAGTAAAATCATTGTTTACGTATAACGAGTTCAAGTAAAGTGAGTTCACTGTTCTCTTTTATTCTTTCCATCTGGGTTTTTCTGTGTTGCTATACAGGGCGCGATAGATAAATTGTTGTCTAAATTAAAATGAAATCATACTGACATTGCATTTTAACATATATACTTACAAAAATTACAGAAAATATCTAGACATACCAAAGAGTAAAATTATTCAGTAACATCACCAGAGGCTTCAACTACGAACCCGAGACGACTTTGGAATCTTTTGCAACACTTCTAAATGTCTTAATATCTTTAAAAAGGAAAAAAAAACTATTTAAAACTATTAGTTAAAACTTAGATATTTTAAACTAATTAGTTACTTACCCTGATGTTTAAATCTTTAAAAAAACTAAATCATACAGTAGATAACTATAGTGTTTTTTACGTCACATGTAAAAAAATATAACTTTTAGATGAAAACAACAATTTTGTCTTAGAAAAATTATGAACACAACAATTTTTGTGTCCAAAAGAACAACACCCTGATGATGACATTGTGTTAATGTCGAAAGTACTCGGAATAAATGAATATACATCAAGATGATCATTTTCTCTCTTTCGTCAATAAGGGTACTAAGAAGCTTGTCCGTGAATATGAGAGGATCCTATTAAAAATACGTAGATAAAACTTGTCTAAATTGTTCATTCAGACGTATCTTAATGGAAACGGGCAGCAAAAGTAGAAGCAATATATATATATATATATATATATATATATATATATATATATTATAATATTTATGCTCTGTAAATTTACATTGAGCACTGTTTTGTAAAAATAAAAATATCAATAAGAACACCGGATTACATCTTACTGTCTTCCTTTTTTTTTACAATAATATATATATATATATATATATATATATATATATATATATATATATGCAGAGAGAGAGGCGGGGCTGGAAATAGACATCGACACAGTTTTACATTTCAATGCTAATCGTTTTGGTGAAGATTACATTGCACCATGAGACTAACAGTAACTATACACTGCTGCTTTCTATGTGCGCCCTATATCTATAAACACTCTCTGTCCAGACACCTCCAATTTCCCCCAATGCATAGAGAAAATTGTAAACAATATATACATATATAATTATGCCTAAACAGAGTTTATTTAAACAACGCTACTTCCTTCAAATATTTTTATTGAATAATATGGATAAGAAAGGGTCGCGAAGCTCATTTAGTGAGTGGAAACTTCTAAAGGATTTAGCCGATATCGTGTGTGATGTTCCGCGTCTTTCCCAATTTTGTTGGTCCTTTTTTAAGAAAAGGAGAGGAACCAACAGACGATATGTGCCGGTACTATTGAGCCCCAGGCAAGGGTTCACACTTAACTAGTTTTATATCCAATTTATTAATTCGATATCTTTTATTTTGATGTTTCTATCACAGAGTTTTCCCAAAATTATAAAAATGAAGAAGATATACGAAATTTACACAAGAAAATAAAGAATCGGGGTTTTTATTACGTTTATGGAAAAAGCTTGGAATTATTTTTTTACCAAACCTCATATCATTAGGTCGGTGCAAAAATAATGTCGTTTTCTCACATAGTAACTCATGTGAGAAAACGACATTATTTTTGCACCAACCTAATACTTTGAACGAACCAGAGAGTGCTATAAGCAATTAGACTTTCCGCAAAAACAATCTCGTTATGTACTGATGCCTGTCTTAAAAACATCTAATTTGAAATTTTGGAATTCTCTTTAAAATGCATTTACTAAAATTTTATTTCTTTTCACAGTATTGCCATTGGGAAAAATAGAAATCCGTCTCTTCTCCTCAAACTTACGGGTTAAACAGAAGTTCAGAATAGACTTTTGAATAGTAACCGATCTAAGAGTGGGCAAATTGTGTATTCCACACTAAGTAGGTTATTTAAAACCAGAAAATATCATTAGACCGTATGAAAATTTTGGCGATACCAATGATTTACTGATAAATTTCTGTTAATCACCCTATACAAGAGGTAGATTCATACTTTTCTGTTATGGCCCAAGGTTAGGACCATAGAAGAACAACATGGAACACAAGAGTAGAAATAACAACGAATATATTACACGAAAAATAATACAAGAAGTGGAAGGTGTTTGTATGGCTGTCAGACTGGTTTGGGAGTGAACTACTATAAGGTCGACTCGATTCAATACCATCTCAATACCGATATTTAACAGTTCCACCCACGAGGAATGTATGTGGCACAAGGCCGAGTTTAACGTGGGTTTCTCCGAGCTTGTAGTCTCAGCCCAAAATATACCCTTTGAACCCGCCTAGATGGGTTCAGGGCCTGTCTGCCTACCCGGACGAAATTTTGGCCTTCGGTAAAGCTTCGTCCGGGTTCCTCTCTACCAAAGCAGAGAGTTCGATAGAAGTCACACACAGTCAGAGACTGCGGGAGACTCGATTCAATACCGTCTCAATACCGTTCGTCTCTCTTGAGAGGCGTAGTATATATATCGTTCCGAAGAGTTCCTTCTGTCGTTCTAGGTTGAGACCAAGACATTTTCTCATGATTTTTTGAGCCTAAGTTAATATAAAGAACACAACTGGAATTGCAACTTGGCTCTCCGATTTCTAATTCTGAACCGTTATCCATTACATCAACCGCACATCCACTCTTACTGCTCTTGGTATTCTCAAGCGGTCGCACATACAGATACTGACAAGGCCCGGCATTGTTTAAATGCTGTGATCATACGAGAACTTGTGTTTTCAATGCGATATGGCGGTAAATGGAGTGTCTTAAGAAACATTTAATTTGGAATTTATAAAATTGTTTTAAATATGTTTATTACCGTTTAATTCGTTTCTTGTTCCAATTGCGGCTCTTGAAGATTAACCTTTAGAAAAACTATAAATTCGAGATCAAGGAGAAAGCAGCGGAAAACCACCCCATTATCATTCACGAGAATAAATGGCAGTTTGCAGATAATAAAGAAAGGGAATCCGTGGAGAGTAATGGTCGTCTGCGTCCTGAAAGGACGTGTCATTTGTTGGTCTGAAATCCACAGAAGAACCTTAATTTTCGAAACTTGGTTTCTAGAATAAATCTCTAAGTACTGAATCAATGAGTCTTGATTTGAATACTGACTTGCAAATTTAACAGGTGATTCATGCTAACCAAACAATATCTTTACATCTGCATAAAATATTATTGACATCGTGTCAATAGAGATGGCATCTTGATAACAAGAATAGTTTGCGGCACTTTGGTGCATAATATTAGGTTGGCGCATAATATTAGGTTGGTGCAAAAATAATGACGTAATAATGTCGTTTTTTGATGTTACGTCAAAAAACGACATCATTACGTCATTATTTTTGCACCAACCTAATATTATAGTGAATTATTAGGTTGTTGCAAAAATAATTTCGTTTTCTCACATATGTTACTATGTGAGAAAACGACATTATTTTTGCACCAACCTACTATGAGTAATTTTCATTTCGAGGAAATAACTGGAATGGCGAAAGTATCACCTATTAAGCATACATGGCAGCTAAGAATAAATTTGGTCTACTCTAATAATTTAGCTTTCTACGGAAATGTCAGCGGACAAAGATGATTAAAAAAAAAAAAAAAAAAGGTTTTATCTTCCATGAGAGCGCTAGACCTCTTTCAATAAGAATAACACAGAAACATATTTTTGAACTCGGTTGGTTTGACCTATTCCATCGTTTATATTCAAACCTTGCACCAACGGACAATTACCGTTTTCGATCCTTGTAAAAAAAAAAGCTTTGACGGGGGAAAAAAACGATCTCTAATGACAACCAAATTCAAGAGTTCATTAAAAAGTTTACCCATCAAATCCTGCGTAATTTTAGTCAAAATTTGTCGCATAAATAGCAATATGTCATTGCAAAGTATAGTGAACATACAGTTGGATAAATTTTATCGGTATTTTATCAATAATAAATCTAATAAACAAAACAGAACTTATTTATCACTTAGCCTAATTAAAGAGTCAGTTTTCTATTACTCAACGTTACATTTTTTCGGTGGTCAGATTATCAGACGGTTATTTTAAAAGTCATAATATCCTTTAGGAATTTCATCGTTTGGTTAATTGTTATACTGGTAAATAACTGTCGGCATACGGACAGAAAATGAATTCAGCAAATGTACAGAAAATTGTCGTAAATCAAAGATGTATCTACTTACTAGATTAAAATAACAATATCCATTTAAAGCGATTCTGATAAGAGTAGAGGTTGTGTCAGGATTCATTATTGGCGGCCAGAATCTTACCAACGTAAATTATACAGAGGACAAAGTGTTGATAGCAGATACAAAAAGCAATCGAAAGGAAATTCTACAAAAGAGAGTAAAAGAAAACGAAAGCAAAGACATAAACAGCAATTGTAAGAAGACATAAATACGTATATATATATATATATATATATATATATATATATATATATATATATATAAGTGTGTGTGTATATATATGTGTGTGTGTGTATCTGTATGCTTGCCAGAAAAACAAACACCTCAAGATACGAACTACAAATTGGAAACATTAAAATCAGACATGTAGAAAAATTTAAATATCTAGTAACAGTTTTAAGAGAGGGCAGAAAATACAAGACCAAATTCGAAGGCGCAATGTGATTGTGGATGATGCCTTCCAAAAGCTACGGAAAGTATTAAGAAACATGAAAATTATAAACATAGGAAAGAGTATGCTATATGGCAGTAAATGCCGGACAATCTAATCACAGATGAAGAAGAGATTCGAGGCAACAGAAATGTAGTTCTAAAGAAGGAAACTAAAAACAGCATCGACTAAGTCAGCAATAACGAAATTTTAAGGAAAATGGAAACAAAAATGGTACTTAGAATAAAAAAGAGTTTAAATTTCTAGGGTACATAATGAGGAAGGAGGGTTTAGAAAATTTGAAACTGACAGGGCAAAACGCACCAACCAAGCTTATGTAAATGGTCGGAAGGACAGAGATTGGAAGAGATAGCACAAAAATAAATTTTTCTGAGAGCTTAAATGAAGAGGTAATTATAGAGAGCCATGATCACGTACATTCTAAATGGATACAGAATATCGAAGAAAGTGAATGTATAGATAGACGAATTCTAATTTTTAATAAATTGACATTATATAATGGAGAGTTAATTTACGCGTTGCAATTGTACGTTTCAACTCAGAAACATGCAAATACCGCACATATATTTCTTAGCTAATGATTCCGTCTGCCAATTTGTTTCGAGCTTTCTTCTTGTATTAAGAACATTGGCTATCTTCAGCGGACTAACCTAGCTCCAATACAGAATACATAGCTACTTCATTGGAGTCGAATCAGACTAATTTCTTTCGTGTTACAAATGTTAAAAGAATGTTCTACTCAACTTTTTTTTATCCAGGAATGACCCTGTGGGAGTGACTGATATGTGGGAGTCCGCATGGTTTCTATTTTTTTAAGATACTGTTTTGGGATATTTGTACCAATCCATTTGATCCTATAACTGATGTCGGTACAAAATTACATATTTAAAAAACTTCGATCGAACATCGAACACATGTCAGGAATAATAGTCTGCAAACTTGTTCACACCACGGCGAGATCAAGCATAGTGATTTACTAAACGAAGCTCAGATGTGACAAAAGGCTGATTGTATGGAGCACACAAGGAACTTCGAACTCACTACTAAGTCGTATTTGATTTAGCAAGACAAGCTTGTTAACCATTACACCACGTCGAGGTGCCCATGCGAGTATTTTCCGTGTAACCACGTAGCTACCGAATATGAGACAAGGTCAAGGTTTAAAGTGGTTTTAACGGCAATAACGCGGAAAGTTGTCCATGCTCCCTCAGACCTTCCTCTTTTGGGGTCGTTTCGGGTTCCAGGGATAAACCCAACCACATCCCAAAGGAGAGGTAATGCCCGTGTGAAGCCCCCTACCCCCGAGGTCGGGCTTAATATTATTTGAACCTCTCCAGGTCAAAAGGCCTAGAGGCGATAAATAATTTTCTAAGAGTAGCTTATATGTGGCACAAGGTCGAGGGTGTGGAGCACCCAGTAAGGACCGAAATCCTTACTAAATCGTATTTGATCTAACGAGACAAGATTTCTAATCATTACACCATGTCTGAGTGCCCTAATGATTTTAAGCGTAACTTAGATGTGGCACATTGCTGAAATTATGGGGCACCCAGTGAGAATCAAACTTACTATTCATTGTAACTGGTATGGCTAGACAAGCTTGCTAAGCATTGCACCACGTCGAACTTGCCCTAAGGTGATTTTCTAAGCGTATCTCTGATGTAACTCGAGGCCGAAAATATGGTGAACCCAGTGAGGATCGAACTCACTAATCATTCGTACTTGATATAGCCAGACAAACTTGGAAACCGTTGCACCACATCAAAGTGCTCACTCATACGATCATCAGTAAAAATCATCAACTTTATAAGTATTATCTCTGTCAACAAATTACCTCTTAGACATTTGTCTTTTCAAAAAAAAAAAAAAAAAAAAAAATTGAAAGAATTAATATTTTAAGTACATTAACGAACGAAGGCCAACTTTTGAATGATAAAAATCGTACTGAGGTAAAGTAATCTTTCGTCTGACGTTACAAGGTGTCGGGCTCTAAATTAATTAATAACGTCTAGAAAAGGACACGTTTGGCGGACCAGGAATTCATTAGTGCTGCATGAGGACATCTCTTGTGTGAAAATATTGAATTAGCCGTTCACAATTCATCCTTTCATGTTCATTGTTGTTCCGTTTTAGTCCAATTAAGAATCGCACTCGAAAGTCTGTACAAATATCTTTTAAACAAGAATTTTTTTTTAAATATGTGACTTTAATAAACATTCATCTTTTTAAAAAAATGTTGTGCCACTTCAGGACGCAGGCAGTCATGTCTCTTCACAGGCCATTTATTTGTGGATTGACATAACTTTTTGGTACAGATAAAGGGTTTTGAATTAAGAGTAGTCCTTCTTCTGGAACGACTACTACGCAAATTTAGAAAACACAGTCTACTCTAGTTTACCCTAGTGTGTAGAGCAGATGGTATTTATCAATCCACGCACGGGGATCGAATGTGGCACAAGACCTTTTTAATGTGGGTATCTCTGAGCCCGTAGGCCCAGCCAAAAATAAATAACCATCCAAACCCGCCGAGGCGGGCCAGTTCCGTCAACCTCCCCCAACGAAACCCTACCCTTCGGCGGAGCTTCGTCCGGGTTCCTCTCTGCAAGCAGAGAGTTCGACAGACACCCGACCCGGCAGCTCACAAAGTGCAGATACTACACTTTGATCCTAGCCACCGAGTATTCTTTTTATAGATGGTATTTATCAATCCACCCACGGGGATCGAATGTGGCACAAGGCCTTTTTAATGTGGGTATCTCCGAGCCCGTAGGCCCAGCCAAAAATAAATAATCATCCAAACCCGCCGAAGCGGGCCAGTTCCGTCAACCTCCCCCAACGAAACCCTACCCTTCGGCGGAGCTTCGTCCGGGTTCCTCTCTGCAAGCAGAGAGTTCGACAGACACCCGACCCGGCAGCTCACAAAACGCAGATACTACACTTTGATCCTAGCCACCGGGCCGAGCGATACAGTAGTGTGTAGAGTAGATTGACGCATGACTTTTCCAAGGGCAAATTTTTAAGTAAACCTGGCAAACTAGTTTGGAATATGAACTCGCCATGCCGATTCCACTTTCTGTGTGGATTCCACTAACCGCACACCCCACTTGATATTTCACTAAAAATATGACGAAATATGATTAAATTATCCTAAATGTATGACCTCCGAAATAAATAAAAAAAAAAAAAAAAAAAAAAATCACAATACAATTCTGTTCAATTATCATTGATAAAATTTGCTCTGGTGAAATAAAAGTTAAAAATGAAACCAAAGAAATATACCCCAAGAAACAGGATTAAATTTTCGGAGTGGACGTTTCCAAAAAAAAAAAAAAAAGAAAAGTGGATCAGTAAATTCGTAACCTGATGCGTAGATACCTACGGAGTTTCGATCTGATTATTTTATTTTATAATATTCGACTTACTTGATTAATATTTGCTAGTGAATCAAGTGCATTAACAAGGAAGGAAAACTATATTGAAGACAAATACATATGTGAAATAAATGTTTGTTGTTGTTTCGTTGTAAGGCTGTTGGTATATTTGATTTAAAAGTTTGAAGGAAAACAGGCAGAACAAATGAAACTAATATTGCACTGAGGAAGACATCTGGGATGCATAGAACCCACAGGTCAACTAAAGTCAAGAGAAGCATGACACAAAAAAAGTGATGGTAAAAGGCTACTCATTTAAACGATATAGCAAGGCTATCCTGAGAGAATTAGAAGTCCAACCAGATTTCAATATTGGCGGGCACAATCTTAAAAGAAATTAGATATATGGAGATGACAGAGTGCAGAAACTGCAAGAACTTCTACAGAAGGTAGCGAAGGAAAGCGTGAAGAAATGACTAAACACCAATTGCAATGTAATCGATCCTGACTTGGCATCTCGATTTCAGTCACCTTCTCACACAAACGTGATATGACCACCTTTGTTTTTTCTACAAAGATTTTCATGCAACGTCGATCGCCATCTTCTGATGTCCTGGTCGCCATTTATCTTTTGTTTTTTTCCTCAGTCCTTTATATGCCCAGTATTTTCTCTCATTTTCACCCTCTGTAACCCACCCCTGCGTATTTGTAGCCCTACCGCTTTGCTTGGGTTGATTTCCTTAAAAATAGGAGACAGATTTACAAATTAAATACCAAAATCAAACAAGTACATCATATTTTAAGAGGAAAGATCCGAAGGGGCATTGGGTAGGGAAAGATGCCTTTGAAAAGTTAAGCAAAGTATCTCAAAGCAGAGAAATATCGTTAGAAACAAAGAAAAGAGTTCTAGTTTATTACGTAATCCACTATATGGCAGTGAATACTCGACAATGAATGACAAATGTAAGAAAGAATTTGGTTCTACAGAAGGATAATTAGAATGGACCAAAAGTGCGTATTAAAAAATCTATTAATATATCAATATGTGTATGGTAAAAAAATGAATTTATATTCAGAGTGGACATTAAAAATCTATTAATATCAAACGAGTCGATTTTAAAATCTATTAATAATCAACGAGTGGATATTAAAAAATCTATTCAACGAATGGATATTGACATATATATAATATTTAAAGAGTGGATATTTAGAAATCCATTAATATTCAATGAGAATATGTTAAAAAATCTATTAATATTCAAAGAGTTGATATTAAAAAAATCTAATAATATTCAACGTGTGGTTATTTAAAAATGTATTAACATTTAAAGAAATGGACATCAGAAATCTATCAATACTCATTGATTGGATATAAAAAAAATATTCAAAGAGTCGATATTAAATATCTATTAATATTCAACAAGCTGATATTTAAAAATCTATTAATATTCAATGAGAGGATATTAAAACCTATTAATATTCTACGAGTGGATATTAAAAAAATACATTAACATTCAAAGAGTGGACATAAAAATTAATAATATTCAACGAATTGATATTGAAATATATATTAATATTCAAAGAATGAATATTAAATATCTGTTAATATTCAACGAGTGGATATTTACAAATCTATTAATACTGAACGAGTAGATATTAAAAAATCTAATAATATTCAGTGAGTGGATATTAAAAAATCTATATATATTCTACGAGTGGATAGTAAAAATATTTATTTTCAACGAGTGGATATTAAAATATCTATTTATTTTCAACGAGTGGATATTACAAAATCTATTAAAATTCAAGGGTGGATTTTAAAAATCAATTAATAATCAACGAGTGGATATTACAAAATCTATTAAAATTCAAGGGTGGATTTTAAAAATCAATTAATAATCAACGAGTGGATATTACAAAATCTATTAAAATTCAAGGGTGGATTTTAAAAATCAATTAATAATCAACGAGTGGTTATTACAAAATCTATTAAAATTCAAGGGTGGATTTTAAAAATCAATTAATAATCAACGAGTGGATATTACAAAATCTATTAAAATTCAAGGGTGGATTTTAAAAATCAATTAATAATCAACGAGTGGTTATTACAAAATCTATTAAAATTCAAGGGTGGATTTTAAAAATCAATTAATAATCAACGAGTGGATATTACAAAATCTATTAAAATTCAAGGGTCTATTTTAAAAATCAATTAATAATCAACGTGTGGATATTAAAGAAAAAACATCTAATAAAGAGCTGATATTTAAAATCTACTAATATTCAACCAATGAATATTAAAAGCTCTATTTTAAACGAGTGGATTTTAAAATTCTATTAATAATCAACAAATGAATATTAAAAATCTATTAATATTCAGAGTGGATATTAAAATAGCTTCTAATATTCTACGAGTACATAAAAAAAATCGCTAAAAGTAAACTAAACAATCACATGGCATATTTTGCTTTAAATTTCTGCTTAGATTTGGCGGGGTATTCTGAAAGTTGTTACAGTAGTATCATGAGATTTCTTTTGTCCAGCCGCTCACCGTTCATCCGAGAGTTGTTTTACTGCAACTTTTTTTTGATAAATCCCTATTAATTTTTTGTAGGGTTCAGATATGGATTAACTCTGACCACTCTAGTGGTGCTACGTTAATGTTGCCCAAATTATTCATAAAAATTTTTGTTGTGGATTCCGGGTTGAAATCCGGTACCAATAAATAACAAACGCCAGGAATGAATATATGAAAATAATGTATTAACGTAATAATACAAACTGATAAAGCAGGTTAGTAGTTCCAGGAATACGGGTTAGTAGCAAAATATATATACAGTCTTTGGTATTGAAATATCGTTGTAATGATATCTTACTGTGTCTACGTGCTCGCTCACTGTAACTCCTACAACGCTGTTACCTCACTCTCACTCTTCCGGTTACCTACACCCTTTTACACTCGACTCGACTGTCTTGCTGT
>OZ010573.1:97297188-97417188 GCA_963932145.1 Acanthosepion lycidas | reverse complement strand
AATATCTCGTCGCCCTAGTAGATGGGCATTCTTGGATATAAGTGGTCATCCATCCATACGGGAAGCATTTGACATTCATTGACTGAACTGTTGTTGTTGTTCTCGGTTGAAATGTATATCGTTTTTTTTTTTTTTTGTTTTTTTTGTTTTTTTAAATATTTTACAGGAAATTACGCATCAGTCCATTAACTGTTGTCCATCTTTCTTGGAAACTCTCATGATGAGAGTTTTCTTCTACCCTTCCCAACATTCGTTTTTGATATTGTCGAATTTTAACATTTTGACTATATCATTATTTTCTCTTTCAGTTAAAAGTACCATCCGTTTTCCTTGTTACGTCTGTTGCAAGTTTTCAAGTGATGTTTGTTTTATTCGTTAAAACTTTTTGTGAATATATAGCGCCAGTATATACGGTTTGTCGAAAGTAGTCTGCTATAAGATTAAAGGGATTTATTCCTTCGAGACCATTTTTCATCATTGATCCAAGAATACGATTATACATAGATAAGAGTTTATATATTTCTCAACCTATTGAAGATCAGGAATGGTATCCATATGAAAATTCAAATAATATGACGAGGTTTTGTCTATATTTCTGAGATGCGGTATTATGTACACTATTTACATTATTCGGACTATTGTCCTCGTCTTTGTCGCCATATGTATTACAACGTTTTGGCCGCTGTACGCTCCGCCCACATTCAGGTGGTTGAAATGTCGAACTGAACCCTTTATTTCGTTCACTGGGGTAGACTGTACTAGTTCCACGCGCCATGTTTAATGGATGTCAGTTATCAGTTATCTCCAGTTAATTCCCTTCTCCAAGTTTTCCACTACCGGTTAGGGTAATAATAATAATAATAATAATAATAATAATAATAATAATAATAATAATAATAAAGGAAACAGAATAATATGGAATAAGAGGGGGTGTATCGTAGAACCAGTGTTTGGGAGAACAAAATGTGCCAGTGAGAGTACCCAAGAATTAGCATAAGGAACGTTTCTGTTTTTGTTATCATTGCACCCCAAAATCACTAGTGCACAAACTTTACAAAGAATGAAAGTGAAATATAAAACTGAGGATAGGGAGGATTCAGGAAAGGGCAATAGATGAACGGGGTTCAAGAAGACAGATGATTGCGATTGACGCTGCATTTAAATGTTTGAAGAGAGTAGTTTTAAGAGAAAAAGTAAACAGAAGTACGAGAAAAGAAACTGTTGGTGTAGAAGTGGCGGTTAAATTTAGCTATTTCAACAGTAACTACTTACCAATCTATTAGCACGCTTAAATTCTATTCAAGGCCCTAAGGAGAAAAGCTCGTCAGAGTAGTTCCATGAAAATATGTGTAGCATTCACAGAGGGAAGACCACGTTACAGCGGTGAGAAAGTGACTGAAGTCGAGATTCCTGGTCAGGATCGATTACATTTACGGATCCTTCTTTGGATTTTGTCAAGAAACTCGAGATGTAGAGCAAGAACATCAGACCCGGGTATGGCATTCAATGGCTGTATTTATTTGTAGGGTTCCAACAACTTGAAAACTAACAGATTCTTCCACCCCAGGTCAGGATGGACTTGAGAACAACAGCAATCAAGAGGTGTTTCCACGCTCCTTAAAGCCTTTAATTTCCCGATCAGAGGCCTTGCTGCAGAATGTCGTTTATCATTATACCCAAGACTATTTTCCTAAATGGAGAAGCGGGATCACTCTTATTTGCACCACAGGGGCAAACCATTAGAACTAATTCAATTAATGCAATGGCAGAATATAACATAAAGAGTCTGTTAACCACAATTGCTGCATTCTAGAGTCGACTATAAGTGACGACTTGATTGTATTAGTAGCAGAAGCCTCTGAGACGTGTTTTGTAAGTTTGGTTTCAGTGTAAAAGAGAAATGATATGAGTTAGTAGACGAAATTGTGACTTTCAAGATATTATGCGATTTCTTAGTCTAGACAGATCATTTCGTTGTAGCAGGTACGATCTTTGAGCTAGAGTTAAAGATAAGAGCAATTTTTCTGATTTTGATGTTTCATATGATACAAATGAGGACTCTGAAGAAACCGAAAGGATTGATGAATTACCAGGATTTGGTTGGGGAGCTGAAGAAGAACCGAACGAGTGACTAATTCTTATATGAATGGATGTGATTATAATACCAGCTAGGGAACTGTGAAAACACGTAAGAAAATTGGAATTGAGATCAAAATTGCAGACGTTCCGAAAACGAGCATCATATATTCTGTGAGGATTCTCCGAAATGTTCTTGAGTTGTCAGGAGAACTTGTTGACACTATATCGTCAATAACAGAATTTCCTCAATGTGCAAGACGGACATAAAAATAAATATCACTATGACAGAAATAAATGAAACAACAAATTCCTACAGAATAAAACCATGAAGGAAATAAGTAAAAAATACAACCAACAAATAAATTTGATGTTATAAAATTGATGGCTAGAGTGAGATGGAGTGTGTGCGGGTGTTTCTTACAATGTCGTCGGCAATAAAATGTCGAATACAGATCAGTAGTAAAGAGTGTAACGGTCCAAAGAAGGAACAAGCACAATAATAATAATAATAAGAAGAAGAAGAAGAAGAAGAAGAAGATGATGATGATGATGCAATAAGGAAATTTACTCTGTAATAAAGGAAGCCAACACATTCAAAAGGGAATTTCAAGGGGTGAATAAGGACAAATGAACAGCAATACAATAACTGCAGTGGCAAAGAACCTAAAAAAAAAAAAGGATGCAAAAGGCAAATGCATTATAACAAATGCAGAAACGATGGCAAGATAAGCATCTTCATGGTCAATACTCTGTCCGTACCAAACAAGCTGATGTAGACAAACCACGCATCCTTAAGTGGTTACGTAGTGTAGGGTTAAAAACGGCTTTTATTCGTGCTACACAAAAACCAATGGTTGCGAACTAGAAATTACCACGCACACATACTGAAAAATTCTCTTGCCCCCAAATGCAAATTCTTTGATAATTATCCAGAAACAATTGACCATCTTTTATCAGTTTGCACAGTAACAACAATGAATGACTGAGCATGACACGGACGTCAACATCTGCACAGAACAATATGCAATTTTTACAGGAAGGAAAATCTAAGAAACTGGCATGAACATCACCTAAACCCGGTTACAGAGTTACAACCTGTAACTATTTTATGGGATTTTACAATACACACAGGCAGAAAAATCAAAGCTAATCGTCCAGACATCGTGATCAATGACCACAAGAAGAGAATATTCTTATTGGCATGGCAATCCCTGTAGATTTTAGTGTATCTTTGAAGATCTTGGAAATAAACTATCAAAATATAAGGATCTTGAATTGTAAATCTAAAAAAAATGCGGGACATGAAGATATCAGTAGTTCCAATTGAAGTTGGAACCCTGGGATTGATTGTAAAAGTTTCCGATATGTTCAATGAAGGTATTCCTTGTAGTCCACGCCAATAAAAATAAAAGAAAATGTACTCACAAGTATAGCTTACATATTACCAAGAGCTGTATGCGCCCAGATCATAGGCAGAGGATAATTTCAACTAGAAGTGTCCTACAAAACTACAACAATTTGCCTTCAAAGATACTTGGAAACTACAGAAGACTGGATGATGATATGTGTCAAAGAATATGAAAGTATTAAGCAACTTTATTCAGTAATAAAGGAGAGCAATAATTTGAAAATGAAGTGTCAAATGGGTACAGAAATACAATTAAACCACAATACATCCACTGAAGCTGCAAAATTCTTAAAAAGGAAACAAAGGCAATTGCAACCGATCAGATACAGAAACGTTGCCAGATTAACCGCTTCACGTTTAATATTCTGACCGTACAAAACAAGATGATATAGACAAACGCCGTACCCATCATTGCATACGTAGTTCAGGGTTAAAAGCTGAAACGGAAGGTTTTATTCTTTCTGCACAGGACCAATGCTTGCTAACTAGAAATTATCAAGCACAAAAACTGAAAATTTGTGTTAGCCCAAAATACAGATTCTGTGATAAATATCCAGAAACAATTGACCATCTTGTGTTAAGTTGCACATTATTGGCAACGACTGTATATAAAACCCGGCATGAGTAAGTGGGTTAATATCTACACAGGAAAATCTGCAACTTCTACGGAAAGGAAACTGTAAGAAATTGGCATGAACACCAACCAGATCCGATTACTGAGATAGGAACTGTAAAAAATTTATGGGACTTCAAAATACACACAGAGAGAACAATTAAAGCTTAATGCTCAGGCAAGGTGATTAGAGACAGCAAAGACAAACTGCACCTGCTTATTGATATGACAGTCAATGTATCTTTGAAGATCTTCATAAGGCTATCAAAATACAAGAACTTTGAAATCGAAATCTCCAAAATGTGGCACATGTGATCATCAATAATTTCTGTTGTAGTTGGAGCCCTAGGATTGATTGCAAAAGATTACAATAGAATCATAGAAGGGATTCCTGGAAGCCCATGCCTTAAAGAAATACAAAAAAGGGTCTCACGAGTACTTATTTTATTTTTTTTTATTTCTTAATGGAAGATGTCATGATGACATTTCTAATCTTCAGTCTTTCGTCGGAACCCGGAAAGAAATGCGTACACATCAGAAATTAAAGGAAATAAAATAATAATAATAATAATAATAATAAATATAATAATAATAATAGAAAGAAGAAGACGAAGAGGAAGAATACTAAGGAGAAAGAGAAAGAGAAGAAAAAGAAGACGAAGAACAAAAAATATTATCCTTTACCTTCTTTTCTTCTTTTTTTGTTTGTTTTTTTTGTTTGTTTGGGTTTTATGGCATATCAACCACTGTGGGTTATTTAATGCCAAATACAGTTTATATGAATTTTAAATGCCTATTTTGTATGGAATAAAAAATGTATAGCTGGCAACATTATTGTTTCAAAAACGTAGAGCTGGCAACATTATTGTTTCAAAAACTTAGAGCTGGCAACATTATTTTTCTGAAAACATTATCTGAGACCTTGCTGTTGGATGCAGTTTATCGCCATACCCAGGACGCGGATGTAGTTTACCGTCATACCCAGGACGCGGATGTAATTTACCATCATACCCAGGACGCGGATGTAGTTTACCGTCATACCCAGGACGTTTTCTTCATTATTATTATTATTATTATTATTATTATTATTATTATTATTATTATTATTATTACTATCGATAATATTCAATCGTAAAATGACAATGGTTTATAAAGTTAAATATAATATTAGATCAAAAACTATAGGAAATAAGTATGAAATAATTGCTTTTGTTTGTATTTACGGGCGTAAAATTATTCATGAAACAATATCAATATGATCGTTTTCGCGAGATGGGAACAGGTACTTTTGAGCGAACAGAAATTATAATATGCTGTTTACCGAAGATCAATTTTTCAGTTTGGCCATGACATATGAATGATACAAGATCGCTTAATGTGATTTTATTAAATCGACTTTGCAGAGAAGCAAATTTTGATTTTTGGCCATTGAATTCAACAGATATGATTATTCAATTAAATGAATATCAATCCTTTCGTGTATATTTTACACTAATTTGAACATCTCTCTGTGTAGTTAAATATAGATTTATTGCAAAATGATGAGAAGGCGAGAATTCCTGTATAAATAATTGATATTTCTCAATGAAATACTATTACATATTCATACGTTGATTCGAAGATAAATTGTATAAATTAATTTGCATATTTGAATTTATGTAATGCTATCTATCTATCTATCTATCTATCTATCTATCTATCTATCTATGTGTTGTAGCATACCAACGGATGATAATGGGTATGTCCCCATTCATATAAATACAGTAGTAAATACTGTATGTTGGTCTGCAGTTGGAGATTCGTCTCCAGCTGTGCTGATTAAACTCTCTGCCTCCGAGCAGAAAGGATCCCCAGAAGAGCAGAGACTCGTCTCAGGAAAGAGCTACCCGACCTCGTTTTATACGGGGTATACGGACAACCCACATTAAATTCGGCTTTGTGCCACATCTGGCCGCGTGGGGCGGTTGGTAGATATCCTGCACTTAGAGATTCATTGTGGAATTGACTTGACTCACTTGTAGCAGTTGACTACTTCTATGTGTTGTTCTTGTCCTAAGTGTTATCGTTCATTACCAACCTTCGTTTGATTATTCTATTCAGTAACCGTCCCTAGGTTACAACACTATCTATCTCAGTTTTTTATTTATTTATCTATGATTATATGTATTTTAATTTAATCATATGATAATGACGATAATAATATTAATAAAGATAATTGTTGTGGATTCCGAGATGAATTCGGTCTCCAAGGAATGACAAACGCAATAATTAAATATAAGAAATAAAATGTATTTACACAATCATACAAAGAGTAATACTGTTAGTGAATCCAGGAACGCGGTTATTAGCAATTACAGATAGATATATACAGTCTCGAAGTAGGACTTCTTTAGAGTCTACGTGCTTGTAACTGACTTCTACAAGAGGTTACCTCACACTATTTCCGTTCGTATATTCTCTCATTCTCCGACTGCAGACTACTACAGCCATACTACTAGTATTTAGTCACCCCCCACGAGGGTATCATGTGGCACAAGGCCGGTTTAACGTGGGATCTCCGAGCCCGTGGGCTCGGCCAAAAATATACCCTTTGAACTCGTATAAACGGGTTCAGGGTCGGTTTACCTCCCCGAACGAGGCTACGTGAATTCCTCTTGCATCTGTTCTGGGTTGACATTAGTTATCTTTGCGAGAATGCATACAATTTTGCCTGATCAGTCGCTGAACAAAACTAGTACGTTCGAATCCTAGAACAGGATGATTTATTATTTACACGCACATACACATATAAATATTTTTTTAACAGCAGTTCAAAAGTTAATTATTTTCATAAGACAAACATATCCAAAACTAAGAGAAAAGCAAAGGAAGGAAGACAACATGCTGAAACTCGAAAAAAAGGAAATAATTGACAAAAATGAAAAATGCAGAAATAAAATAACCTTCTAAACGAAAATCTATAAATATATTCTTCAATAAATAAATGGAACGTCTACGTAAATACGAGTATCCATTAAAATAAAGTTTAAAGTTATAAAAAATCTGTCGGAATAATAAAAAATATCCATTACTTTCTCAAAAATTGCTTTGTTTCCTTTTGGAGACAAAACTGCAGAATTGAAGAATTTTTGCGTAAAGGTCCTCTCCTGATTAAATGGATTTTTATAGCTCAGTTGGCCCGAGTGTATTTCATTTTATATATATATATATATATATATATATATATATATATATTGGTTGGTCGAAAAATAATGTCGTTTTTTGACGTATTTTTTAACGTCAAAAACCGACGTTATGTTTGTACCAACCTAATATAAACATATTAAATTAGGCAGCATATATATATATATATATATATATATATATAAAGAAATAATCCTACATAGAATATTGCTGATTGATTCTATGTATGATTATTTCTTATATATATATATATATATATATATATATATATATATATATATACATAGACATTTTTTAAAAGTTTTTTTAATTGAATTTATTTCTTAAACGTTATTTTTAACTGATTTATTTTAATGATATTTTAGTAGATGGTCTGTTTTTATTTATATATTAAACATTATTTATTTCCGTTTATCAAATTTCTTTCTTTTTATGTGCATATCCTTTCAAGACCTAGGCGATCATGGTTCTCCACCTCCCTCTATCACTTTCAGCTCTCAATAAGTTTCTTACCTCTTCTTCCTCTCCCATACCACCTTCTGTTATCCACTTGCTTAAGCCAGCCAGCTATATACCACGCGTTGTTTTCCCCTGTCTCTCTTTCCCTCTATTCGACCCCTGAGTATCAGATTCCCCAAGCCCTCGTTCTTCATTACGTGCCATCAAATTTTATATATTTTTTTAAAAAAATAATTAAAAAGCAAAAACAAACAAAAAACAAAAACAAAACAAACAAAAACATAATGCCAACAAAAGTAAAGTGAACTTCTACGGCGATAATTGTATTAGGTTGGTGCAAAAATAATGACGTAATAATGTCGTTTTTTGACGTTAAAAATACGTCAAAAACAACATTATTACGTCATTATTTTTGCACCAACCTAATAAAAGTTATACTCGAACTAACGGAGCCAATATAAGAAATTTAGTCAGTCCGTTTTTCTCTATTACATGTCCCACGTTTAAAAGAATGCATTTTAAAAACTTACTAACCGCAGTATCTTGTCAGTCGTTTAAAAAAAAAAACTATCTATCTATCTATCTATCTATCTATCTATGTCTGTTCATATGTATATCTGTCCATTTTTCTATCTCCGCTCAAATGAATCTATCTCAGTCATTTCATGTCTATGCCTGTTCATTATCTATCTATCTATCTATCTATCTATCTATCTATCTATCTATCTATCTATCTATCTATGTTTTCGTTTACCCTCTCTCTTCACTGGTGTCTATCGACTTTTCTCTCCTTAGGCCCGTCACACAATCTATTTTTTAGTGATAGTGTGCGTATTTATTTCACGCTAGTGTATGTCGTTAATGTGCGTACACAAAGAGGATTAAATTCCTGATCTTTAGGACAAGCGTGTGCTTTCTCAAAAACTGCCTCCCCACCGGTTAGAAACCAGTAAATTGCTACCTTTTTAAATTGCATGAATTTCAATAAATAAATATCTATTACAGCTGATTCTATCTATCATTATTATTGGGTTCATGCTAAAACAGGAATATTCGGGGCTCGATTCAAGCTACAAATGCGAAATATATATATATATATATATATATATATATATATATATATATATATATGTATATGTGTGTGTGTGTGTGTGTGTGTGTTTGTGATGGTGTGCATATATATGTGTGTATATATACAAACATATCCATCTCTGTTCATATTCATTTGTCTGTTTATATCTATGTCTGCTAAGCTCAGTCTCTGTTTATCTATCTATTTATCGATCTATCTCTATTTCTGTTCATATGTATATATGTCCATATGTATACATATATATGTGTGTCCATATCTATCTATCTATCTATCTATCTATCTCTCTCTCTCTCTCTCTCTATATATATATATATATATATATATATATATATATATATATATATATATATATATATATATATATACACGTTTTACCAGTTTGTGAGTGCAAGGGATAATTCCGAGGAGGATAAATCCAGAGAGAGCTCAATGTACACTACAGAGCATTATAATGATTATAAGAAGACGGAAACTTTAATTATGCATTTTCTTTATAATTCTTATTTCGTGAAAACCGACTTATTAGAAAGAAAACTTCTCTGCAAATTGAGAAAGTATACCGGACGGACAATTTAGATTTGTAGTAGGTAGGGGTATGTGAGAGAAATGGACTGGGTAAAGATAGGGCTAAGGGATTAATGGTTGGTAGTAAACGGTTTCCTCAAGCAACAATTTACTCTATACTTTTTAGATTTTAATATTGATTTGTATGTTATTTTGGCCGATACTATTTGTTGTATGGAAGCAGGATAAATCAAGCCGATTCATATTAATTTAATTAAAGGAATCTCAAGCAAAATAAAATTCGGTATTAATATAGTAATACTTAAGCATTTGTTTTTAGGCCGAAGCCTGATAGTCAGTGGAGACATTGCATTAAGGGAACTCAAGAGGGAGATATAGCAGGAGTGGAAGTCTTGGGAAAGAAGAGGATGAGAAGAAAAAGACGGGGTAGTGGGAGCTTTAGAAGCTTTGCCTGTCGACATATTTCTTAATAATTTTGAAATATGTAAATCGGTGTATACTATGGGTTGATTTTTATGAAGTAGTCCATATTACCAATAATAATTAGAAATCTCTATAATACTGTCAGATACAATAGGTGGATACAGCAAATAATTTTAGAGATTTAAGCGACGAGTAGACATTCAAGAACAAATACCAAAATTAAGGAAAAAGCTATGGATTATGGATTTGATATAAGATGTGTTAGGAAACATGGGTAAGTTGTGCATCTGCAAGAAAGTCTTAGATCCAACTATGTGTGTGTAAGTTCGCAAAAAGTAACCAGGTCGTGTAATATTTCACGTATGCACCTACGCACATACACATAAGTGTCCAAATCTACAGTATCTAGTATGAGTGTACTTCCATATTTGCTACTAGCCTTATTTAGGAACCACCACTTACAGTATCATCCTCTCAAAATCCATGTGGTGAGTGATTTTAGGGGGATTTTAAGTTTGTTTTTATGCCTACATTTGAAGATAAGCTCGTTTCGTTGGTTTAATGATTGGTTAGCATTTCTGTACTTGATTATTGCGATTGTTCCTGTATACAAAGATCGCATCTGTTCCGGATGATCTCGCGGGTTCTTGACCGATAGATGATTTCTCATTTGATTATTGGGGTGAGGTAATTATCCTTAATTTTCCATTAATGTTTAGATAGAGCGGTTTGATTTTTCAGGTTAATATTTGAGAAGGAATATTTGAGGGTGTATATTTCCAAGTTTCCGGCGGATATATATATATATATATATATATATATATATATATATATATATATATATATATATATATGTATGTATTTGGGAGTTCCTCAAAATTTGGTGTAATACATGTAAGTGACAATCTTTAAGCACCTATTGAAACGGATTATTGCAACATTTTAAAATTATTTAATTTCCATTTACGTATAGGAGAAACAAGCAAATTGGTAGAAGATGAATTTAATAGAAAAGAGAATAGATTACCCACAAAAATTGAGAACGAAATGGAGAAGAGCAGTCTATGAAAGAAACAACATCCTTCGAAAATACCATTAGGCAAATAGTACAAACGAATAGATACCAAAGAAAAGAAAAAAAAATCATGAACCCTCCATCCCGTGAAATCTCCTATTCTACCATGCGGTGACATCGGGCATCTATCCAGGTCCAACATAGGGACTCATTTCACACAGAAGGACATGTTGATGAGCAGCACCTCGATAGACGGCAACGAATTCCACTAACGACGATATATATATATATATATATATATATATATATATATATATATATATATATATATATATATATATATATATATATGTCTGTATGCGTGTGTGCGTGTGCGATTTTGTGTGTATGTTATTGTTAAAGCATTGCCAGTATATATTTATATATTCACAGGAAGTTTCCTTCACTATGGTGCTGAGGCAATATAACAGTATAACGATAACACACACACGCGTGCACACACACACACACACACAAGAACATATATATTAACTGGAATTTTCATCAAGTATTGTCGTGAGCAAACGCAATTCTGTAACAATTATTACTTTCAACCGTTCTTTCTTTCTCTCTCTCTCTCGCTCCCCCTCTCTCTTCAACTATCTATCTGTTTTTTTTTTTTAGTCTAGCCATATCTATCTATCTATCTATCCTTTTTCAGCATCAAACTTTTCTGTATTTGCAAGCATTAAATCAATAGATTAATTTAGCCTGTCCTCGATTTCGTGTAAATCTGCTGTTTGTGGTTTCTTTAATCAGACACACATAAAACATTCATTGAATAATAAATGGTCCGGTGTGGTAGAATTTATTTATCTCGGCTTTTGTGAAAGTGGTTTCAACAAAACTAAGCAGATGGTTGCATCATTATATTTTCAAATAAAACATCGAAAAGACGTACGCAATGACACCCACGGCGCAAGCAACCTCCATATATATATATATATATATATATATATATATATATATATATATATATATATATATATATATGTGTGTGTGTGTGTGTGCGTGCTTCCGAATGTGATAGAAAGAAAGAGAGAGAGTGTGAGAGAGAGAGAGTCTGCTTTTTGGTATATTAGGGACTAATCAGCCTTGTGATATAATTGCCTTTGTTTCACAAATATTTATTATTCTGTATAATCTCAGTCCTTTTTAATACGATAAATCCGCTGCCGAATATTAATAAAAATCTAAAATATTAGAAATTCCGCATCGAACGGTCCTAATTTGTTACATGTCGATTTATTATATTAATCTATATCGTTATCTATATCTATGTTTTATATCGTATCGTATCGTATCTATCTATCTATCTATCTATCTATCTATCTATCTATCTATCTATCTATCTATCTCAGGCTACTCATCGTTTTATCACTATATTATCTATCTATCTATCTATCTATCTATCTATCTATCTATCTATCTATCTATCTCAGGTTATCGTTTTATCACTTCATTATCTATCTATCTATCTATCTATCTATCTATCTATCTATCTATCTATCTCAGGCTACTCATCGTTTTATCACTTCATTATCTATCTATCTATCTATCTATCTATCTATCTATCTATCTATCTATCTATCTATCTCAGGCTACTCATCGTTTTATCACTTCATTATCTATCTATCTATCTATCTATCTATCTATCTATCTATCTATCTATCTCAGGCTACTCATCGTTTTATCACTTCATTATCTATCTATCTATCTATCTATCTATCTCAGGCTACTCATCGTTTTATCACTTCATTATCTATCTATCTATCTATCTATCTATCTATCTATCTATCTATCCGTCAGTTTTATCTATCTATCTATCTATCTATCTATCTATCTATCTATCTATCCGTCAGTTTTATCTATCTATCTATCTATCTATCTATCTATCTATCTATCTATCTATCCGAAAAAGGCATGTCATGTGAAATTTGAACAATATGCAACGGTGGACTACATAAATGGTTCGGTTCGAAACTCCAACGTATAAAACCTGCAGAAGTTCCGAGCGTTCAATACGTGAATATGGCAATAAATATGAAGACATCAGTCCAAAAATTGTACATTTTGTAAACCTATGTGTGTGTGTGTCTATATATTACATATATAACCAACGGTTTAAATTTTTAACTTTTTACTGTATCGATGTATTAGGTAGGCTATATGTATTTCCACAGGAAGGAATAATATGGGTAAATTAAATAGCTGTTCATTTATACAAGCATCATTAAATTTCGAACTCTGATAGGAAAGGCAATAAAAACAAAGAAGATATATAAATGAAAAAAAAAATAGTATATTTTAATATAATGTACACATAATTATTCACAACATTTACATTGTTCGGACTGTCATATTGACGATGTTTCGGCGTCGTAAGTTTCTACCTTCTTCAAGTGACTGAACCCGTTATTTTGTCCACCGGGGAAGATTGTTCTAGTTTCATTTGCCACGCCTCTTCCGGATTTCTCAGTTATCTCCCTTTAACTGAACTCTCCAAGAGTTTTTTTTTCACCACTGTAGCAGTCAGGTATTGAATTCACAACTCTTTGGGTCAAGTCAAACAAGGCTTTTATCCACTGGGTCGAGCAAAAACTTGAAGAGTTTACATTGATGTGACTTCACAATAGTAGGAACGAGAGTAGAATGCAGAAATGTAATATCAACCACGGGAAGGAATGTTGGACAGATTATTCACATTTGAGGTAATAGAGATATGTTTCTACAGAAGGATGATGAGAATATCATGAATGGTACCTGTGAGCAACGAGTAAGTTTAAGAAGAATAAAATTACAAGAAGACTTTTGATTAGGCTCAGAAATAGACAGTGGATATTTCTAGAAAGCATAATCAAGAAAGAAATTTTGGAGGATTGAGACTCACAGCATATTACAAAAGCTAGAGGGGCAGACGTAAACCACGAGGAACATAACTAGCGATCCTGTGCAATGGATGGCAGAACAGCGACTGGGAGGGATAGATAGTGAGGAGGTAAAAAAATTTTTACGGGTACGAATAATATAAAAGTATGGATTTTATAGTTTATGCGGGGACGTTAGAAGTATAGAGTTGAAGTAGAAGTTAGAAGGAACGGGAAACCTAATCCTAAACCAGAAACAAAAGATAAACATTTAATGCTGTTCAAAATACGTAGGAGAAGTGTGTAACGGACGCTAGGTGACCCTATCTACTTGGAAAATATATATTTTAAAAAAAAGTGTAAACATTTTAGTGTTTAGTCAAAAAAAAAAAAAAAAAAAATTAGAAGTATAAAGTGGAAGTAGAAGGTACCGGAAACGCAATACTAAACAGAAAACAACAGGAGTAGACTCCTTCCGTTCATACACTCACTTAAGTTTTTGAACAGCAGTAAAGAGTTTGTACTGCCGTTAAATAAACGCGGATGGGGTGAACCGGATAAAAAAATAAATAGTAAAAATTTAAAATAGTAAAAGGTTTAGACGGAAACTTTAGGAGTAGAATTTAAAAGGAACCGGAAACCCAGTCCTAAACAGGAAACACGGGATAAAACTCTACTCTTGTCCACAAGACCGCGGTGGACTGTGAAAGCGACGATACATGAAGAACCATGAACACCACGCCTTGAAGGCAAACGGTGCCTAAAAATGAAATAACTTCACTGTATAGTGAACAAATACTTCCCAAATATATAACTTTTCAATAAGTTTTTCATACAATTCACATGACTAACACTTTTATATAACTCAGCTATATATATATATATATATATATATATATATATATATATGTATGTATGTGTGTGTGTACATGTATGTATGTATGTATATTGAAGAGTAATATTTACATATTTTATAGAAAATATATGTATGTATGTCCACGAATATATTAGTCGTTAAATAAGCATATGGTCACATGTATTTGTTTGAGTAAGGAAACACATAAATCTTAATTCTCTGAAATGAAAAAGCCGTCAGTAAAATGTCGCCGATCGTGGGGGGATATGAGAACAGTTTTTCTTCATTGCAGACAGACAGTTATGTCGGCATCTATGACGTTTACAATCTTTTAAGATGTATAACTCAAAAGATACACTCTGGTCTTTCTGAACGAATCTATTTCGTTGTCCATCTCTACGGACCAGCAGACACATAAAGAAAATCACCGGCCGAAAATAATATAAATAAATATTACATTCTTCGTTTTGCCGTTATTGGCACTGTGAGTAAGTCGGCTCTTTTTTTTTAAAGTGATATTTTTGTTGTTTTTGTTCACTTTCTTTTAGTAAGCGAGGTTTTTTGAATATGCAATTGTAACTGAAGTGAGGAAGGTGGATCTACGCGCAATAATAATTAATCCTTTATCTTAGAAGTTAGACATTTATTTAATTAAATGAAACATTTATAACAAGGTTGTACTCATTGAGCTGTTAGTAGCAAGTATACAAGTCTGTTAGTTATTCCTCTATGGAAGGCAATCCTGATAATAAAATCTACACGATTAAAAAAAAAAACAAAAAAAATATCGGAAATCTCGAACATGAGTTATATTTTATTTAAACTAGCTAATAAAGGAAAATTTATAACAGGGATATGATTTATTATGTGAATATTTCGATAGTTTTTATCACTGTAATGATTACTTATCTCATGACACATTAAGTTTCTATGGTAGGGCAAAAAAGATATAATATATACAATTTAATTTTACGCTGACTGTAGTTAAATCCGATAACACTGTTGGAACTCCAAACAATTTCAGTTGTAGGAAGAAAGCAGGTGTTGCCGTTAGAAGAGCGACAACGGCTTAGCATTTAGAACATCGAAATAAGTACAGAATGTTAATTTGGAATTCTCAAAACAGACGATGAAGAATGGGAGACAGGAATCAGAATGCACATTGGAATTGAGAAGGATGTCTTTAAAAACTACCGTATTTTACGGTATATAACTAAAATATCTTTTAAAATTCCCCTGCGTCTTATATACCATATGTAAAATTCGCAATAGTTGGCCGAAATTAGCTACCTGGTAACTCCTATTAGCTTTGACTTAAACATGAAGGAGCAATGGAACGCGTGGATGGCTATGCCTGATCACGACCTTACACTTACAGGAAGATTTAAAAAGAAAAACACAGCATTGCACAAGTCTGCAAATGGGTGATGCAATCTTGGGATAATATTAGACCAGAAATTATGAAAAAAACTTGGATTTAGCAATGCTCTCAATGGGACGGAAGATGACGCATTATTTAACGACGATAGTAGTAGTACTGAAAATCAGTATCGATGTTTTGATAAAGAAGACGACAAATTTTATGAATTTGAAGATGAATAAGATTTTAATGTTAACTGTACGGTTTTATTCAATCGTAATAATTGCTTGATTTTTAGTTTGTTTCCTTACATTTGGATATAATAAAGTTTTTATAAGATCGTGTTCTTTTTTTCTATCATTTTTCGTTTAATTGTAATTATGGCTTGTTTAATCAAAATAATAACTCATAAATTTAGCCTAGGCTATACCATTTACTAATAATTTTACTAATTACTAATTGTTTCTCTGCTGAAATTGCGGTGCGTCTTATACACCCGTGCGTCTTATATGCCGTCAAATACGGTAATCTTTAGTGCCTTCTGATATCAACGTTTTCCACTGACATAAAGTCAAAAGTTTAAATTGAAACAATTGCTAAGTCTGAGGCAAAAATGTTAGTTCTAGACAATTTTTATCGTCTGAATCAATCTTACATTCTTATGTCTATCATACGTCCATGCTTGAAATATTTCTGCCACATCTGGTCTGCTGTTTCTGCTATATATTTAAAGATTCATGATAAAATCCAAGGTAAAATTGGCAAAATTATTGGCTTGAATTGACATCAAGGGTTCAGTCACCACCCACCGTCGTAACGTAGCTTTCCTGCGTCTTATCTACAAATACTTTCATAGTAATTGTTCGGATGAACTTTAATTTTTGATAGATAGACTTCATGTATTTAAGCGTAGTATCAGATTGGCGGCATCCTTTTACAGTTGAAATGGCTAGATGTAAGTTCTATGCAAACAGTTTCTTCCGTCGCATTTCTCGCGTGTGGAATTCTCTTCCGGCTTCTTGCTTCCCAATCAACATTGATCTAGATTCAATTTAAATGCATTTTTCAGTCATTATTTTCTATCATCCTAATTCCAGTTCTTTTATTCTCCTCTCTCCTTACTAGTACATTTTTTTTTCGTTTTACCTAAAGTTCAGTAACCCCTTGCGTCCTCGAGGATTTATTGCCTTGCTTAGGAAGAAACAAAATAATATCGTTAAAAACAATGAAAAATGTGCTGGACTGTTATGTAATGTCAATCCTTTAATGTGAATGCAAAAGAATTTTTCATTGATGAAGAAAATATCTGTAACATCAGAGGAGGGTCCGACAGTTGGGTTCTAAGAATAACACAGACGAAGCCTGTGAACTATGGAGAAAGTTTGGAATAAAAGAAGAATGCAAAATCATTTTTTCTTATTTTATGTGTCATGTCCTTTCAGGACGTAAGCGATCATGGCTCTCCAACTCTGCAGCTCTCAACAAGTTCCTTCCCTCTGCTTCCTCCCGCAGATCACGTTCTGTCATCCACTAGCTTAAGCCCGCCAGCAATGTCACGCGTTGTTTTGTCTTGTCTTTCTTTCCCTGTATTCGACCCGTGAGTATCAGATTCTCCAGGCACTCCTTCTTCATTATGTTTTCCAGAAACTTCAGCTGCCTCTTCTTGATGTTAAGTATCTGCCTCCTTCTTGTTTGTAACCTCTCTAAGACCTCATCGTTGCCCACACGCTCGGTCAATGATATCCTTAGCATCCTTCTGTAGAACCACATGTCTGTCGCCTTGAATCTCTTCTTCATCGTTGAGGAAATCGTCCAACATTCGCTGCCGTAAAAAAGGACAGATGTCACATAAGATATCAATATTTTTTTCTTTGTTACCAAAGACATCCTCCTGTTTCGCCACACTCTGCCCAGATTTTAGAATGTGTCCTTGGCTATCCTAATACGTCTATGGATCTCAGTGTCACAGTTACCGCCATTAACAACTCATTTATGTTAAGGATCAGAAAGATAGTTGATATTTTTGGTACACATGATGAAGAAAAAGAATTTGGCACTCACAGGAAACACTGAAGATAAGAGGAGGTAAAGGAAAACCGTGAAAAACATATAGAGAGCATGTTTGAACTGATGGCAGAGTAGGTAGAGTAAGGAGATATATATTGCTTAAAGCTAAAAAGATTAGCGATTTGTAGAGAGTAAGGATTGGCAAGGGTTTTTAAGGAAATCCACCGCGTAAAAGCTTATTTTTTACAGAAGCCACAGTTGCAACACTCAGTCGTATTCTTGCAGTAAAAAAGGGATGTTATATACCGTGTTCTCATAGTTTTACCCTTCTTCTTCCTGTCTTGATATTCGGCTTTGAAATCTTGGATTTTGTTAGAATTAAACCCTAATTAGAACCAGGCGAAGTTGTTCCAATATTTATGGGAAGAATCAGATCACAAAACCTCAATATATTAGGTTGGTGCAAAAATAATGACGTAATAATGTCGTTTTTTGAGGTATTTTTTAACGTCAAAAAACGACATTATTACGTCATTATTTTTGCACCAAGCTAATATAAACTGCGTCTGGAGATTATATGCAAGTTATGAATTGGTATAAAGAGTTGCGTCTTTAATGTTAAAAGTCCTATTATGATGTTGTTTAGATTCTACTCAATATTATTATTTTAGATATATAGTGATAGAGAAAACTATTGTTTTTGGTTGGAAAAAAAATTACTAATTTAACAAAACAGACTAATTTGACTGTCAGTAGTTTATTTGCAACTAGTTATTTTGATAATTTTACATCATTATTAGACCTTGTAAAACTAATGTAAAAAAAAAAAATAATATGAACAAATTTTAGAACAAATTCGTCAATTTCTTAAATGAAAAACATAAAAAAAAATTATTTTAAAAATAAAAGATATATTAACAAAAAATAATAAGAACCTCCTAAAATTTATTGCACAAATGCTCCTTTCTTTTCAATAACTCTTAGCAGCCTATTGTCAACATCTGATGTTAGATTTGCAATTTTAGCGGCTGGTAAGTTGTTTGCAGCAACTTTAACTGCCTCCCAGAGGTCACACTAGCTGTTGAATTGCCTTCCATTAGAATAAATCTCTCTCTTGAGGTTCTCAATGGGATTCAAGTCACAGCTATTTGAAGGCCAGTCCATAAGATAATCTTCAACAAATCCCTTTTCTTTCAACCAGGATTTAGTAAACTTTGATGCATGACTTTGTGCGTTGTCTTGCATAAAGATCATAGATCTACACTTGGCTAAAGACTGGTTATCAAGCCATTCAAAAAAAATTGCTTTAGAAAATCACGGTAACTTTGGGAATTCATTTCAACCCCGTCTTTCAGTTTAAATGGACCCACGAGCTCATTACCACTAATCCCAACCCATATCATGATCCCACCACCGCCTTGTTGGCGTTTACAAAATTTCTTGAGTCATGTTGCTTGCAAACCCATGCTCGAGCCCATCCATCGGGCCCATCGAGGTTCATCCTTGATTCGTCTGTAAAAAGCACTTTACTGAAATCAGTTTTCATGTATTTTTTGCCTACTGAAATCTTCTTTCCATGTTTTTTTTATGTTAAAATGGGTTTATTTATTTGATTTTTTACATCAGCAAACTTCCTTAATGCTTTACACCTTGTTTCCCTTGACACCATAGGAGCTCCAGCGGCCTCAAATATGAACGCACTTGACGCATTTGGGTTTCTTATTAATTCTCTACGGATATGTGATAGATCTCACTTTGTTAAATTCCTGAAATCAACCTGAGACTTGTTTTCATTGTTTGAATTCCCATTTGACATATTTTCTTGATTGTTCGAGGATCCCTTTTCAAATCCTTAGAAATTTGAAGCGAAGACTTTCCTTTGCTAATTTCTTTGATTATATAGTTCTTTTCATTCATTGTTAGTTCTTTTTTACGAGCCATAATACTAAATTCTAGTTCTTGCAAACAATCTCTTGACACTGCAAATTGCTATGATTACTTAAAAAATACTAAATATCAATCTGAAATTGAAAATTGTGACTTAATTGCTTTCATGCTTACTCGCTATACATAATAGTACAAATTATTTCATTGGATAACACATATCTATGAATTTTACATAAAATATTTGACAATACCTATTTTGCATATAATCTCTAGACGCAGTTTAGAATTTAATTATATAACAATTGATTGCAGCTCCAGTAAGTACCTACCTCTATGTGCTAGAGTACGTTTACAAGAGCCAGTTCAGGCCACTGATGGAATAATGCTGTCATATATGGGATGGAGCTGCTCAGACCGCACTCTCCAGTCTCCATAGTCCAAAAGCGTCTCCGAGTCTTTGTAGGTCGAATTATTTTCCACCTTCCAACATCTTTCTCACAGGCAGGATGTGACAAACCTGTCGCTACTCTATCACTACTTTCACGGAATGTGATCGTAACGGTGATATCAGTCCTCCTCTATGTTAGTGGATACGAGATAATCTTTCAGTTGAAGAAGAGGCATGAAGTAACAGAAATCTTCTTCTACAGAAGAATGCTGAGAATAATATGATAATATATAATAAGTTTTAGAGGAAATGGAAACAGAAAGGAAATTTATACTTAACATCAGCAAGGGATTGAAATGTCTAGGACACATAATAAAGAAAGACAGCTTGGAATATTTGAAACTCTCAACGACAGATTGAAAGCAAGAGGAACAGAGAAAAACAACAACTAATCTAACTAGTAAGCTTGTTTAAACAGCTTGTGGTATAACAGGGTTAGAAAGGGTAAGAAAAAAACGAAATATTTTATTAGCTACTGAGGACAGGAAAATGTGGAGAGCCATGATTGACAACGTTCTAAACGGACACGGCATATAGGAGAAGTGACTATAGATGTAAAAGAAGAAGAGGTGGCTTATTCTACATTTATTAGTTTGCATTCTACTGATAAATATGTAATTTTCCTGTCATTAATATTAGGCTGGTGCAAAAATATTGACGTAATAATGTCGTTTTTTGACGTTGAAAAATACGTCAAAAAACGACATTATTACGACATTATTTTTGCACCATCCTAATATATAGTTATTAGGTTGGTGCAAAAATAATATCGTTTTCTCACATATGTTACTATGTGAGAAAACGACATTATTTTTGTACCAACCTAATAGCTAGACTTAAGTCTATTTTCTAGTTACTCGCTTCCATGCATATTCATTTTCTGCACTAGCAAAATTATTCCACTAGCGAAACCAAAAATATTTCTAGGACCTGGCACAGAATCTTCTGATGTTTAAGTCAAACATGCTAATACATCTTACAATTCCTCCTGCATTCAGTGCAGTGAAAATAATGGACTAGAAATTTATTTTTCATGAATCTGAAATGATATTGGTTCCGACCAGTCATCTCGGTTTCCATCACCTTCCCACGCCCGTGATGTAGCTACCTGTGTCATTTCTATATATATTTTCATGGTAGATGTTCTGATAAGCTTTTGTACCTCAAATTTATAAATATAAGCGCAAAACTAGTTTGGCAAAAAGGTCTCATCATTTTACAGCTGAAATTGGTAGTTGTTTACATATACTTTTTTCTCTCACACTTCTTGCTTGTGGAAATCACCCCTTGGATTCTTGTCTTCCAGTCAGCTATGATATCCAAAAATTTAAATTCAATGTTAAATCCCCTATCTCCTTGAAACATGTTCTTTTATTGTCCTCTCTGCTTAATATTTTTCTCAAATTCTTTAACTCTCTTAGGTTGTAAAGATGAAAAAAAGAAAAGATTTAAGACATTTTTCAATGAAGGGCAATTATATATATATATATATATATATATATATATATATATATATATATATATATATATATATATGTATTAGGTTACTGCAAAAATAATGTCGTAATAATGTCGTTTTTTGACGTATTTTTTAACGTCAAAAAACGAGATTATGACGTCATTATTTTTGCACCAACCTAATATATATATATATATGAACGCTGATGTCAGAGTAAACAGACGTATTTTTTCATGGCTCTAAGAAAGCGATGTTAAGGAAAGTCTTGATTGTTTTTGTTTTATTTTTGATTATTCTTATATTTTTCTAGTTTATTATATTATAATATTTAGTTATGTTATTCATTTACAGTATTTAATATACGTATTTTATATTTTTTTGTACATATTTTTTACCTATAGACGTGGTATACAATTTTTCTTTTATATTCTTTCTATCTTTTTTTTTTATTTTAAAACAATCGTTTTTTTCGCAAGTGAAATTTCTCTATAAAAGTCATAAGAATATTTAATATATTTTATTTGTTTGATTAACTATATCGTGGCATGAATAATTTTAATTTAAGCGTAACATTTATTTATCTGTTGTTGTTTTTACGAAAGTGGACGTAATTTTCGGAATTAGACGAAAATATTTTTTGTAATGTTATCTTATTTATATTCGACAATTAATTGCAAAGTAATGTAATTTCAATTTTTTAAATGCCTTCCCTCTTATAACGTTATTTTGCTACGTTTTTACTACTAGTCTAGTTGTTTTATTTTTATCGATCAATTTTTTTTTTAAAAAACAACAACAACAATACTAAAAAATAAAATTTTCTCTTATACTTTATAATAATTTATATATATAAGCAAATGTCATATGTAAAGGAAAGTCTTGATTGTTTTATTTTTAATCATCCATTATTCTTATATTTTTCTTTGTTGATTATATTACAATATTTATAATGTTATTATTTATTGACAGCATTTAATTATAGATATTTGTATAATCTCTTGGTCGTATTTGTTTATCTTTAAGATAAGCCGTGGCATACAACGATTTTTCTTTGTTTCTTTTTATTTGAAAAATGTTTAGCAAGTGTAAAGATGTCTTGCTAAGAGTTAAATTTATTAGGAATATTTAATGTACTGTATTTGTTAAATTAATTATAGTGACATAATTCTAATCTATTTATATCTAAGCGTAACTTTTATTTCTTTTCTTTTTGGTGGTCGTAATTTTCGGAATTAGAGGAAAGATTTTTATAAAGATTATTTTGCTTATCTTTGACTAATGGCTCATTATCGCTGATTTGTTTATCTATTATTATTTATATTCAAAGATTATTTTAATAACATTTGGTATGAATTTTATTCCTTTACATTTTCTTATTTATTAATTTCAATGCAACGTAATTTCAATTTTGAAGCGTTCGCAGTTTTACGTTATTTTTTTTTTTTTTTTACTACTCAATTTTGTATTAAATATTTTAAAAACAAAAACAGCAATAATAATAATAATAATAATAATAATATTAATTATTATTATTGTAATATTAATAATAAAAAATATTCTCATATAATAAATAATATTTTTTTACGGTAATATTATTATTTTAAAGTATAGCAATATATTGGCACATTGATGACAATCTGTTTACTTCGACATTTAGTGTAATATTTATATTTAGCGCCGGGACAAGGAAATTTCCAGGTTAGTGTCTGGAGGCGCAGTTAGATCACTGGGTAAGATGAAGCCCTCAGCCTTTTTTAAGGCATTCATCTAGGAGAAGGAAAACTCTGATGTAACACCTGAGGTCTGTCGTCCACGTTATCTGTGGCAAACTTTTGCACCGACTGCGTGCTATCAACAGTTCCAAAAAGTGTGGATGGTTCTACACAAGCCTTCACCACTGAAATCAAACCATGTGTGGGTTACTGACAACTTAACTTGATACCTTTGTTAATTGAGTATCATTAAGTTCACTCAAATAAGTCTGCTGGCGACAGTGATAAAGTGACAGAGACAGGCAAAGCATATTGCCGGGAGTCTCTAGCTGGATAACTACACAGTGGCAGACTGATGGGTGATGGCCGCTCAGCGTAAAAACTGTGAGCAATTACGTTGTTCGTGTCCTCCTTCATTGACAAAGCAGGCCTTTTTAGGATCAGCACTGCTTTCCCCAGGTCGGGGAGGGGGCGAGAAAAGTTGCCCTAAACATTGCATTCAACCTTCAACCTTGGCAGCGCACTGCAGCTGTCTGGGTATCCAATATGGCAGTCAAAACAAAACAAAGTACAACAATTTTTATCTTGGGTCTTGGAATGTACGCACACTTCAAGATAATGACTCATTTCCAGAGCGAAAAACAGCCCTCATCTCTCTTGAACTGAAAAAATACGAAATTGGAATTGCCGCTCTTAGCGAAACTCGACTAGCAGGTGTGTCACAGATGACTGAAGTGAAGAGTGGGTACGACTTTTTCTGGAGTGATAAAAAAGACACTGAACCTCGGCAGTCAGGTGTAGGTTTTGCCATAAAGACTTCCCTAGTTCGCAACCTGTCGTCGCTACCCAAAGCTGTATCAGATAGAATCATGACACTGACTTTAGAGTTGGAGCGTAGCACACGTGCAGCTCTTGTATGCTGCTACGCCCCAACTTTAAATAGTCCTGAGCAAGACAAGGATGAGTTTTACAACCAACTTCGAGATGTAGTATCTGTCATTCATTATACAGATAAAATCATCCTCATGGGTGATTTTAACGCTAGGGTTGGAAATGATCGTCAGTCATGGCAAGGCGTTTTAGGTTCCCATGGTATTGGGTCTATGAATGCAAATGGACTCCGCCTGCTTTCTTTCTGTGAGGAATATGACTTATGCATAACAAATACTTGGTTTCAGCAGAAAAACAGTCATAAAACAACATGGATGCATCCGCGATCGAAAGACTGACACTTGGTAGATTATGTGATTACAAAAACACGAAATTCGAATGACTTCAGTTTGACAAGGTCTTTTCACACCACATGTTACCTCTCGGATCATGCCCTACTTCGAGGTAAAGTGACACTGCATCTATCTCACAGAAGGGTGAAGAAGTGCCATGTGCCAAAGCGCATAAACTCACTCCCTCTTAAATGTGTTGAACAACAGCCAAGACTTGCAGAAAGCATGGACGCAGCACTTAACTCAGTTGACATTACTTCTGACATTGAATCATCCTGGAAGGCTTTGCGTGAGGCTACGCATACCACATCTCTTGAGGTACTGGGTCTGTCTATTCGTAAGCACCAGGATTGGTTTGATGACAACAATAATGAAGTACAGGAGCTAATTCAAAAAATGCACAGTTCTCATAAGACAGGGATAGAAGACAAGAAATCTTCCGAGAAAAAGAAGGCATACACTAGTTGTAAATCTCAAGTTCAAAAAGCCCTAAGAACGATGAAAGAGGCGTGGTGGTCCAAACAGGCGACTTCCCTCCAGGAAACGTTTGATAGAAAGGATTCAAAGGCATTTTATGATGGCATGAAGAAAGTGTTTGGTCCCCAAGAAAATGGTGTTTCTCCCGTTTTCTCCACTGAAGGTGACCTTTTGACGGTCAAGAACGATATCCTGAAAAGATGGAAAGAACACTTTGATTCCGTCTTGAACAATGCCTCATCCAACAATGAGGATGTGATTGCTTCAATATGTCAGCGACCTGAAATCCCGGAACTCTCGTTTGAACCGACATTGCAGGAAGTTTTAAAGGCTATTAAGCAAATTCTGGTTGGAAAAGCACAGGGCAAAGATGCTATCCCACCAGAAAATTTCAAATATGGAGGGTCAACACTCGCTAAGAAACTTTTACATTTGTTTATTGAGATTTGGAGACAAGGAATGGTCCCACAGGACTTCAAGGACGCATCCATTCACCATCTGTTCAAAAATAAAGGGAACAAAAAGATATGCGACAACCACCGGGGAATTTCTCTTTTGTCTATAGCTGGAAAGATTTTGGCCAGACTGATTTTGAACCGAATATTAACTCATGTAATTGATGACATCTACCCTGAATCACAGTGTGGATTTCGTGGAGGTCGCGGCACCATTGATATGATTTTCTCTTTACGACAGGTTGCTGAGAAAGTTCGTGAGAAGAATCAAGAGTTGTATATGGTGTTCGTTGACCTCACGAAGACATTTGACACAGTGAACCGTGCTGCCCTGTGGAAGGTTTTGAGGAAATTGGGAATACCGGAAAATATGTTAAAGGTCATTGTCTCTTTTCATGATGGGATGAAGGCTGAGGTGGTGTCAAATGGTGAAACATCAGATTCCTTTTCTGTGACGAATGGCACAAAGCAAGGTTGTGTTATGGCCCCTGTTCTTTTTGCCCTCTACTTTTCTGTCATGCTGAAATATGCATTTGCAGGAGTCGAAGATGGCGTTAAACTTCAGTTTAGAACAAGTGGGGGCCTTTTCAATCACCAGAGATTCAAAGCCAAAACTCTGACAAGGATCAGCATAATCCGTGATCTTCTGTTTGCAGATGATGCTGCGCTGGCAGCAACTTCTTTTGAAGAAGCTCAACGCCTGATGGACAAGCTCTCTGCTGCTTGCAAAGCATTCGGTCTTACCATCTGCATCTCAAAAACAGAAGTTGTTCACCAGCCTGCACCTACACCCAAGCAAGTGCGAGGCGTGAAACAAAACCCTCCTGCTCACAGGTTCCCTGATATACCGATTCGTGTTGACGAAAATTACCTCAAGTATGTGAAGAATTTCAACTACCTAGGCAGTAAAGTGAATGCAAGTGGAACTCTGGATGACGAAATTGTGAATAGAATTGCAAAAGCAGCTAACGCGTTTGGAAAATTACGTCACCGTCTTTGGAATGACAGGGGTATTTGTCTTGCGACAAAAATTCACGTGTATAAAGCAGTTGTCCTCACTACTCTTTTGTATGGATCAGAGGCCTGGACCCTGTATCGTAAGCATATTCAGCAATTAGATGTCTTTCACAAAGGATGTCTCCGAGCAATCTGTGGACTAACCCTGCAGGACAAAAAATCCAATTCCGACCTTCTAATGATGTGTAACGTTGACGGAATTGAGAGCTTCCTCATGAGGGCACAGTTACGATGGGCCGGTCATGTTGTATGGATGCAAGATGATAGAATTCCAAAGATTCTCATGTACAGCCAGCTTGAAGTGGTCAACGGAATGTTGGCCGGCCCTTGCTCAGGTTTAAAGATAAGCTGAAAAGTAACCTTGTAAATATTGCACATACTGATTTGGAGAATACTGCTTTGGATCGCAAAGCTTGGAAAAGTGCAACTTACACTGGAATCAAGAATTTTTCGGCGGCAAACATTGTTAAGCTCCGTGAAGCAAGAGAAAGGAAAAAAGCCTCAGAGGGTGCCAGAGAAGTGCACTCTCTTTGCTCACACGCTTGCCCAATCTGTGGTTTTTCTTTGTAAGTCATTGGCAGGTCTGAAATGTCACTCTGGATTCAAACATAAAGGTCATTAAAAAGTTGTCGGAACCTCATACGTCGAAGTCGACGGGAGAGTCCATCATATATATATATAATTATTTATTTAAAAATATGATTCCATCGCTACATAAGAGTTCTCATGTTTCAAAACATTTTTGAAACATGAGAACTCTTATGTAGGGATAGAATCATATTTTTAAATAAATAATTATATTTATGCTCTAATTTTGTATCGAGCAGTATTTTTTTAAAAATAATAACAAAAATACTAAAGAACTTTGGATTATTTACCTAACGAGTTCTTTCCTATTGTCTATATTTTTTCACACACACACACACACACACACACACACACACACACACACACACATATATATATATATATATATATATATATATATATATATATATATATATCCCGGTTCATTTAAAAAGATTCACTATAAAAGTTTTATTCTTTACAAATATAATATTCCGTTTTCATCCCCTGGCATAAAATATACTTTATTTTCTATATCATGTCCATTCTTTAATTGGCTTACCACAATTTCCTCTCCATTGAAGCTCTACGCGACCATAATACTTACGATAGTTTTTCAGCATTCCAGGGACCCATCGATTAAGTTTAATCTTAAAATTATTTAATATCTGGGTCTACAACGTTTCAAACTTCGGAGAATAACTTTTATAATCCAAACTGAATTTAGTAGTGACTAACTGAAAATTGGTGTAACGGAGAATATATCAGTATCATTCAGAGAAAACTCCTTGGGTGCGAATTCAAATGGGAGGTATAAGAATGAAACAAGTACAGATATTTAAATAATACATGGAAGTGTTTTAACAGACTATGGGAAATGTGATACCAAAATTTGAAGATAAAGATGGAATAATAAAAATGCCTACCAAAAGCTAAACATATTATCAAGAAACAGGGAAATTTCGTTAGAGAAAAAAAAAAAAAAAAAGAAGGAGAAAAGAATCTTGAACTATCATATAATATCAATTCTCCTATATGGCAGTCCAGACTGGACAATTTCCTCACAGATGAAGAACGGCTACAACAGAAATATGGTTCTATCAAAGGATGCTGATAATTCCTGGATGAAGGGAAACAGAAAAAAGACATATATACTCAGAACCAGTAATGAAGTTGAACTTTCTTAGATGTATCGTGAGAAAGGAATCGTTGGAGAATTTGGCACACAGAGAGAACCGGATGATAGGGTCGCCTGTCGTCCGGTTCACACACCTCCCCGGACAGGAGTAGCGGTTTACACTTTGTTTCCTGTTTAGGATTGAATTTCCGGTTCCTTCTAATGTCTGCTTCAGGACGGAAAATAAAAGCTCAGCGCGACTAACGCTTGTTCTTTCCTAAAATCAGTCCACACAGAAACACTCTAACTTGAAAGGCTCTTGGGCCTTGTATTGGATATTTTACATTGCTAAAAAAAGGGAAATCGGAGAGCGGAACGTGGATGGGAGGATTGTCAAAAGAGACAAAAGTTATTAAGAGCTACTAGAAATAGGAAGTTGTGGAGAGGCATATTCGCACACATCTTGAAGAAGTCCAAAGATGAAGAATAACTATCGATGTAGAAGTGACAGAGTCTGATATTCTGAGGTTAATAGTAGTTATTTTTATTGATATATTCATGTCGTTCTTGTTCCTGAGCCCAACAGATATCAGTGGGCGGAGATTTATTTATCATTTATTTATCTAGAATAGCCAATCAGCTAATTATTCAATAACTGTCGTCATCTTTTGAAACAGATATGTATCGTAGACACGGCGGAACGTGGGAGGGTGTGCTTTATAAGTAATCCAATAATTTATCTTGCTGAATTCAGATTTCTATTTATAATTTTAAAACGAATTTTTGTGTCGTTTTGAATGATTCAGAAATCTACTTTATAAAAAAAAAAAAAAAAAAAAAAAAAAATAGGGGAAAAAGAAAAAAAATATTAAACGTATAATTTTGTGGTTTCAATGAAAAGAGATATTGCGGAGAATAGAAATTAAGTGACAAAAAGATATACCGTAAAAAATCACGAGAGACACTCATTGATATATATATATATATATATAAGTTTGAAAAACTTGGTAATCCGTATGGGTAGTCCCAACGAATATGAAATCCTGAGAGCTCAATGTAAATCCAGAGCAGATAATATTAATAATAGTCATTTTTTGGAAGTGTTATCTCATGATCCAACGTCCCTTAAAAGGGCTCTGGTAAAATAAATTATTATAATGGAGCGTTAATGATCTGTTTTTCTTTATATATATATATATATATATATATATATATATATATATATAAATATATATATATATATATAAAGAAAGAACAGTAATATATAAAATCCAGTGTTCTTTTTGATATTTTTATTTTATATATATATATATATATATATATATATATATATATATATATATATATATAAGTGAACATTTGATATTTTTATTTTATATATATATATATATATATATATATATATATATATATATATATATATATATATGTACATATATATATATATAAGTGAACATAGAAGTCAACACTTAGAGGCGACAGTCTGTTTCATGCTAGGTGCCATCGTCGGACCACGCTCTATCTCTTATATTGAGAACTTTATTCCATAAATATAGCACATCTTAAGACTATATTTCTTCATATATATATATATATATATATATATATATATATATATGCAAAATCATTTTATTAAAATAAAATAAAAGCAAATTTTTCGAAATATTATGTATGCCCAAATTTGATGTTCTCTGTGTCAGGAAAATGAGGTAATAAATTCATGAAGAAGGAACTTATTTTTCCTAAAATAAGGCTCAATGGTAATTGTTGTAAAAAAGATCATGTTTACATTTCAAGTTTATCACTCACACAACATGGAATACAACAAGAAAATGGCAAAATTACAAGAATCAAGATACAATAAAAATGTTTCGGTTAAAAGTGTATATTTACCTTGAAAATATAACATGTGAACATTCTTATTAACTAATTGTTCTTATGATTTGATGTATGTTGCCAAAGTTCGTGACAGAATTCATTTGTGCCTTCAGAACTCAGATTAGAGGGTTGTTCTTGTTCTCTCTTGTAATGGGGTGGAGATTCCGTCGCAAAAAACCAAAATTTGATTGTCAAGACTTCACTTCAAGAGTGGATTTCATTCAACTTACGCTCGGTCAGGTTTTCAGATGTTTTTAAAAGGCATCGCGTTTCCCATTCCTCTGGTTTGCGTCTCCTACCGCCGGCTGTCGTGCCTAACTATTTACCGGCGTCGGATCTCCAACTCCTCGGCGTCACGTCATGATCCTCGGTGTCGAGCCTACTACTGCTCACGGTGTTCGAATCGCAAGGATTTTTATGGCCAAATGTCAGCTCCGATTTACCCGATAAATTTTCAGTTTACAACCCTAGTAGGCAGTGGTTAAAAAGTCAATAACTTAATTCTTTCCCTTTCCTTTCCTTATTCTTCATCTTCAATTGTGGCCCTTCGCTACTTGGTCAAGGAGCTTTACACGCAGACTGGTAAGGCACAGGTTTCAGTAAATTATTTTATTACCTCCATGCCTTCCCTCAAACTACTGAGAGCCAAAATTTAACATCTTACGTGTATTTTTTGTAACTGTTTAGCCTCTGGATTTTTTAAAATACTTATTTTTACTTTTGAGAATGTTATTCATGATATCATTTATGGTAAAAAATAAGTATCGGAATTCTTTCGACGTTAACGGATCTAAAGTATGCAGAACGAAGCTGCTTGTCACAGATTGATCTTTACTCTGTCGTGTATAAGGTATAACATTACCGCTCTCTTCCCTTGTTTATAGCAGTGATTGGAAGGAACATATATAAAGGGAGCTCGGCTCCGATAAACATCATATTCCCAAGTTCTCATCCCATGCGACGTTTGCCTTTTCAAAAATTAAACGATTATAAATATGTAGTAGTTTTTTCTTACATTGGGAGACTTTTTTTAAAATCCATAACTACAACGAATAAATATAAATTTTAAAATAATTTTATCAGAGCGTGTTTACGCGTATTTTTGAAAATCATCATCACGACGATCACAGTGATAATAAGTTTATATTTGTAATTCACCCCCTGAGAATGATCTTGGAGAAGATCGAAAGTAATTGGGTAAGAAAAAACAAAGGCGTCTTCCTGGATGACTTTGATCTTAACACCAAGAAACTGATTAGAAAAGTATAAAGGATTATTATAAAAATAAATAGACATAAATATGAATATTTTAACATATATATATATATATATATATATATATATATATATATATATATATATATATATATATATATATATATATATTTATATATTATGCACTGTTACATTAGAACATGTATATACCCACTACAAAACTTTACATATTGTTTCAAATTAAAAAAAAAATTAGTTTCATGAAGGTAGCATCGTGATTTCCTACCTGATGAAACGTTAAAATATTTTAACATTGAAACAAGATGTGCAATTTTGTAGTGGGTATGTCCATGTTCTAATGTAACAGTGGATCATAAATAAATATTATATGCATGTACATAGATGTATTGTAAGTATTAGGTTGGTGCAAAAATAATGTCGTTTTCTCACTTATATTACTATGTTAGAAAACGACATTATTTTTGCACCAACCTAATATATTATAATTTCAATACTGTATTCAAGCGGCAATCTTTGAAAAAATTTATTTTATAGGAAGGATAATATCTGTTAAAAGATTTCCTAAATTTCTATAATAACGAATAAGTTGTTATTCATTAGGAAAATTTAAAAGGAAGCTGAAATAATGTAGATTATTGCGAGTATCTATCTATCTTAGCACTATAAATGATATATTTTAGTGGATATCTGTTTTTATGTCTGGTCATTAAAAACATGATTTAATTGCTCACACATACATACACACGCGCGCACACACACGCATATATGTAAAGAGAGAGAGAGAATGTGTGTGAAGGATAGAGCCAATGAAGGAGAGATGAAGAGTAAGAGTAGAGAGAATGAAGGGGTGGGAGAGTGAAGGAGAGAAAGTGAGAGTTAGGTTGGGGGACTACGTGTTCATGTATTGAAACAGCTTTTCTGAATTGCCGCAAATTTATTTTTTGTATTTTTCTAATTTTCAGTAACATTTAATGTAGATTTAAATTGAAACTATGGTTAAATTGTCCAAACATTCCGAAAGTCTGAATGTTTTTATTATAGGATATAGGAATCTTCTGGTTTTAACATTGCGCTTCTGCCATTTCAAATCGAAATATATCTTATTGCATTATTGGCATCATGTATTGAACCATTTTCAAACGTCTTGACAACACAAGAATATGAACGTAACAAATATGTATTCGTATTGTCATTATTTTAAACGCTTTTAAATACGTCATGCGTCCCCATTTTCAGGGGAAACAAACGTTTGATCCGACATTCCTTACCACTCGGTCAAGAACAACAGATTAAGTAAGGTTCTCTTTAGCCTATTTAAGGAAATCAGATCTCGATCTCTCGAGAGTCAATATCTCCTAAGTCTCGTTGGTTCCTTGGTTGGTTTTATTTAGCGACATATCAAACTATATGAGTTATTTAATGCTGAAATCTAAATATTTAGAACACAGTTTTATGGCTTCAACTACAGATAAAATATGTTGTTGGTGATTTTGCTATAAAATGTATTGTTGGCAATTCTGCTTTAAACATATATTGTTTGTAATTTTACTATGAATATATATATATATATATATATATATATATATATATATATATATATATATATATATATATATTATAGCAAGGAATAAGCGGAATGGAAAGGACATAATTATGAAAACTAAGAACTAAAACAAACAACTGGTTTCGTCCCAGTACTCCTCAGGTTTGATACACTGGGATTATTTATTCATAAACTTAAAAACAAAAAACTATTTGATGAGGGGGGGGGGCAAAAAAATATATGATAGAAAGAACTATAGCCCAATCACATTCAAACCCAACAAGCAATCTATCTGCTTACAGAGAGACGGCCTGCGGGATTTGATGTAAGTGGACTCAAGAATCATTTTAGGGTGAAAATAGGGACACTAGCAATTAAGATGCTCTTCAAAATCTGCAATCTCCCTATCAGAGATCTTACTGCCGGATGTAGCTTATCGTCTTACCCAGGATTTTGTCTGTCTCGTATCCGCAACGTCAACAGAGCAATCACTAAACAATTTATGTAGTTTTAATTTAAGCCGGCATATTTATATTACTTCAAATGTTATTACTGTAAAAACTTTTAAATTTGAAATAGACGCCCTATTTTTATTCATTTGACAGTGGGAATTAAGTCTACCTGCTTGTGCACTCGAATGATAAAAAAATTAATAATGTCAAGTTCTTCAATAGCCTGGTCAAATCGAGTCGTTCATCTAGATTTCATGTATGTCGACAAACTCTTTCAGAAATATCTAAAGTGTTAGTAGTATAAAAACCGCTTTTCACATCAAACGTTAAAGAAAGTCTTGGAGCGAAGGGCTTAGCGAGGGCCATCATTCTTCCATTCGTGTGCTACAGAATAAGAAAAAGAAACAAGAACTATAGCAAATAAGAATAATCTGATAACTTGAGGACTTCCAACAGCGTCAACAACTAATATGGTTAGCATATTTAACAAGGAGGGAATATAAAGGTTTCATTAAGATTATGAAGAAATCCCCCGTCATAACTGGATCGATTGATACATTTTAATGGAAGTTTATTTCCTGAAAAGTTGTCTTAATAGAAAGCTTTTATAAATTTCAACAAAAACCAGTACTGACTCCTCGGTCAATGCATGCCGAATGTGTTTTTCTTACAAGGAAACGTCTAATCCTATCATTGCCAATAGCGTTCCTATCCGCTGTGTCCTACGAATGTTGAGCTCACTTCAGGTAAAACAAATAACCGTTCTTGATTTTCAAATTTGCCCAACTGCCAGAAGCAATCTCATCTTTAATCTTCTCTTTCATCTATCCCCATAATTGCGAAACTGATTACAGAATTAATCTCGCTTGTATGCGCTAAAACCAGCATGGTATCTGTGTGTCCCTGCATGTGACGTTAATCCAGTTCCTCTTTTATAGAATTCTGATCGTTTATGGTCCATATTGATAAGGTTTAGCCGAATCAGACACGCAACAACAATAATGCGATTTCTAGGGAAGATCAAACCCAATAGTAATGATAGAAAGGATTAATTTACTGCCCTTTAATTTTCGATAAACGCCTTTGCTACACCCAAAATAGCAACATTGAACGATCAAGCTTTCTAATTGGCATAGATTTTCGATTGCTAGCTTGTTTAATTTCTTTGGTAAAGCCAAATGTTTGCAAATAATATTGATATTATATCAAGACCCAAGTGGGGTTCTTTAACACCAACTAGGCTTACGGCTATTTCCCGTTGAAAAACCGCTTCTCTTACGAAGTTAAGAATCGTCCAGACTCATGGGTGACCGCTTAGAAATCCCAGATGCTGTAAGCTTATATGTGTGGATGGTGCAATGGATGAAGCCTTGGGATTGGAATTCGGAGAGCCGAGTATGAATTCCAGTAACATTCAATTATGATAAAATCACTTTGGGAAATGGATGTATATACTTCTTCACCCCAAAGTTCCTTATTATCTTCAAAAGATTGTTAATACTATATTCACTTGCAAAATAAAATAAAAAATTATTCTTACAGTACATTAAGTTTTAAGTTCTAATACTTTTTCGTTCATTTAAAATTACTTAATGTCTGGGTGAAAATATTTCGTATCGATTTTACCCTCTTAATCTTTGTTTTAATCACTTTTAATCCTATGTTTTAATCTCTTAATATGTTTTAATCTCTTAATCTTTTTAAAACACTCTTAATCTTTGTTTTACTTTATTAATCTTTGCAGATTACTTAATGTCGTAGTGGGAATATTTAGTATCGATTTTACCCTCTTAATCTTTGTTTTAATCACTTTTAATCCTATGTTTTAATCTCTTAATATGTTTTAATCTCTTAATCTTTTTAAAACACTCTTAATCCTTGTCATAGTGGGAATATTTCGTATCGATTTTGCCCGCTTAAGTTTAGATTATATCCATATCAGAGAATGCTGTATAAATTTAAAAGATTCTCGCCATAATTTCCTGTCTTTGTAGCTCTTAATATTTCTTCGTTCTGTTATTTCTCCTAAACCATGTCCGCCATCCATTATTCAAGCCCACAAAGTACGATATGCGTTGCTTTCCTCTGTCCCTCTTGCCTTCAATCTGTCCTCTGAGTATCAGACTTTCCAGGCACTCTTTCCTCATTAATTGCCATAGAAACTGGTTCTTCTTGTTGTTAAGGACTTATTTTGTTTCCATTTTGTCTAAAACTTCGTCGTTGCTCACAAGTTTTTTGTTCACCATCCTTCTGTATAACTTCATTTCTGTTGCTTCAAGTCTCTTCTTCATCTTTGAGAATATTGTCCATTATTCATTGTGTTGTAACCTAGAAAAGTTTACTGAATGAGGAATAACCAAAACGGAGGTCGGAAATGAAATGCTAATCTTTATAACATCAACAAAATACAATAGTTGCCAGGGGTGTGAATTAAATAAACAATTGCTAGTGTTGGACTACTTAGACAGCATATTACCCCCGCTTACATTAGTGTCTAACGTATTTATGAGGGTTGGGATATATTCATATGTGTTCATAGGTATGGTATATATCACAATGCCGTATAGGAACACAGATATCACGTAAGAGTTCAACACTATTTTATTTTTGTCTGCTGAGCTTTTGGAAGGTTTCTTTGCTATCCAAATCCATTTTCGGTTTTTAGTATTTCGCTTTCTGTCATCTGTTAAAACACTTCCAAGATATTTAAATTGTTGTACTTGTATGATTTTGGTATCTCCGATTTGTAATTTGCATTTTGGGCTGTCCCTTTTGCTAATAAACTATGCATTCCATCTTCTTGCAGTTTATATTTAATCCTTTCTTGTGCCTTTCATTCTGTTGAAGTTTACGAGTCCGAATGTCTTCTGGAAATTCTACCCGATCTGTTCGACCATAAGCTTCTGAAAAATTTCGTAGCGGAAGAAAATTCTAAGAATAAGGAAATACGAGTCACACTTCTCATATAAAATACATTGATATATAAAGCAAAGTGTCTAAACTTGGTCTATGGTTTCCTCGTCATAAACTTCTCGGATTAATCAAACAGTTACCTTCTGATCGTCATTGAATCTAGACTTGCTACCAAAACTTTCATGGATCAAATAATCATCAGTTATGAAAAGTGGGTTCTCTATAATTATATCCAATGTAAACGGGAATGGTTAATATTCACTGACAAAGGAGAATCCATATCGAAACCAGGACGAAACAAAAAACTATGTTCGGTGTTTAGTTTGAGATGAAGGCCGTCGTTTATGATCAAGAACTAAAACAAACAAATTAATGCGGAGAAATCCCGTCGCCATTTGAGAATCTTGTACAGATTTTGCAACAGAAAAACGATAACTTTTAAACTTACTAAAGGATGGGGTTTATTTAACGGAGAGCTTGCCAAATTTTTTGTGACAATGCCTAATTTCAATATTCAAAAACAACATATGTTGGTAAAAGTTTGTAACTTTCTATCAATCACCTGAAAACCACTTCATGTCTCTTATCAGGATGGACAACACTAACCTCCATTTAACTGTTAAAATCGAGGTACTATATCTCAATCTTGTATTTGTTCGAGCCATTTTACTAAGGTAACTTTAATTTTCAAAAATTTAAATGCAATATCACGTTCTCGGACTTACATTCTCAGTTGATATGAAATTGAAAAATTATACTGAATTCGTTTTTACTTACCTTCTAGGAAAGTCGGTTCAATGTGAAGTGGTAGACTATGGTTCTCTCTAGAATTTATCTTTGTACGTCTACAATTCGACTAGGACCTTAATATTGCTGCCACATATGGTCCAGTGCCCTTGCTGTATATCTAGAAATTCTTGATAAAATACAAATAAGAATCAGCTACATTATTTACGTCTCGGCTTCAGTCATTTTCACATCGACGTAATGTAGCTTCCTTGGCCTTTTCTATAACTACTTCCATAGTAAGTGTTCGGATGTTCTCTTCGCTATGATACATTGTACATATGGGGACTAGTTAGAATTTTTATAGAGACAAGAGGTATTATGGTGAATGTAGTAATAAATGTAAGTAAGTGTTGTTCTGGTGTTAGAAATATTGTGGCATGTTTGGGTCATTGTTTGTGACTAGCTAAGTTTAAATTTAAGACAGAACAGGACCGTCCTTTTCCTCATTCTCCATTTTTAACCTTGTGCCACATTTTCATTATTTGAAATAGAAATAAATATCACTCTTCTCTATTGTACCGAAGTACTACATTGAAGCGTAGTACTAGATTGGCAACAAGGTCTCATCAATTTACAGTTGAATTAACTAGATGTAATTCTAAGTTTCTTGTTAGCAGTTACTTTTCTTGCACTTCTTGCTAGTGGATCTCTCTTCTAGCTCCATATTTTCCAGCCAACGTTAATCATCAACTGTTCAAATGCAATGTCTATCATTATATCTGTCCTCTTGATTAATTTTCTATTCGTTTTGCTTCTTAATAATGTTTCTCTATTTATCTCATTATTGTACACTCAGTAACCCCTTGAGTCTTACTGGCCCTATGCCTTGATAGTGATATGATTAAAATAAAATAAAATAAAACTTTCGTAAGCTGAAGTTATGATGTAGAAACAAATACCAAACAGAGGTAGCAAGTAACGTGAATAATGTGGCTGATGCTGCTGATACGACCATATTAAAGAACAAAGGAAAGAAGACTTGAACTTTGAAAAGTACATATATAATTTTGTTTTATGGTCGAGGTTAGTTTTATAGTTATGGTTAACGTTGCAAGTATTACAATTAAAAAGAATATACAGTCCTTCTTTTTTAATATGCCGTATCCCATTAGAATATAGGCGATCTTGGCTCTCCACTTCCTCCTATCCCTTGTAGTTCTCAATAACTTTCGTCTTTTTGCTACTTCCCCCAGACTCTGTTATCTCATCCACTTGCTTAAGCCCGTTAAGTATATAACGCGTTTCATTCCCTTCTCCTTCTTTCCCTCGATTCACTTCGGGAGTATCAGATTTTACAAGCTTTCATTTCTCATTACGTGTCGCAGAAATTTAAACTGCCTCTTCCTGGTGTTAAGTATAAGTTTCCTCTTTGTTTGCATCCTCCCCAAAACATCATTGTTGCTCACATGTTCGGTCTATGGTATCCTTAGCATCATTCTGTAGAACTTCTATTGCCTCGAGTCTCTTCTTCATCTTTGAGGTGACCGTCCAAGATTCGCTGTTGTAAAGGAAGACGGATATCACGTAGCAGTTCAGTACTTTTTTCTTTGTTGTCAACGTAGTCCCCCTGTCTCGTAACACTCTGCCTAGCTTATGGAATGCGTCCTTGGCCATCCCAATACGTCTTTTTATATATCAGCGTCGCGCTTACCGTCCTCTGTCATAACACTTCCCAGATATTTAAATTTCCGCACCTGCTTGATTTTAGTGTCCCCGACTTGTAAATCGCGTTTCGACCTCATTTTTTTTTTGCTGACAGTCATACATTCTGTCCGCTTGTAGTTTATGATCAGTCCCTTCTTTTCGCTTACCTTCTGTAGGAGGCTTGGTAGTTTCCTTTCCGTATTTGCTATCAGCATGCATCATCTGCATCTAGCAGCTCAGTGAGTATTTTTGAGTTGCTCCTGATATTTATTATCTGATTTATATCCGAAAAATATGTTATTGCGCCTGAAAAGCGATTTGAATGTTATTCATACTTCTTAAACCTGCAGAAAATACCAAAATATTAGTTGTTTGTGGTGATATTTATATCTTATCTAGATATGTGACCCAGTTATTCGCATGAAGTTATTTGCTTTTTTTAAGTACGGGTTCTTTGCATATGACTCTTGAATATTTTTTTATGGGTAGCATATGTTGAATACCATTTTAATACTCGAATCCTATATTGCCCGCCAAAATGTCCAGTCGGTCACCATTTTCTGTGCATTTGCTCATCACACAAATAACTGTTAAAATCGAGGTACTATATCTCAATCTTGTATTTTTTCGAGCCATTTTACTAAGGTAACTTTAATTTTCAAAAATTTAAATGCAATATCAATCGCTATCTAGTGTTCTCCATCAGGAGAGCATACTTTTTTTGTCCTCGCCCCTTATTAATGTTTCTGTTTTCCAATTCTTCTACAATAAGTAACCCCTTGTGCCTTAGCGACTTTACTGTCTTGCTTGGGGTAGACGTGATTGAAAAAAAAATCATTATTACATTATATATATATATATATATATATATATATATATATAATGAAAAACAAACTACTTTAAGGTACCATTACGATAATTTATTTCACCTAAATCCTTTTTTAAGGATTCAGGATCATCAGGTAAAACTTCCAACAACGAATTGAGAGGAAAAATGGGATGAGAAATTAGTGGGTAGTGTCATTTTTGTAATTTAATAGAGCCATTAAGTGGCTTGTATTTCATTACATATTAGCTCTGTCCTCACATTGAGCTCTCAGGATTTCATCCTCTTTGGATTTACCAATTCGGTTTACCAAGTTCCTTATAACTTAATTATATATATATATATATATATATATATATATATATATATATATATATATATATATATATATATATATATATATATACTTCACACACACACACACACACATATATATATATATATATGTGTGTGTGTGTGTGTATGTATATTTCAAAGTACTGACAGAACAAGGCAGAAAAATATCTACACTTTTACCCGTTTTTTTTTATCAAATAGATCTTACTCATTGTAAGTAAGATATATTATTACGTTTCACTTTAGTGTATGGCATATACTAAACTAAATAGAAAATAAAATGAACGAGTTTAAACTCTAAAGGGACTGATATCTTGGAAAGCAAGCAATACAACGATATCTAAAATTTAATTTTCGTTATTTTAAACGAACTCAGTATTTTCCTATCTTGTCATTATCCTAATGGAATATCACTCGTTTCGGACGGACGTTTTCATTTGCTGTTGATTTTAGTTGATCTAATTGGAATTGTTAGAATGAATGTTTTAGTTCTAGTGCAAGAGTTTCTGGAAGTTTTTTTTTTTTTTTTTTTTTTACTATTCCTATGCGTCTTTATCTGCCATGTTTGTTTTTTCCACTGAAACTTATGTTACTTTTTGCTTTACTATAATAGAGATTGAAGTCAGAACTGCCAGAGAACTGTATGCTTTAACCAACACATGTATCGCTTAGAGGGAGACAGAATGTCTAACAACGAAGACGATTGCACTGTTTCGAATAAAAATTCATATAATGCTCTCTCGTCTCAAAACCTTTGACAGAAATTAAGGAATTTTTGCAAAGAAGATGGTTTCTATCTATTCGTCATTTTTTTGCAAATGAGTTTAATCAATTGTTAATATATGCGTCGAAAATAATATATAGGGAATATCATTTTTTTAACATAATGTTCACCCTACAAAAGACCCGAGAGCCAATCGAGGTAGACGAAAACAGAGTAAGAGGCAGAGTTTAAGCGGATATATGGTGAAGATAACGGTTAACTTGTCTTGAACTGATTAAGATTGTAATGATCGGGGAAGCTTCACGTTTGTGTAACTACTTCGTCGCCATCAAAATAAATTGATGTAATGGAATAAACAGTCATTCCCATGTGTGACTACACTATAAAGTCCACTGTCTACGGTAGGCGGGTGGAGAAGAGGAATGTATAGTGAGTGAGTGAGTGAGTGAGTGAGTGAGTGAGTGAGTGAGTGAGTGAGACAGAGAGAGAGAGAGAGAAAGAGAGAGAGAGAGATGACGACGACGCAAGCATGTTCGTGGCACTCACTAGTAGACTAACCTGTGTGTATAACTTTACCATATTTCATATTGTACTAGTTGTGTACAATAAACCTTTCTTCTATTACCCACCTGGTGTTAAGTATTTATTCCCTTAGCACAGAATATAACATAAGTATATGTAGACAATATGTGTTCAATATCTACGATTATGTTCAGATTTTCATGCCGGCTTTCTTTCAAAGCTAACATTTAAATAATGTTGAATTAAATATATTGGAATTATTTCTGATTCTCCAGAAGGCATTGAAAACTGCAGCTCGAATATTTATTATTTGTAACGGCATGTTTTAAAATGATGTTAAGATATTTGTCATGATATCTACGTTTTTTTTTTTTTAATTCCTTTTATTCCAAAAGACATTTGTAATGATGTCGCGTTGGGCATCTCTAAAATGATCAAATGTTGAATTGTCGGCGAGAGGAGGGATCTTATTTAAATAAACATCGTTATCTTTTAAAACATATTTTTTCCCCTTAAAGGCCAGTGCCTTATCGGCTTCTTCGAGGACTGATATGCCAAGACGATTATTTCAAATCAGGATGCTGCCATTTGCGAAAAAGATCTCCAATTTGAAAATATTCAGAAAACAAATTATAATGATACTATTATAACCAGTGTTTCTTTATCGGGACACGGAGGCTATTTTTATTGATTAGTACTTATTCAATATCTGAAAAGATAGCACAATTCTTACACACACACACACACATACACACACACTGACAGACATACAGACACCCCCTCCCGACACATATATTAGGTTGGTGCAAAAATAATAACGTAACAATGTCGTTTTTTGACGTTAAAAATACGTCAAAAAACGACATTATTGCGTCATTATTTTTGCACCAACCTAATATATATATATATATATATATATTTCTGCGAGTACTAACAGAACAAGGTAGGCAAATATCTACATTTTTTAGATATTCCTCATCCCTGTTATACTTTAATATACGCTGATTTTTTTTTATGGCGGAATAAATGTCGTGTGAGCAACAACCATTTTTTTATCAAAAAAATTTATTCATTAAGTAAGTAATAGATATAAAAGTAAGAAAGAAATATTATAAGTGTCCCATTTTAGTCTATGGCATTAATATACTAAACGAAATAGAAAATAAAAAGAGCCAGTTTAAACTCGAAAGGGACTGATATCTTGGAAAGCAAAAAATACAAACATATTTAAAATATAATTTTTGTTATTTTAAACGAACTCAGCATATTCCTATCTTGTCATTATCCTAACGGAATATCATGGAATTTTTATTAACTTGTTTGGGACGGACGTTTTCATTTGCTGATAATTTTAGTTAATCTAATTGGAATCAGTCTTTTATTTTTTGGGGCGTGTTTCATAGTGCAAGAGTCCATTCAAATTCCTTCATATACACGGCATCAGGTTCTTTGCATGTCGACTAAATTTGATACCGTTTTGATGTTTTATTTCGATTAAAATATGATTGTATGTCGATTTACATTGTTGCAAATAATCCACTTTTCATCAGTTATTAGAATTTGCCTCAAAAACCGAAAAAAATCGTTGTCTTTAAGCCGGAATTTGTTGAGGAACTCAGGCACTTTGTTAAAAGCAGTGAAACCACCCGTGAGAACAACAAAAGTAACCAAGCTGGTGTGATGAATTTGTACATTCTTGTGAAAATGGATTGAAACAAAACGAATAATTCCACTATTATTTACTTTTTTTTCGTATTTTTCCAATGAAACATAAACCAGTGCACGTGTTAGCACTTCGTATGTCCATTCCACGAGGCCGTTCCATGCAAATTGACCAAAGATTCTCGATTGGATTTAAATAAAGAGTTTTTTCTGGGCCAGTCTATAGTACTTTGATTTGCTCACTGGCAAGGCTTGCCAGTGCGTACGTGCAGCATTACAATTTTCGTACGCTTCCTTCGCAGACAATGGCTCTAAGATAACTAATCGAGAGTCAAGACAATAGTGTTTGAGTGTGCTCAAAATCTGATGCTGTCACGGATGACGCAATATTTTTAAGACCAAAGAAATTTCATCATACACTCCGAAAATAGATTAACATTACCGCACACCACTACAAATGACCTAATCTGAGAAAAAAATAGAAATCGGTTACACCCTGTCACTCCTGTGCGTCTAAAACTGACCGTATGACGAAAGAAAGAAAACTAAAGTGGTTGTTTCAATTAATTTACAGAAGGGTGCACATAGTATTCGGACGTTTGAGTATTTTGGCTCTATCATATTGATTTTATTATTCTGATGTTTTCATTTTATTGCAACTACTGTCAAGTGTTCGACTAGCCAGCGGAATATCATTCACCTTAAAGACACCTGAACGAAAATTTTCAAATTACATTTGATAAGCTTTATCATCAATTACACCACCACCAAAGCACACATCTCTTTTGTCCGAATCAAATTTTTACCTTTCTTAAAGAAATTTAAAAATATATATATTGGACATATATATTTTCTTCTTTTTTCGATGTTAGGATCAATAGAAAACGATACAACAATAATTATAAAACAATATTTTAGAAATGCATTCTGTATTGAATGTTTAAATACACGATCAAAATTGAGATATTTGAATTCATTGACATTAAAATTAATTGTCTTTAATACCGGCTTATGACCATATAACTTTGAAACACTAGTTCTCACCCGATCATGGAAGTTAAGAAATATTAAGTCGAGTTAGTATCTAGATGGACGACCGTTTGGGAAAACCTGAAGCGCTTATCTTGGGCGTAAGTGTGGTGTAATGTACAGTGACTTGGAACTTGAAATTAGAGAGTTCCAATTCCAATCGAGTTTATTTTATCTACTTATACGCAAGTTCCCTTGAGAAAGATATGGATCCAACTCGTCTTTCCACGGGTCCGTGTTAAAGAATAGAACACGCAAAAGTAAATCATTTTGATCATCAAAAATTTATTCCAGCACAAATATTTTCTGGCTTTAAATAAACTGCAAATCGATAAGCTGTAAAAAAACAAAATAAAAAAAAAAAAAACAAAAAAAACACACACACAAAAAAAACAAAACAAAAAGAAAACAGCAAATCTATCAATCTTAAAAAAAAAGTTAATAGCACAACTTCCCAGAACCGTCATTTTGGCTAGCATTTGTATTTGATATCTTTGTTCATGTAAATATTCATTGGAAAACGGATTTCAAAATAATAACAATCATCATTGATAAGTTTCTCTTTTATCAAATTAATGTTGCGGGCTGATTCACTCAAATACCTATTATTTTATTCACTGTGTAAATCGCTTCAATTAATTCTCAGGCTAATGCCGTTAGTCTCACAATGCAGGGTATGGACGAGTGTAAGGTGTTTGTTTTGGGAAGGGGTAAACAGCGGGCTTGAACCGAGATTGGAGTCTGAGACATTTGCCGTTGCTGGAAATAATTCGTAAACGTCAATCTGGCCATGGATAGGAACAGTTTGACTTCGAACACAAGCCAAAATGGAGGAAATGGATTCTTAAATTTGCTTTTGACCCTGCCATTAAAAGCCTTTGGAGATGAGCCAAAACAACCCAATACATAAAGCGAGGGAGTCGAGAAGATATAGGAGTTCAGGTGATTATTGTGTTGGAAATAAAGATTCCAGAATTATGGAGCCGCATTCTTCAGTGAAACATTTGATCGAAAGGTGCTGGGGTCAGAGGCGCGAATGTTTTCTTATACTGGATTCATTTAATATTTCACTGGATGTAGGAAAATAAACCCATGCGCTGGGTAACAGAAATAATAGTTTGTGGGTTTGTTTGACGGAGACCCAGGTGTGACCTCTCTACTGTGTACTCATAGGTAGTCCTGAATAAAAAGCTATTGCAAACAGATATACATTGTAATCGAATTTATTTACTTTTAATTGGATAACTAATAGTTTCCGTTATGAACACCGGAAATGGGAGTACGGAGGATTAATTTACTTTTCTTGAGATTAATTTAAAATATGAAGGATTAAAAATAAAATCCAATAAGAGGGAGAAAGGAAAAAAAAGGAAAATCAAAAGCGTTCATGGTTCTCTACAAATTCATTTGCTTTATTAACTGAGGAATGTCATGTATTCTTGGGAAAGAGAGTGGGGCCTTTTCCCATTCCGTTCTCCACGAGGTGGATTAGTTATCCGGCCATGTTAAATTAATATTTAAGCAATATCTATAGTGGTATATATACGCTATACGCACTTATGCAAACCGACAAGAAGCCGACGGGACTCAATGGCGAATAGACTGAAAAATTAAAAATATACATAAAACTCACTTTTTAAATAGGTTTCTTTACAATGTAAACATACAAGAATAATGTGATAAGACAAAAATAAATGAGAGTATTTCAAAATTGTGAGCCAAAGACTGTAGATACGTCAATATTTCTTTTTCCTTATAAGAACTACAAATTACGTTTCCCTATCACATTTTTATCCTATCATTATCCTATCATATTTTTGTTAGGTAATAAATGGTGTTTCATTAAGATGGATCAAGGTCAGCAGTAAATAAATCAGCGTTGTTGGTAAAAAAAAACATTATTTATTTCTCTATTGGATCATGTTATTTAAGTCATAGCTGTTATGTGTGATAAATAATATCGCCCAAAAGTCCGCCAAGGCTTCGGCAGCTCACCTCCACTCGATGGTCAAAATTTTTTATGACGTCTCTGCATAGTTGCTTCTCGATCCCACCAATATGCCTTATTATCTCATCCTTCAGCTATTTAATTGTTGTTAGCTTGTTGGTATAAACCTTACTTTTGAGATGACCCCAAACGAAGAAATCTAAAAGCGTCAAGTCGCACGATTGTGGTGGCCAATTGACTTCGTTGTTTCGAGAGATAATGCGATCTGGGAACTTTTCATTGCATTGAACGTTCATTTTCTGTTTGAACCTTCATTTTCGTAATAAGCTTCAATAAATTTAACACGTTGCTTAATTGTTAATCTTTCCATTGTTGAAATTGCCAAAGAAATAAGTTGGTAAGTCTGAAAGAAAAAGAAAAAAAATCATGAGACGCTTAAACTTAATTCACATGTAAGATCGGTACAACTTATTGAAACACCCTTTCTGTAATAAATAAAATAATTTAATTTAAAAAATGTAAATAAATTGGAGACTTGGTCATTAAACAACGTAGGTAGGAATGTATTATTATTATTATTAATAATAATAATAATAATTTTATCGTAAGTGACAAATTGGTGAGTTGCTCATTAAACTACGTTGATACGAATATTTTTGTGCCTTTTCCCGTTCGGCATTGAGCCTGTTCAGCTTCTTTGCTACGGCTACTTGTCCTTCGGCAAAAGTGAATTCGACATATTGTTCGCACACTATATAAACAATATAGGTAATTGCTTCTGTCCTGGGTATGACGATAAACTATATTCTGCAGCAAGGACACTGATGGGTAAGTTTTGAGAAGCGCGGAACCACCTTTGAATTGCCTTTGTTTCCAGGTTCACTCTGACCCGGGGTGGTAACACCCGTTAGGTTCCCAGCTATGGGCAAATAGTTAATCCCCCAAACTGGGATCAAAACACTACGAAAGTATAAAAATAGATTTTTAAAGGAAAAATACCAGCAAGATATTTTTGATAAAAAATATTACTTGTCATAGATTTTAAAAAAAAAAAGAAGAAATATTATCAGCAATACATTTGGCTCTTCACAAAAAATAACTATAAAAATAGGTCAATGAAATCTGATCTACAAACTGAGTTCTTACAAAGGATACATATTCTATTCATACGAACCTATCCTAAAAATCTTGTCGGCATTAAAAAACCCATTGAATCTGAGATGCTGTAAAACAACATAAACCAAACCAAACCGTAATTGCTTTTTGGAAAGGCATTTTTCGAAAGTGAACACAAAAGATTAAGCCAGAATTTCGACGCGTTCGGGGATTCCACGACGATATCCCTGACGCTACCCACTCATTAGCCATTAAAAGGAACCGTAACCATTAAAATGACCCGTAACCATGAAAACGACCAGTAACCATTAAAAGGAATAAATTCAACTGCACAATCAATTAACATATGTATTTGGTTATGTTTAACTCGAATTAAATTTTTAAGTCTGAAGATGATGATAAAATAACATATTGAAACATAAAACAATTGAACATTCTCTGTTTTTTTGACGTATGGCAACGTCACGTTGAAACAGCGGAGGATAAACAGCGTCGAGTCTGGTCAGGAGATGGGTGGTCGCTTGCTAATCCAAAAGGTTTGAGCTTGGATATACAGGTGTTATAATGGATAATGGCTCGGAATTGTTAATCGGAGAGGTTAGTTCTAATTCCTGTTAGTTTCATTATATTCATTTACACGCCAATACTCTTGAGAAAGGTAAGAAAGCGTCTCTTCTTCTCCAGGTTATACTAAGACTTGTATCACTAAAACAATTATTATCTCATGAATTCTTAAAATCTAAAAAAACAATTTTCGGCTTTAAATAACCAGAAAATGGTTGATAAGCCGTAAAAAAGTATTGACTATATCTGGCGATTAAAAAATAAGAGAAAAGGGAAAACGAAAGACCAAAGGTACTCTAAGCTGAACTTTGAGATTGTCAAGTTCAGGAAAATGACGGAATAACATGTTAAAGTCATGCTGGTAGTGATTGGAGCACTCGTCTCAATCCCATTGATGTTTGAATAATATATCAATCAACTTGGTACAATATACACCCTGAGAATACTATAAAATCCGCTTTAGTGGGTACAGAAAGTATACTTCGAAACATAGCTGTCTCTCTGAGTTACTTGTATGACTGACAGTCATTAATTATCCTAGTACATACATATGTTAATTGATTGTGCAGTTGAATTTATTCCTTTTAATGGTTACTGGTCGTTTTCATGGTTACGGGTCATTTTAATGGTTACGGTTCCTTTTAATGGCTATCATGATAAATTCAAAATAATAGTCCTGAGTATGACGATAAACATGGTCGAAAGATTGGGGGCTTTGACGAAGTAGCTCTTAATTTCTGCTGTTTCCAGGTGCACACTTACACGGTGTTGTAGGACTTATTAACTATGGGAAAATAGTCTTTTGATTTGTTTGGTGATTCAAGGAGAAAGTACAAAAATACATTATGTTAAAAATACCAGCAATATATTTATTAAAAAAAAAATGACCAGTAGTAATACATATTTATGGCAAAATGGCAAACAATGCAACGCGAAAATAAACAAATACATTTTTATGGTAAGATTACCTGCAATATCTATTATCATCTAGAAACTATATACAGTGGAACCTCGGCTTACGAATTTAATTCGTTCCTCAGGGCCGTTCGTAAATCTAAATTATTTTTCCAGCAGGAATCAATGAAGAGAAAAAAAAATGTCACAGTACAATAAAATTGGAAAAGAAAAGTACGCAACAACACACGAATGTATACAACTTGGTGGAGGTACCTCGGCGGGGTGTAATGGTTAGCGAGCTTGTCTCGCTAGATCAGTTACGACTGAAAAGGGAGTTCGATCCTCACTAGGTGTCCCATAATTTCGGCCTTGTGCCACATCTAACCTACGCTTAGAAAATATCTATATACAACACGGTGGTCGACTCAGAAATTATTTCGTTCCGGTTAACTCGGTTCGACAACCGAAATTTTGTTCGTTAACCGAGGCAATTTCATCACGAAATTTCTGTTCGAAAACCAATTTGTTTGATATGTGAGACGTTAAAAAAAACGAGGTTGCACTGTATCTAAACACACGTTTGCCCTAAATGTATAGAGTAATGTACAAAATATCTACTTGAAGCCATAAAATGGAACAGAAAATATCTGGATTTCGGCATTAAATAACCCATAGAGGTGTTGATATGCTGCTAAACAAAAAATACCAACCAACATTTAAAATAAAGATAATAATAATGGAAAATCGAAAAACATTCTAGATTCATCCCTGTCAAATATATGCAAGTTTTTCTAATGCGTCAAGTACGCCATTGATGATTGATCAAAAACGAGGCTTAATTAAATTGGTGATGAAAAATAATTTAAAGGAACAAAAGATGCTAAATTAATAAAGAGATAAGCTGTGGCTGTCTCAAAATTACGTAGAAATAAGCGTCACTACCCCTTTATTAGAAACTTCATAGGATCACCTAGAAATACTGACAATCGCACGTCCCGAAAAGACGATACAGAATTCTTTGCCCAAATTTTAAATAAACGTAGCCTTTCACTCTTTGGAGAGTCATCACTTCTAGTTCATCATACGGAGAGGTCTTCCTAACGCTGAAGACTTCTGAGTAAACCCTGAAAGAAATCTTCGTACGTTGCCCAAAACTAAAGCAATCTCATTATAGTTCGATCACCTCGCATTTTACAACTGAGTGATTCTTAATCGATATTCAATCAGCACTGAGGTGTTCCTAATGGACGACATTTAAATGACATCGAATGTTTCAACAGGGTACCGACCGTAAAACAGATGCTATCGATTTGCTTGTAGAAGTTCTTTTCATCTTTCGTTGTTTTTGCCACAATTTACAACGATTAATTTCATCGTCACCGGTGGCCACTTAGAATTGTGCGGAACTGATTTGGACTTCTCAGATACGCAGCTTCTCTTTCACCAAATCAGAAGTTGGTTAAAAAAACAAAACAAAAACAAAAAAACAATTAAAACATGTTATAAATTAAGTTAGATTGTGAGCAATGTCGTCTAAAACGATTTCTCTGTTAGAATACAATCAAGTGCGATTACAAAAAATGAAGTTCATTTCATATATAAGGGGTGCGATAGATAATTTATACAAAATGAAAATATGTTATCTCATTTTAATAGATTTACCAAAGTTGCACAAGAATTACTTGCAATTCTATAGAGTAAATTTATTCAATAAAATCGCCATGGACTTCAACCTCGGCCTCCAAGCAACTTCGAAACCTCCTGCATCTCTTCTGGACGGTCTCTTTCTTTAAGTTGGTGAATACTACTGTAATCATTGCCTTCATCGCATCTACAGTATTGTTGATCTATTAATCACCTGCTCCCTACAGATAATAGTCAAGTCAAAGAGGGTTGCAGTCTTGGAAATTGTTTATCCAGATGTAAGAGGTGATGTGGTCACAGAAATTGTCTGACAGCCATGACTGTTTTCTCCAGTTTGTGTCACATGTTGAAGAATCCTCTTGCAAGACATGGGGTCTGCCAGCAGTCACCCTCTTGACCCAGGGTAGCCCTACCTCATCAAGGTACTTGATTTAGTTCTTAGTTTTGAGACTGGGGCACTGTGGAAAGAATAATGTCGCCATAAATAGTTATCACTCCAAACAGCTTTGTAATCACTATTACTCTCATCCAACTCTATCCGAATCCTCAGAACTGTGCCCAGATTGAAACCCAAACACTCAGAAATGTTCGTATTGGAGCTTCCGGCGCGAATGCCACGCAGTAAAGACTGCCGTTTCTAGATTTTTGGCGGAATGAATTGTGTTATGGCGCTCTTTTTCTCACAGACGGTTTCCAAATGTTCCTACCATACTATGCAGCCGACAAAATAATAATAATAAAAATAACGGGAACGCGCAAAATAAAAAATAATGTTGAAATGACGGGAGAGACATATGCGATGACGCGTGAAGTGGACAATGAAGAACAGATGAAACTCACAACTTGGATGTGCGGGTGGTGTAATAGATAATGCCTAAGAATTGTTAAGAACTGAGTTCCAATTCTGGTTGAGTTCTTTATATTGACTTTCCCTTGGGAAAGTATTGTTCGTTTATTTCTACTGAGTCCAAGCATACTGCCCTACGGGACAATGGCCTGGTGGATTTAAGAGATGGTTCGCGTATTTGGTGATATAGTGATTGTGAATTCAATCCCTGGTTTGAACAGTGTGTATTTGGACTCAGTAGAAACGGACGTGCAATAAATGATCAGTACTAAAATTAAGAGCTAGTCGAGATATCCCTGGACATGGGCAATAGAACGATACTAGTATACTCCAGTCCGTGTAGATTAAATAAACGGTTCATTTCCTGTCGGTTATCTGGATAGATATACATCTGAGGTAGGCCGGAGAGTACAACGTCCGAAATGTTGTAATAACAACAACAAAGATGAAGACAATAGTCCGAATATAAATAGTGTAAATAATGAAAATTTCTCATCCTAGAAATTCAAGCAGAAATAATATCAATTTATTGTGAACGGAATAGACCCCGAAATTTACGTTTGTTCAAGTTCTTTTTCCAAAGGAAATGTAAATCCTCTTTCCTGGTTCCATATTCTTATAGATTAGGTGCAGTCATAAATGCTATTCTTCAACAAACTAAAGTAGAATTAGATTATATTCAATTATATATTTATAATTATTTGCAAATAAGTCGTTTACGTTCATTAGGAAGATCTTTGATAAATTTGGAGTTGAATTCCGCGGGTTTGAGGTTAAAAAGTGTCAAAAAAAAAAAAAAAAAAGGAAAAAAGGAAAAAAAAAACTTATTTTTTTTCTTTATTAGAGAAAGTGTTCCCCATGAAGGCGTTTTGCAACGATCAAAAAATATAGCAATCGCTTGGTGCAACGTCAAGTGAATATATGAATACAGTGGTTGGGTGTAGAAGAGAACAACTCAGTTCCAATCTCTTTTTTGTTGTTGTTGTTATTATTCTTGCTGTCATTAGATTTGAATTGCAATGGAGGAGAACGCTGCTTTTCTTTAATCCACCGTGTACGCTGCCACTGCTGCACAAAATGATGTTTTAGTGAGCTCTAGATATATTTTTAACTATAACAGTAATTGTGATGATACATTTGTCATTACAATTGGTTTTCCAAGAAACGGAATTACTTACGGCTTGATCTATTAGCTTTTTTGAACTAATCAAGGAAAATTAATTAAAAGTATCTACGTCCTCAAAAAAAAAAAAACAACTAAAGATTTACAGGATGTTTTAGCGCGCCAAGCCGCTACCAAATGTGACACAAGGTCGTGGTTTAAGCGGGTTTTTTACAGCAATACCTTGAAAAAATTACCCAAGATACCTTGGTACTTGCCCTTCTGTAGACACTTCAGGTGCCGGACAATAACCCCACATCTTGAAGGAGAAGTACTTAATGGGGAAATCCCCCACCCAGCATGAGCTTGGACGTAATACAACTAAAGAAATTTACCGAAGTGATGTAGGTCCAAAGTCGCGACCACGGAAGGAAAATTCGGGACCACGGGAGGAAAAGTCGGGACCACGGAAGGAAAACTCGGAACACAGATTAGAGGTAAGAAAGATATATTAAACAAAAAGGTTACAAAGATAGTGTAAGTGTAAGCGGAGCTTACTATGTGCTAGTGTCCAATATTGGTAGTCGTACGCGGCTGATACTACGGTATTAGAATACTCTCTCTCTCTCCTCCTCCTCTTCTCCTAGAGTGTTATATCGCATACTTTATATAGTCCTGGAAGAGTCCATGTTGTAGGTATGTTACGGTCTCACAACACAAAGCCACCTCGGTACTTCCCCATCTGGGGACGCCTCTGCTAATTGGCTATAAACCCAGCTCCCTCCCGAAGAGAGTTACTTCCTGGGGAGAATCCCCCTGTGGTTTGGGCTTAATACAACTAACGATATACAGAATGACTGTAATGCCGACAACATGTTTTTGACTATCAATATTCTATTGCATGCGTGTTTTTCGGTAATAACTTTATTCGATACATCATTACATAAAGATTGTCTATATAAAGGGCGTGTCAAAATAAGATAAATATTCAAGAACACATTATATATTTTCTGATTGCAACAGAAATCCATTATAAATAATGTGTCGAATGAGATAGAGCGTTGCAAAGACAAATGTAATGCTAAATTATGGTATGACTATAAATTCCTGGGTATGACGATGAATTAAATCCTGCAGTAAGACTTCTGTTCTGGAGATTAGAGGAATTGTAACGCGTGGAACCACGTCTTTATTCCTGTTCTTACCAGGTTCACCCTGTTAGGATCCCAGCTATGAGCAAATAGTTGACCACCAAACAAAAACAAAAGACTATGAATGTATAAAAATACATTTTTATAGTAAAAATTCCACGAATGCATTTTCATATAAAAAAGGGAACCGCTAAAAACCATTAGCGTGTAAGTCCTGATGGAACATTTCATTATGGTCAACCTTTTTTAAAATTCTTTTCGTATTATTTGACTTCATAATATCGTATCACGGATATAGTGACTGTTTGATCATAACCCAGAAACATCGGGAAATCAACGAGAAAACAACGAGAAAACTCTAATCCTGGGTATGATGATAAATTACATCTGGGAGCAAGTTCTCTGATCGGGAGATTAGGGGTTTTGTGGAGCTTGGAACCGCCTCATAATTGCTGTTCTCACCTGTTACTGTTAGGCTCCCAGTAATGGAAAATAGTGAACATTGTTTTAGCCTAGAATGAAGAATAACCAAAACGGAAGTTGGAAACAAACACCCAAACAAAAATCAACAGTATATATATATATATATATATATATATATATATATATATATATATATATATATATATATATATAATAAAATGCCCAACAATATATCTTTATAGCAAAATGGCAATCAATGCCACACTAAAATATATAAAAAAATTATTGTAAAATTACCAACAATACATTTTATGACCTACAAAACATATATTTAAACATACCTTTACTCTGAAAGTATAAAATAATGCACAAAATATATATAGTTGAAGTGATAATTTTTTTTATAATATTAGATTTCGTCATGAAGTAACCCATAGTAGTTGATCAATAAAAAATACAATACTCGCTAGCGGCATGAAATAGGTAAACCACTGCAAGTAGTGGACTACCTAGACACCATATTAACCCCACTTACAATAGTGAACAACGTATTTATGAGGATTGGGACATACCCATTCGTGTTCATATGTACGATATATAACAAACAGCTAAACAAAAGAAACAGTATATTTTTAAAATAAAATGAGCATCAATATATTTTATAGCTAAATGACAATGCAAAACTAAAACATAAAAATACATTTTTATAGTCAAATTACCAACAATACATTTTATGATCTTCAAAATATATGTGTAAACATAGCTTTACTCTTAAAGTATAAAATATTGTACAAAATATATATAATTGAAGTCATAAAATTGTTTTAAAATATTAGATTTCGGCATGAAATAACCCATAGAGGTTGATCAATGAAATAACCAGCATGAAATAGGTATTTCATGACATTAGTCCATATAATATCCTACAATTTCTGAAATCAAAAGATTTTCTAAAATATAACGTCAACAAAACTATTAGGTTGGTGCAAAAATAATGACGTAATAATGTTGTTTTTTGACCTTAAAAAATACGTCAAAAAACGACATTATTTTTGCACCAACCTAATACAATATAAAGCAAACACATATCACCTCGTCTTGTAATCACGTCCACACAAACATGTATATGTACAAATCTGAGTATCATCTACCATGTATTCAGTTGTGAAAGCAGAAGAACGTATATAATATTTTTATTACTTCAAGTCTCCCAAGAGAATTTCGGGATTAAATGGCAGATAATGAGGTGATATGCCGTTAACAAACAAATCAATCAATCAATATGTCCCTTCGAGTTATTCAGCACAATATAGGAACATATATATTATATAGCAGTTCTACACTTTTTATTTGTCTCTGGCGAAATGTTTCTATATCTTGGCATCTGTATTTCTCTGGACCTTTTCTACTTCTGCATTTCATCTTTCAGTGTTTGTTACTAAAATACACAATTAGTTAAGTTGTTATCTTCTTGATTTTGAGCGTCCACAATACGTAGCCGAGACCTTGGTCTGATTCTTTTTGCAGATGATCCCGAGTAAGATCAATACTATTGAATCAATTGCAAAAAGCAGCGACATAGAGGCGGGAGAACTGGAACTGTGGTCTTCACTAAGTACATTCTTCAACAATGGGACATTTAGTTAACTTGTACGATCAAAGTCGAATCTCCATTTATTTTTTTTCGCTATTTTTTCTTTATTTATCCTATTACCACTTAAGCTTTTTCAGGATTCGGTGTTTTAAACGATCAAAATTCCATCGGTTTGTGATAATGTTCTTAAGTCTCCTCTTATTAACTGATATTGGTATATGGAAAGCTAAAACGAAATAAGAACTTATAATTTCTGTACAGATACTGAAAGATCCAGATATATTTAATCTGTTTACCGTCACAAGTTATAATGGTAATATTAACAGTTTCCTTACGAAGAAACATTTTTCATTAAATGACTGGGCAACCGGGAAAATGAGTTTCTCAAATTCAGTAGCTATTATTGGTCTTTCCAGTATTGATGGGCTTTTCCTTACTAACCTTTTGTTTGAAATAGTGTGGAACGTTAGCTTATTGATTATGTCATTATTAGCTCTTAGAGTTACATGTAATATTCATTTTAGTTGTTACTGCTGTTGAAACTCCTCAAGTGATGTGCTTTTTATTATTTGGCACAGTTCTTTGTTTGTGTTTCTACAGCGCCAGTACACAAGATCCGAAGAAAAAAAAAAATTTGGCCACTGATCTGAGAAGGCAGTTGTATACAGGGGACGGTTTAGACCTTTCTGGACGAGTTTGGTGTCATGCATGACATCCACAAGGACGTATCGCTCTGATGAAACTATTTAAGAATATCGTGTTTTCAAGTTAATGTTTTGGTTTTTTAGCATTTGGGCGACTCTATAACTGCTGCATCCTATTCTAGGTACAATTTTCTTTTCTCTTCTAATAAATAAGTTAGAACTGATACTAAATATATGTAAGTATAATATATAGTGGTACTTTTATTGGAAGGCAAAATATGTATACATATGTTTCGCAACACGGTGCTAATGTTTCACAGATGGAAACTGATCAGTTTCGGCGTTGCTTAACGTCGGGGAACCTATAAGTTACAAATAAGAACCTTTTCTTACTGCATGCTTATATATTAATCATTAATAATCTAAAGTTTGGTGAAAATTAAAAAACAAAAAACAGACGAATTATTATATTGATACTTGACTCCGAAGGAAAGTCGCTAGAGTACTTAGACAGGAGTACAAAGGAAAGCGTGTTGAAAGGACTTGTCATTAACTTTAAGAAGGCATCAAAATATATGTGATTCGACTTGAATCCTCACAGGGTGTAAAGGGTAATCTTATGTTAGACAAACCGGAAAGAACGGAAAGACTGACGAGCAGGCAGTGAACGAGAACAAGGAGCCAAAGAAGGGTTTCTGGATGTTTGCGTTTCCCTTTCTTTTCGTTATAAATATTGCTTGGACTACGACGACACAGGTTTGAGTTTGCGGAAGTATATGTTCTATATCAGCCTGCGTCTGAAAAATGGATTAGAAAGCCAATCGAGGAGACGAGAATACTAGAAAACGAATAGCCAGGCACCACTGCCTATTTTCTTGCCATGGGTAAATTTTCCTGGTATTATATTTTAATTTCGCGTAGTTTGGTTTTGAATTGGTCGACCATACAGTATAGTATGGCCAGTTAGGATTCGTCTATAACAAAAAGAGCACCATGACTATTCCCTTTGCCAGAAATTTGGAAACGGCAGGCTATACTGTTTGGCATTCGGAAGCTCCAGTTCGAACACTTTAGAGTGTTTGGGTATAAACTTGAAGACAGTGCAGAGGATTAGAAAAGAGTTGAATATGTCTAATGGTGATTACGAAGATACGTCAGCTCGAAAAACTAACTCTGATCGTTCTGCTAAGAAATGGACTCCCGACGTTGTTGCTGGTGGCCTCAGACTCGACACAGAGGCCTGCATTAAGTGCCTTGAGGAGGTAATGCTGACCTTGGTCAAGCAGGTGGCTGCTGGATGACTCTATTCTGTCAACATGATTCTACACTATGCCCCACAAGCAGGAGGACCCATACATGGCTGTTTGACAATTTCCTAAACATTACACCTTAATTCTGGCTACCTAACCCCCCAGACTTCAAACTCTTTCATTATTATGTGTGGGGCACAGTTGAGCGAGAGACCAACAAAATTCCTTGTAACAACAAAGATGAACTGAGGGAAAGGTTTATGGCATTATTCAACAATTAAGCAAGGAAACCGTCCAGAACAGATGCAGGAGAATCCGAAGTCGTCTGGAAGCCGTGGTTGAAGCAAAATGCAATTTTATTAAATAAATCGTCTCTTAATATTTCGAGATATTTTTGAATAATTTTGGTAAAATGAGATGTCTGTTATTTTCATTTTTAATCAATTTAGACGACAACTTATCCATCGCACTCTGTTTATATACTTTGCTGAGTTGTAGTGATTGATTGATTAGTTTGTTTGCTTATCGGCATATCAACTCTTTTATGGGTCATTTAATGCCGAAATTTATTTTTCTTGAGAGCTTTGAAAAAATTTCATAATTTTACTATAAATATGCTTGTTGACTATTTTTAAAAATAAAAATATATTGCTAGTATTTCTCATATAATAATGTATTTTTATACTTTCCTAGTGTTTTGCGTTTGTTTGAGGGTGCCCTGTTTTCCCATAACTGGGACCCTAACAGGTGCTACCACCCGTAGGTCAGTGTGGAGCTGGGAAGAACAGCAATTAATAGCTACTTCCACTCTCCTCAAAACCTCCGATCTCCCGATCAGAGGCCATGATGCCGGATGTTGTTTAGCATCATACTCATGACGAGAGTTTTCTCGATGTTTCTGGGTTATGATCAAACTATCACTATATCTATAAGCTATTTACAATACTGTTTTATGATGTTAAATAAAACAAAAACAGTATTTACGTTATTTAGATTATTCGGGCTGCTATCATCCTCTTCATTGCCATATTCACAACATTTCGGCCATTGTACGCTCCGAACCTTTTATCTCATTCACCGGGGTAGATTGTTCTAGTTCCACGTGCCATGCTTCTTCCGGATGTCTTAGTTATTTCCCTTTAACTCAACTCCCAAAGTTTTTGGTTCATCACTAATGTAGCCTGGTATTGGACTGACAAATATGTGGGTCTATTCACTGGATCTAACCAACGCCTTTATCCACTACCCCGGTGGACGAAAATATGGGCTCGGTTCGACATTACAATTACCTGAGGAAGGCCGCTCGAAACTTTGTGAATGTGGCAATGAAGATGAGGATAACAGTTCGAATATTGTAAATAATTTAAATAATCATGTCATCTCACAGATATAGAAAGACGAAAAGAGGTTTTTAAATCTTAGTTATTTTAAAACATGTCTGTTTAAGACGTAAGCGTTCATGGATATTCACAACTTCCTTTTTAAATATCTGTGAAATGTCTTGAAAATATTGAGAAATATAGCTGAGTGGTTTCCTGTTTCCAATGTTCTTAAGATATGTCTATCTCCGAGACTAGTGGACTCGCAAAACTAAACAGCATTAATCTACTCTGCTATACAACTCAAAGCTGGACTCAGGGGTGGAGGGAACAGGGATTTAATTATTTTTAGGATTAAAAAAATTTTAGAATTCGAAGATCAAAGATTAAGGTCTAATTGTGTTCGGCTCGCCAATTCCATTTTCTGCAATATAGGAATAAAGCCGCTCATAGATTCACGGTGTGAATGCTTGCTGATAAACGTTTATTGTTGATCTAGAAAGAAAAGTTTAAAAAAACAAACAAACAAACAAAAAATCAACAAAAAAACAATAGAAACAAAAACAAAGCGATTTTCTAAAAAAAAATAACCGGCGGTCGGATCCCAAATGAATATTCTTAATGTAAAAATATATAATTTTTTTTACGAAAATGAAGATACAATTGCTTGCTGTTTTTTCCTGTGAAAGGAATGATGCAAATAAATAATGAGTGACTCCGAGGAAAAATTTAGAGTTAAATAACACGAAAACAGTTATTTGGAAGAAAGAAAAAGAAATCATTCACTTTTGCTTAAAATATTGTGTGAGCGAAATTATAAGTTTATTTTTATTGTGTAGCTAAGGGGTTAGATGGCGTGATATAAGTTTCAGACATTGATCAATGCATGGAGAAGCAATGATAAGTTTCAGGTGGTTATTGCCGACAGTGATGAAGAACTGTTCACGAAACCAATTACACATTAAAATTAGAATAATAAAATATAAAAGATAAAAGAAACAGAAAAGTCAGCAATAATTTCTCTTCTAAAATTATAAAAGGGAGAAATTGAGAAAAAAAAATAAAGAATCAAATCAGATATATTAAAAGAACAAGCGTACAATCCAGTAATTGTTTTTAGGAGCAACAATCTATCTATCTATCTATCTATCTATCTATCTATCTATCTATCTATCTATCTATTAGGTTGGTGCAAAAATAATGACGTAATAATGTCGTTTTTTGACGTTAAAAAGTACGTCAAAAAACGACATTATTACGTTATTTTTTGCACCAACCTAATATCTATCTATCTATCTATCTTCATATATACATATATATATATATATATATATATATATATATATATATGTTTATCTGTCTGTATCTGCTCAAATCAATCTCAATCTTTTCATCTATGTGTCTATCAGCCTGTTGATATCTATTTATCTATCTATCTATCTGTTGATATCAATCTATTTGTTCATATCCATCTGTCTGCTCATATCAATCTCTGTTAATCTATCTATCTCTATGTTTGTTCATATGTATATATGTCCATTTCATATCTACGTCTACATTTATCTATCTATCTATCTATCTATCTATCTATCTATCTATCTATCTATCTATCTATCTATCTTTTCTCTCAGCCTCTCTCTTTCCCGCTGTCTATCGCCTTTTCTCTCTTTATGTCCGTCTCACAATCTATTTTGTATTGAGCGGGTGCTTGTTTATTACACGCTACTGTATGTCGTTAATGTGCGTACACAGAAAGGATTAATTTCCTGATCTTCAAGAGAAGCATGTGTTTTCTCAAAAACAATCCCCCACCGGTTAGAAGACTGTAAATTACTACCTTTTTAAATTGCACGAAGCTCATTAAATATAAATATTTATTTCAGTTGCTGCTATCTATCATTATTTGTCAATATGTTTATGTTAGAACAGAAATATTTGGGGCTCGGTTCAAGCTACAAATATGAAAATAAAACAAGCTTTTATTTTTATCTGTCTATGTCTCTGAGATGAGGTATTATGATTACTTCCATCATTTACATTATTCGGACAGTTAGTCTCATCTTCATTGCATTATTCACAACGTTTCCACCAATATACGCTCTGACCTTCTTCAAGTGATTGGAATTTCGAACCGAACCCTTTGTATATGCTAGGACGAAAAAATCTCCTCATCTGACCAAGCATAAAACTGAATACAATATGGGAACCAGCATAAGGAGTGCTAGAGAAAAGCAATGAATAACAACAAAAATTGCAATATAAACTCTGGTAAAATAATAGAATAATAATAACATAAGGCATTCCAATATGAGCACTGGTAAAAAAGTGTTGCTGAGACATTAGGCATATAAGTCCTAAAAATTAATACGCAAATGTCCTCAAGGACACATGTCCCAGTGAATAATGACGTTTTTTAGATCGAGTGACTAATGACGTTTTTTAGATCTAGTGACTAATGACGTTTTTTAGATCCAGTGACTAGACAATACCCGGCCAAAATAGTGGTCAACCAAAACCTTTTGAGTTAACGGAAATAACTCAAACATCTGGAAGAACGTGGAGCTAGAACAATCTACTCCGGTGGAAAAATAAAGGTTTCGTGTCGAAATCCCAATCACCTGAAGAAGGTCAAAACGTATAACAGCCGAAACATTGTTAATATGGCAATGAAGATGAGAATAATAGCCCGAGTAATGTTGTATTTATGCATCGATATAAACGTATCTCTGTGAGAGAGCCTTATATTTACTGTCAGGTTTACATTTCGACCAATTACGCTAAATAATTAGTAACCTCTTAATCATTAAGTTAACAGATTCACTGCTAATCAACTGTTCTAAATAATCAACTGTTTATTCACCACTTGGAGGAATAAGATAGAATTATTAATTTGCTGTGAATATCGGGACCGCTAACGCAGTTTTCAAAGTAGGTCAGAATAAACATTTCTCTTCTATCGTCACCATGTTTAAAGTTAGAAAGTTGCATTTAAATATTTTAAGAGAAAACTGTAATATATAGTTTACTTATATTTAACTTTTATTATTTGTACAATGGTGTTCACCCTGTACAAGATATGAGAGCCACATGTGGTATGGTGTTACCGAGGAAAAGACATAGTTTATGCGAACTTAGATAAGGGTTAACCCTAGACTTGAATAAGATCACCGAAGTTAAGCAAAATCTAACCTGGTCCGTACGCTTTCTTTACTAACTTTGATACTTTGTACAATGATCGCGTCCTGGGTATGACGATAAACTACATCCAACAGCAAGACCTCTGATCAGGAGTGTTTTGAGGAGTATTGAATCACCTCTTCATTGCTGGTGCCCTCACATCCAACCTGACTGAGTCCCAGCTATGAGCAAATACTTAACCCTCAAAATGGGGTCAAAACATGTAAAAATAGATTTTAATACTGGCAATATATTTTGAAAGAAAAAATTATTACTAGCAATGATTTTTTGGAAAAAAATATTACCAGTAATATATTTTGTGAAAAAGCATTACCAGAAATAATCTGTGGAAAAAAATATTACTTGCAATAAAATACTTGTCAGCATTAAATAACCCATTGAGGTTGATATGCCGTAAAACAAACCAAACAAAACCGTACAATGATCTTCACACTGTACAAGACCTGCGAGCCACTCGTGGTAGATGGTTACAGAGTAAGTGGCAGATAGGTGGGGAAGATAACGATTAAAGCTAACCTTGAACAAATTGACTTGAAGTTAAGCAACGTCGAACCTTATCTGTCACTTGATGGGTAACCGCTTGGAAATACCAGGTGCAGTAAGCTTGGATGTGCGGGTGGTGTAGTGGATTATGACTCGGAATTGTTAATCGAAGAGCCGAGTTCTAATTTCAGTTTTGTTCATCATATTCACTTAGGCATAAAATCCTTGGAAAAGGTATGAATCCGCCTCTTATCCTCCAGGGTATAGTGATATTTCGTAAGACCGTTAACCGTTACCCTACGCCGAGGTGTGTCTTTTAATTATTGATTTTTTTAAAAGTAAGGTTCCCCCTGTACAAGGCTCGGAATCCACTCGCGGTTACGTTAAGGGGTGGTTTATACGAATACGCAAGGAAGATAACGGTCAACCCGATACTTAAACACGGTAAGATTGTCGGGATCCGGGAAACATTCTCTTGGAGCTTTGGTTCGCGGGAAGAAGCCTTTCGACTGGAACTAACTTCTTACCATTGGAATACGGAGGGAATGTGAGTGGTTTGCTATTAGGTTGGTGCAAAAAGAATGTCGTTTTCTCACATAGTAACATATGTGAGAAAACGACATTATTTTTGCACCAACCTAATAAAATATATGTGCCATGGCGGATCTTAAGCCGTGAAGGTTAGACATGGCGTGACCAAGAAATGTAGTTCGTTCGAGCAATTTCTATGGTAGTAGCGAGAGAGCAGCGAGAGGCTTACCACATCCCGCTTGTGAGAGAGAGGTTGGCGTGTGGAAAATAATTCGTCCCGCAAAAGGACTTGGAGAGACTTTTGAACTCTGTTGAGACTAGAAAATGAGGCCTGGGCAGCTCCCGTCCAAATATGACAACAGGAGTCCAATTTTAGTCCCGACTTGGCTTTGTAAAAGTAGCGGATACTATGAATAGTCAGATATTTACCGAAGCGGTACAGGGAGCTGATCATTTTAGCTTAGTCTTGGCACATGGTCGCAAATATAGAGAACCTAATGATGAACTAGCCAATTCTTAATGATTTATGAAACAAGCCTGTTCGCTATTGCAATTTAACAAGTCACCGCTAAAATTACTAAGTATAACATTTTATTGGCATATGGCCACAATCAGAGAATGTAGTGAAGAAGGACCTAACTATTCAAAAGTAATGATATTCGCAGCTGACTCGGCCCATGCCGGGTCATGGAAATTAAATGCACAAAATATTAGCAATAAATGTATAGTAAAAGCCGAAATTATATAAGAGAAAGGAGTAGAACTTAATTTCGGATAAGGATTTTTAGGATTTCATCGTTCCATATGGATTAAATGTTGGAGAATTTTATCACAGAAGAAGAGAACATTATCGGTAACCGAAATATCGTTCTACAGAAAGATGCTGGAAATACCGTGAGCAAGGATAAAGATTTAAGTAAAATGGAGTCAAACGATACTTGTATTAAACTCAGAGACAATCGAAATTTCTAGGACACATATGAAGAGAATCTCACGAAACCTTGAAGGCAAGTAAACTATTTAACGACTATGTATAAATTGATGGCAGAACACGTTCTGGGAAGGATAAGAAGGTTGTGATCATTGCGTACAGTTACAGATGATACGAATTCGGGGAAAGCCATGACTGCCCACATTCAAAGTGGACATATGACCGAAGATCGTTAATATCTCAAAGTCGAGTAATTGACTTATGCGCCATAGGTTTGTGTGAAAGGTAACGTATCATGAGGTAAAACTACATGGTATTTTTCTGTAATCACTAGATAAGGAAACACTATTTGTTATCTGGTTCGGCTGAGTATCTTATGTCGTGTTGGCCCGTCGTAACAGCAAATCTTGTTCAGCGATCGAACAAAATTGACATTAGTCTTCTATCTGGGATTATACCACATCTAGTATAATCTGTGGGCAAGAAAAATAAATACTTTAAACGTATGTATACATTCATACTTATATATATATATATATATATATATATATATATATATATATATATATATATATATATATATATATATATTGTGTGTATTTAAACCCAACCTAAACAAAATCAATTATGGCATCTCTACAAATATTCTTAAATGTCTATAATTGGTAACAGAAGCCATTGGTTTATACCAACGGCTTTCGATTCATACTTCTACAATTCACTCTCGTGTGGACATGTGTGACGTCATGAGATGCGGTGGGTTTTCGCTTGTAGCGTCTTATATGCGCGTGTTTATCGTTGCTTAGAAATCTTCTATGTAAACATTGACAGACTATCATCACTGTCGTGTCCGTATATTGTTTAATATGTGGTAATTGACATCTTTGATAATGGCTTAAGTAAGCCGAAAGCTTAGATTGTATTAAAAAATAAAATATGGATCACTACTGTTAATTTCTTTCTTCTTTCAACGGTAATGTTATTAAACTTATCAGAAGTTACGAAAAAAATTTACATAAAATAAATAGACAACACTTGTTTATATTATTTAATGAAACGTGTATGAATATATATATATATATATATATATATATATATATATATATATATATATATATATATATATATATATACTGTACACAGGCCAAAAAGACAAAACAATAGAACGACAACACACCAATCAAGGGGAGATATCTGAAATGTATATGACGACAAACAAGATGTATCTGCCACACACATCTGCGCTGCGCCATTAAGCCTGGGTCCGTTCAGAGTTGTCACCTCGTCAGCAAGTATAAAACAGCCCATAATAAATCACTGCATTATATCTATTGTCCAGCGAAGATAACAACCCCTTCAATATATATGCTATAGTTTAAGTTATTCGAAATCGAAAATGCACTTCAATTGTGTTATGGAGTGATTTCACAGTGGAGGCTTGTATTTGTACTAAGTCCGTCCTAAAATAGGTTCGACGTACAAAACGTTAGGAACTTGATATAATAGGTAATGACGCAAAGAAATCTAGCTGTGTTCGCTGATACTTTTGTATCCGACTAACGGTCGTCCGGAATCGACTGACTGGCCGACGATATTTATTCACCCCCCCACGAGGGAATTATGTGGCACAAGGCCGGTTTAACGTGGGATCTCCGAGTCTGTAAACTCGGCCAAAAATATGCCCATTGAACTCGAATAAACCGGTTCAGGGTCGGTTTACCTCCCCGAAAGAGAATCCGCCCTTCAGCGTAGCCTCGTTAGGGTCCCTCCCGCCCGAAGGCAGAGAGGTAAACCGATCAGCCGGTCGACGAACATCAACTGACTGACCGACGATATTTAGTCACACCCCCACGAGGGCATCATGTGACATAAGACCGGTTTAACGTGGGATCTCCGAGCCGGTGGGCTCGGGCCAAAATATGCCCATTGAATCCGAATAAACCGGTTCAGGGGCGGTTTAACTCCCCGAAAGAAAATCCGCCTTTCGGCGTAGCCTCTTTCGAGTTCCTCTCCGCCCGAAGGCAGAGAGTTCAACCGGTCAGCCAGTCGACTGACTGACCGACAATATTCAGTCACCCTCCACGCGGGCGTCATGTGGCACAAGGCCTTATTAACGTGGGATCTCCGTGCCCGTGGGCTCAGCCAAAAATATGCCCATTGAACCCGAATAAACCGGTTCAGGGTCGGTTTACCTCCCCGAAAGAAAATCCGCCCTTCGGCGTAGCCTCCTTCGGGTTCCTCCCCGCCCGAAGGCAGAGAGTTCAACCGATCAGCCAGTCGACTGACTGAGCGGCCCTCTGAGCGACTCCTACTACTCCTGCTTATTATAGGTGGGAGAGTCTATTAACTATAGAATAGGTGTGTTCCACTATAACAAATTGTGAATAGTGTGTCTATATTAAAACCACTTTTATTTCAATGCAGCCTATAAAGATTTATACAGCAGACCCAAAATAGCCGCCACCAAAGAAATGTCGCTAAGAGCTTACTTCCCTATCCACTCTCACTCGAGTTACTTTGGTAGAAAATACTCGTGTGAGCAACGATAAGGATCCTAAGTCTTTGCAAAGAAATAGGAGGCTTATACATAATATCACGAAGAGGCAGATGAAGTTTCTTGAAATGATAATGAGGAAGGAGAGCCTAGTGAATCTGATACTCATGGGTCAAATAAAGGGAAAGAGAGACGAGGGAAAACAACGCGCGATATAAGTGGATGACAGTACGTGGTCTGGGTTGGAGAAGCAGATGGGAGAAAAGTCTTGTACGCTGCAAGGGATAGAGGGAGGTCGAGTGACATGATAGCCTACGTCCTGAAAAGACATGGCACATAAAAAGAAAGAAAGGTAGCGGAGGAGTTGCTTGGACACACACACACAGAGACACAGACACACACACACGCACAAACACACATATACTTTGTAGTTTATATGTAAGATAATGATAGAAATCACTTCATCAACAGATTTTTTCACTTACATAAATAATTTTACCATTCATTAGATACGAAAAAGTTATTTATATTATTTGTATCACTTTGTTTTAGCCATATAACCGGAAGCAAGGCACTAAAGCCAGCAAGACACAAATGGATTACTGGCAGTGAAAACTGAGATGAGATTGTGGCCGAAGAGGACGTTAAAAGATCATGATTCAAAAAGATGACAACTGACGTTGCTTTTAATTTTTTGAAGACCTTAGTTGAATGAAAAGCAAGAAGTGGGAGGAGAATCCCACAAGCGAGTGAAGAAACAGTTAGTATTGAATGTGCGACTAATTTCAACAGGAACATGATGAGATTTATCAGCGAATCGTAACGACGATGTAGCAAAGAAAAACGCTCATGAGGAAATTATTACGATGAATATATTTATAGAATAGGCGCAACGAAAGCTACATTAAGGCGATGGAAAAATGAGTGTAGGTGAGATGCTTGGTCTTGACAGAATTTCTAGATAGATATCAATAGCACTGGAACAGATGTGATAGTAGGGCAGGTCGATTCTTTGAAAGTGTGAGATTGCAATCAATTTGAAAGTTTCTTTCAATTTTTTCGAGTTTCACATACTAAATACTGACCCAAAATATTTTCTTCTAAAGATTTATCGTTTTTGAAGAACTTAGTTTGAAGGTGGAGTCAAGGCTCAAAATCGTAGGTTTGCAATTTCATTATTAGTCAGCGAAATCATTATAGTACACCCTTATAAAATTTATAATTTTCTAAATCTAACAAGATGCATGGCAGAAGTCAATTATTACTAAATTATTGTGTCATCAAATGAGACCTCCATTTGACAGAAAGGGAAATTATACTGAACCATTTCGCTATGTTATAATGTAATATATTCGGCAATGCAGTAGTTTTAGTGCGATTCAAATTTAAGATATTTTGACTTATACTTTGTTTCTAGTAGTATTATGGCGTTATATTTACTTTTATTTATATTTTATTACTAGCTGCATGGCCCGGCGTCGCCCGTGCTTGATTCAAAAATCGTACGACTCATACAGCAATCGCTATCACTTGACTTAAAATATTTTTGCTCTTCATTGTCTTTAAAGGAGTGCCCTTTGCCGTGCTGATGTTGCTACATGCCTTACTTCTTGCCTATCTCACACTGCGAATTTTTTCTAAGCTCTATACTAAACATTAAATCTGTTACGAAAAAAGAACTAAACAAAATGAACACAAAACGATCAGCTTTAAAAAAGGACTCGTAACTGGAAAAACCAAATGAAAAAAACAATGTTAACAACAAATCCTTTTTCACACCCGACCCAGTTCTGCGGAATCGGAATCAACGTTGAGTTTAAGCAAGAGAATGAGCCAATTGGTGTAAAGTGCCATGCAGATTTAAATTTTTCCCACTTGTGACGAATGCAGCTATCGAAATTATTTGCATGCTAGCATGCTAGTTAACATTCGTGTCAGTCAGCTGTTGGCTCTCACGCTGCCCAATAGAATCTTCCTGCCTATTCGTGGCAGCCAAATATTGGCTCTCACTCTGGCCAGTAGAAAATGGCCGCAAACTACATAAAAACTGCCGTAGAAGCATGAAAAAAAATCAATTATTTCCACTATCGATGGGAGTTGGGAAATGCAAAGTCGGTCTTGGCCTTTCCACTAACTTGGAGCATGTGCATGTAAATTTTGGTGCAAATCTGTCGAAAATTGCGACCGTGTATTCGTTACACACACGCACACGCACATGCTGCCTTTTATAGATAGAGATTAATTTTGATCTAACAAATGATCTAACAAAACTTATTCATTGAGAAGACTTCTTTGTAATCTTTTTACAATTTTTGATTCTTAATACTTTGAAAATGAACAAAGTCTCCCCGGTGATAGTAAATTTACATAAAGGCAACATGGGAATCTGGAAAACCACATTATACCTAAATCCCATAAAAGCATTGCTACTTCCATCCACCTAAATATCTCAGGAGAAATCTTTTAAGGAGACTCCTGTCGCCCTGTTGTTAATCCCACTTTCGCATAAACTAAACAATAACAGCTGTAGATACAATGTAAAAGAGAAAGTATTTAATCACCTACTCCTATGTATTTAATCTTTTAATTTAATCACATACTCCTATGTATGATCTAAAACTCTTTGCCAATGACGAAACTGAGTTTAAGGTTCTTCTCATTCTGTTAAATGTCTCAGGGATGAATTAGCTATGGATTTCAGATTAGATAAATGTGCAAAAGTAAAATTCAAGAAAGGAATAATTGTAGAAATACACGCAATGGATCAAGATTTTGTCACAAAGATTAGGGCACTACAACAAGTAGATCTCTATAGATAGTTAGGGATTAGGGAAGGCGATGGAGTACAGCTTATCCATAATAATGGATAAAGTAATAAAAGAATACTACGGACGTGTGCGTCTGGTCCTGAATAAGATAGAATAAAAGTCATAAACGTATTGGATGTCCCTGTTGGGCAATACAGTTTCAACATTCTTAATTGGACCATAGGTGACATTAAGCGAAAAAAATGTAACAGACCAAATGAACCAAATGTAGAAAAGATGACAATTGAAATCTTTTCATAGTTAATATTCTGTCCGTACCAAAAAAGCTGATGTCGACAAAACACTCGCCCATCAGTGGCTACGTAGAGCTGTGTTAACTGCTGAAACCGAAGGTTTTATTTTTGCTGCATAGGAACAATGATTGCAAACCAGAAATTGCCAAGCGCACACACTGAAAAATTGTGATGAGCCAAAATACAGATTCTGCGATAAATATCCAGGCATAATTGACCATCCTGTATCACGTTTGCATGATATTGGCACCAACTGAATATAAAACAAGCATGTCAGATTGGGCCAATAACTGCATTGGAAAATATGCAACTTTTGCGGAAAAGAAAACTGCAAAAAATAAGCATGAACATCACCCGGACCTGGTTACAGAGATAGGACCTGTAACAATTTCATAGGGATCTACAATATACACAGAGAAAAGAATCAAAGGTAATGGCTATCAGAAAGCACAAAAACAAAATATGACTTATCATTGACATGGCAGACCCTGCTCTCTAATATATCTTTTGAAGATTTTAAAAAATCTATCAAATTACAAGGATGTTGAAGTGGAAACCTAAAATATGTGACACATGGAGAAATCAACGGTTCCAGTTGTAGATGGATCCCTGAGAGTCATTTCAATAGGTTCAGATAGACTCATTGATGGAATTCCTGGTAGCCCAAGCGATAAGAAATACAAAAGATTTGACTCATAATTAAAGCCTGCAACTTTAATGTTAATAACTTGGGAAAGGTATTAATCCTCTTCTTCTCCCTCCAGCTATGAGTAAATAGCAGAAAATACTGCTCTATAGCCCTGGATGGCAACTGGTCTAGGGGAAGGACAACTCTGAATACAAAACCTGTGGAGAGTTGTTTGAGGACCTTGTGGCACGTAGTGCGTCAGCTTTCTATATTCGGCCCTACAAAAAGTGTGGTTGGTTCTGCTGGAGTCTGGCTGTCGGTTCGTAAGAACTGAGCTGCTTGACCCTCATAAATCGAATATGATAGGAGAGTCCACCATATGTATAACATTAAAATTGGATAACAAATTTTAATAACTTATTTTAAGGATTGCATTTGTTTTATTTATATTTTAATACATGTTTCAAAACTTCTTATATATGACCAATGTTTTTGTTGATTTGTTAAATTTTATTTTACATTCATAGTTTTTGTATAGAAGGAATGTATAACTAGCATTTCAAAATTAAATCGTAAGTTAGCAGATATATAGATATATATAGATACCTGTTTACATAAAAACAAAACGTAAAATAAATGTAATCTTGGTTTCTATAGCCTTCTTAAAAAGCATTGTTTTCGTTAGATATGTCACGTTCATTTTCAAAAATTGCCTAGAAATGAAAACATTTATGGAATTATCTGAATATGTCACAATTGTCTGTATAATTAGATTTTCTCTAGACTGTACCTAATTATTAAAATAATCTTAAAAAATAGTCACTGAATTAATTATTATTACAATTATTATTATTACCTTTAATTTCTTGTATATATATATTTTACACATATAAGTGTGAGCAGTACTTGTGAGTATTTCTTTAAGGTATTATTATTATTATTATTATTATTATTATTATTATTATTATTATTTACTTTTATTTCTGGTGTATACAGATTTCTTTTCGGATCCCAACCAGAGACCTAATTTCAAAAATATCATCATGAAATTTTCCACTAAGCTCCTTTCTTCAGGAAAAACGACTCTAAGTGCACAGGCATTTCACATAGATGAAGTACATCGTCACACCAGCAATCAGAATGAATAGATAGACAACCATGTCTCATCGACTCTTTGGTCATAATCTTATATTTTCATCTCTTTAATACCTTGAAAGTGGTACTCACAAGACAATTGTCTGCGGATGATTCTGAGTTGAAAGAAGCGACTTGAACTTGTTTTTGTGCTTTCTGATAGCCATTACCTTTGATTCTTCTCTCTGTGTATATTGTAGATCCCTATGAAATTGTTACAGGTCCTATCACTGTAACCAGGTCCGGGTGATGTTCACCGATGTGAAGACTTGCTTTATATTATTGCCAAAATATAGAATTCATCTTCAAATGCGAACTACTTCAAAGCAAAGTCACTCTTAATTTTTTATTCTTAAACGTGATACCATCAAATATAAATTCTTTATTGTGGAGACTCACATCAAGATCAGTTTTTCCTTTCTCTCTTAACATTAACTTTTTATCCACTATCATTATTATTATTATTATTATTATTATTATTATTATTATTATTATTATTATTATTATACTGTGTTCTTTAAAGATTTTCACGATCATCGTTCTCCACAACTTCATGTTATTTGTAGCACTTAGCAATATTTGTCTATTACTTTTCCTCTTGATATCTGGCTTACGGCCATATCATGTTGAAATATGATGTTGCCACATCTGCGCAAGAGAATGTAAGTATTAGGTTGGTGCAAAAATAATAACGTAATCATGTCGTTTTTTGACGTTAAAAAATACGTTAAAAAACGACATTATTACGTCATTATTTTTGGACTAATACCTAGTAGGCCAAAAAATTCACATCCACGCTAGCGATGGCATTACTCAACATCGAGTTGCAGCTGGAATGTATGTATGTATGTATGTATGTATGTATGCATGTATGTATGTATGTATGTATGTATGTATGTATTTATCTGGGAATCCATGATTTCTTTTTTCCATTTAGGAATTCAGCTTTTTGTTTATATATTATTATGCATATTTCTTTCTAATAATATATGGGAAATAAGATCTTTTAAATGTGTGTATGGGAAATGATATCTCATAAATGACATCTCCCCTTTTTGTTTGTGGCATAATAACATCGGAATAGCGCATTTATGTTTGTACCCTTTAAAAAAAATAGATCTCATTTGGCATTGAGAATCCAATAATTTTTCTATATTGCTTTGTCGCATTTTATACATCTAATACATTTCCCCAGAATCAATTTTCGAATTTTCACTCGCACGCCCGAGCGCGCGCACACACACACGCACACACACAAACACACACACACACATATATATATATATATATATATATATATAATTTTTTCTCGTTATGACAAGGTGACTTGAAATATTGTTCAAAAACGGCATGATAGTGAGTGTCAGATTGGTGGGTAATTAGGTTTTTGTTATAGGGGTATTTGACATATTTCGATCTACGGTGGCATATATATAAGAAATATATATTTCTTGGGAGTATTCTTATTCATATGGAGGTGACTAGAAGAGACATCAGACAAGGTCGGTGTTCTGTAGCTTCCAGAGTATATGAAAGAAGATGACTCACCTGTTTGCCCTTGTTGACAACACCATACCATACATAGTATATCACTTTCGCTCGTGACAACGCTAATTGGACCCAGGTGTATGTCTTAGTTCAATTTTGTTTCCGGCTGATCGTAAGGAGCTGCAAGTTCCATTAGGCCATTTTCTCGTTGATCCGCTTAAATATATTATTGATAGGTAATGAATACGTTGCACTAGTTTTGCACCAGTTGTGCACATTCATGGACTACATGTACCACGACAAGTATGTGTTATTCATCGGGTTCAAGCTGCCCAGTATTGGTTCGAGACGGTTTTAGAGATCTCAGAAGAATGATATGGGGAGAAGCTATAAATCGCGAAAGATCCATCACCTGCAATCAGCTACTGATCGAGCCGGCATGATTCAACATCTCCCCAAATGTTCACCTTGTGGATTCAATACAATGTCGAAGGGAGCAGACAAGACTCTAAAATTCTCTTGTACTACTCGCTCCTGAGGGCCTCTTCAATTGGTTTTAAGAAACCTGTTCCATGAAAAGAAAAGCATCCCCAGAACATTATACTGAACGGATGCTTGACAGTACTTACTGATAAATTCAAAGAGCTTTCAAAGCTTCTTCTTCGGATTTTAGATCGCTTATCCTTTGAATTTAGCTCAACTTTTGTTTCATCGGAGAAGAGAACATTTAGCAAAAAAAATCAGGTGAGTCCCATTGATCGGACATCATTGTGCGAAAGAAATGATACGATATGATGTAGATAAAGACACCATTGATACTTGCTTAAGTTTACTTGCAATACACAGGTGACAGTTTAAAATGTGAAAGGTGTTTCTGCCATGCCCTGTATAATCAGCCATGTACGTGTTTATGGCCATATCACATTGAAAGACAAAAGATGATTTTCAAGACTATTATTCCAACAAAGGACTATCGTTTTTATTCATTTGGGTTTTAAAATGACATCCTCCAAATGGTGGTTTCTATTATTGCAAACAATTTCTGAAGATTTCCATCACAACAGAAGTTCGAGAGCTTCCAGGATTTCCAGATTTTTTTTCTTTTAAGCACTGAATCTGAGGCCATGAAATTTTTGACCCATAGCAGTGTCGATTTTCTATCCGGAACAGCATCATTCCGACATAACATAAAATGAGCAGGAAATGTGATCTGTGTTACAATTACAGGTTCACCTGTCATAAAAAAAAACGTTTCAACGTCAAATACACGGTGTGCAGAGGTTCAAGCAACTATGGTCTGAAAAGAAATGTAAGATATTAGCTCGATTAAGATACCATAACAATATATTTACTAGTACCAAACTTGTGATAGTTTAAAACGTAGGAAGTGCTTCTACCACACGTTGTATAATGTATATAGGAGAATAATAAGAACTAGTGCAACGTATTCATTACCGGTCAATAATATATTTAAGGGGATCAACGAGAAAGTTCCTAGTGATGTATTATGCGGAATGATAGGGAAAACGTTGTGATAATATCAAAGGAATAACGTTTTTGATGTTTTCTCGGCTCTTTCCTCTTTTTTCAGTTCAGACGACCATTGCGGGAAAAATTCGAAATCTTGGACACTGTCTAATAAAAATCTTTAGGAAAAATTATACATCAGTTTACTTTTGACGTAATTGTATTTTTCTATTTGTTTCTGACTAAACACATATACCAAGATGAAAATTATGTCTTGATCCAGGACACGCTTGAAAATTTTTTAATTCAACAGGGTCCATTGGGTGAAATTTTTTTTCTCTATTTCGCACGATTTTATTTTAGCAATTGGATGTAGCTTACCATGCAATGATTCAGTGACAAATTGACTTTTTTATGCCGCTGTCGAAAAAAAAAAAAAAGACGTTTTCTTGACTGTAGACGTCAACCGATAGTGTGTTATCCATCTTGGAAATACAATACGTATGATTCATAGTGGGAATAAGAAAATGTTCCACCCGTGATTTGACGAATTCCGTAATTCCGACAAAATCTGCAAATAATTAATTAAATGAAGAACCTAATTATTATTTATGATGAAATAAATAAATATAACTGTGAAGAAGAGTGACAACATAGGCATTCAAGGTAAGTATCCTGATGACTGAAAAACAATGCTATGAATTTATATGAACAAAATATTGATCTAAACAAGTACTGTGAAGTATTTTACCAGTATGCGCCACGTATGGCAGTGAATGCTGTACGGTATCCTCAAAGATGAAGAGTAAAATTTAAGGCAACAGAAATGTGGTTATACAGAAAGATGCTTAGAATTTAATGATTGGAATATAACTGCTTCAGTTACTTTCCCACCGCTATAACGCAGTTTACCTCTACCTTCTCTCTCCCTCCCCCACCTCTCTCTCTCTCTCATTATATATGTATATATATTGGATAGATGTGAGCTTGTGACCCTGGATTTCACGCTTTAGCGATCGTCAGCGTGAAACCCAGGGTCACAAGCTCACATCTATCCAACCATATATGTTAGCTCTACCTCTGATATTGAGCGCTTTCTAATAAGTATCGCGCATATAATATATAAATAATTATACATATATACATATATATATATATTTTTATTTATATTTATATACACACACTTTTTACACACACACACACACACATATATATATATATATATATATATATATATATATATATATATATATATACATACGCATATATATATATATATATAACGAGGAAAGAGGGCCTGGAGAGTCTGATAGTCAAGGGTTGGATAGAGGGAAATAGATTCAAAGGAAAACAATGCGTGACTTAAGCAAGTAGATGACAGAACGAGGTCTGGGGGAGGAAACAGAGGGAAGGAAAATGTTGGGGGCTTCAACGGATAGAAGGAAGTTCAAGAGCCATGATCGCCTACTCCCTGAAAGGGCACGGTACATAAAAAAAAAAGAACTAATAAAAGCATACCAATGGAGTGAAAAAGGAAGGTATATAGTTAAATCTTTACTACCATTAAAATATATTCACATGTAAAACTTACAAGATATCTTTCAAATTAGCATATTAAAATAAATTCGAGATGATCTGATTATTAACTAATAAAAATAAAAACACGATTCCCAAGTACCTGTCTTCTGAAAAATCGTATTAATGTTTTTGAGCCATGCCAGAATTGTAATTATATATATTTTTTAATAATTTTAGTATTATTTGAACGTATTTACATGTGTGTGATCAGAATGTTCGCTTTCCAACCACGTCTATAAGAAATTGGTTGATTTTACGACATATCAACACTTGCTGGGTCATTTAATACCGATACGAATGTAACATCCATAAAAAACTGGATTCTCTAATCAGGGTCAACTAAGTTTGCTTCGTTAGCCCTAACATCACGGAGAATATTCTTTTACAGATATTGTTATTTTATATTACATTAAGCGTTATATCATAGTGTTTGAAAACACGTCCTGTTTTTGAAACAGTGTTAATTACATCCACCAACCTACGCATTCGAAAGTCTTAACAAAGAACATGGACCCGCTGGCATGTTTCCAGCCGACATCCCCCTCTATGGAGGAAAACGACCGGTTGAGTTCGTAGACGTTAGACCGCTCACAGCCCAGTCAGGTTTAATGACCCATTTAAAGAGTGCCCATCTTCCTGCTAACACCTCCCAAAAGCCATATCGACTCGAATGTTCTTATGTGCTAAATTTATTTTACTATTAGAAACATTGGCAAAGTAATTTCTAGGGGATTTAATGGGTTTTATTTTATTTTTTATCTGACATTATTTCTAATTTCTATTTATTTTTTACTTTAAACCATTTTAGTGGACACAGTGAAGGCTATATTCTACCGGTTTGTGCATTCGAGAGCCTCAATAAAGAAAAAAAGCGTTCTTTGTCAGATTTCGAATCTGTGTCTCCCTTTGTAGAGGAAACTATCGCCTGATCTACTGGGCTTTAGACTACGGAGATCTTCGTTGTCCAGTAAGACTCAATGACCTCTCGAAACATGCCTCAGGACATTTCCTGTATCAAAAATATACAGATCCCTACACCATTACACTGATTCAAAACCGTCGCTGGTAATAAAATTCTCTATTGCTGTCGAGTGTTCTACGAATTTATGAATTCGCTCTGTTTGCAAAAGAAATTCATAGTAAATCGATACAACCATTAAAAGAAGTTTTCTTACAATGATAAGTTTTTCATAGCGAGTTCTAGTAGCGAATAAGACACAAATTTGTCTGAATAATCATTAAGAAAGGGTGTTTTATGAAGTTTGTATTAAAACGTAAACAAACCACGGACATCCTATGAGAAGAGAGATTAAGTGGTTAAAGACATTTTTATAGCAATGCTACAGTCACATATTCGATATAGTACATACATACATACATACATACATACATACATACATACATACATACATACATACATACATACATACATACATACATACATATGGAGGCACGGTGGAGTAATGGATATCGGCTTGGAGTCAGGAATCGCAGAACCGAGTTCGAATTCCATTTGAATCCATTACATTCACTTACGTGCTAATACCCTTGGGAAAGGTGTGAATCCTCTTCTTCTCCTTCCAGCTATGGGTAAAATAGCAGGACAGACTGGGTTCTATAGCCTTGGTTGGCAACTTGTCTAGGAGAAGGACAACTCTGAATTCAAAACCTGCGGAGGCGCGATTGGGGACCTTGTGGCACGTAGTGCACCAGGTCTCTGTATTCGGCCCTTCAAAAAGTGTGGTTGGTTCTGCACAAACGTTCACCACTATAATCGAATCTCATGTGCCGGTGTCGGACTGTCAGTTTCTTGGAAACTGTTCTGCTTGACCCTCGTACGTCGAACTCGACGGGAGAGTCGTATATATTATATATATATATATATATATATATAGTACTAATATCCCATCAGAGTCCACTATTTCTGAATAAAGTTTCAATGTTACATTAAATTTGGAATTAAAACTTCTTTGAATTTTCAATATTAAATTTGTATCTTTTTATATATGAGACTTTTATTTGTGAGACTGGGATTTTATTCACAATTAGAATAACAAGCTGTGATTCTCTGCGCTTGAGTTGTGTCCGCCGGAAATTTGTCGACTGTCTGCTAACTTTATCTTGCTAATTTTATTCTTGTGATTTTTTCCATAACTTTTTTTTTCTGTGACCTTTCTTACAGTAACTTTTTTCCTGTGACGTTTTTTTCACGTGTGGCGTTTTTAGACTTGTGAATTTTTTTTACCTGGATTCTTAAAAACAGAGTTTCTGCCCAAATACGTGTATCCACTGATATATAGCGTTTAATGTCATCAGAAATAATGTCAGATAAAAAAGTTATTAGTTCCATAGAAGTTAGATATTATGATGGAAATAAGGCTTATTTCAAAAATAGGATGGTTTACTTAATTTTTGTTTTCAGTAAGTGTATCTGTTCTCATGGTGTCATTTTCCCCTGTTTGTATTTTATTCTATATTTGACTGCATACCCTTCTGTTTTCGCAGAATATTTCTATTCGTATTCTTCATTTTTGCCATCTAAGTTCTGGAAACATTAACTAAGAAATATAATATCAAGGTCTAAATGGCCTAATCCAAAAAGCCGAACACGAGTTAACAGTTGAGGAAATATTAACATGGCAAGCAAAGGTTTTTAATGCCGTTAATAACTCAAGCTTAAAGACGCCATTCTTTTCCTTTATGCTTAAGGCCTCTGTTAAGTTTTTTTTTCACTTTTCACTTTTCACTAATGGCCATAATATATATTCTACCAGAAAACTAAACCAGCATCGAAATGTTATTCCATCTAATCAGCTGAATGAAGCAATTTCATTCAAGATGGAATGATATATGCTTATTGACTTTGTAGAATATACGCTGTTGGCAACAGACAAATGGAAAAGTTCAGTAAATTATGTTCGTAATTAACTGAAGGCGCCCGGCCAAAGCCGCAACCGTAAGTGAATCTATATCAGCCTTCTACGCCGGTTGGTTCTTCCTTACAAATATGGCGGTTGGAAAAGTGATGAACAAGATGGTATGCATTTAAGAAAGTGCCAAATTTCTTGGAGCCATGAGATTTGTCGTAATGTAACTGAATCCAACTGTGTGTTCATATGGTGGTACATCTCAGGAATATGAATCTATTTACAGGAAAAACAAAGAAACAAAATTTCCTTAAAAACGGAAGACAAAACAGTGTCTGTGGGGGGCGGGAAAATATGTTTTTGGCGGACGTAGCGTATTTATCGCTATACAAGGTTTTTTCAAAAAGTATCGGGACTGGTGCTATCGTAACAGACCGAAAGTATGGAGAACGAAACCTCTTGGTACCGAATGACCTTGAACTACATCGCGGATGCAAACCAAGTTACAAGGCTGTCGCACACTTCCTTTAGCTTGGAAGGAAAACTGTGTGGAGTGTGGTTGTTTCATTTCACCAGTACGATTCTATCGGTGACCATGGCTGGTGCAGCAGTTTTTGGCCAATCACAAAATTCCCCAGGTTCGCTGACCACCATATTCCCCAGATCTCACCACTTTCGACAATTTCCTCTTCAAAAATCTAACTTGAACGGAACAAGATTTCACGGCGTCAAGGAAACCCACGAAAAGTCGACTAGGCATGATATACCAAAAAACAGTTCCAGGAATGATTTCATTAATAGAAACGACACTGGATAAAGCGTGTGTTTATGAAAAAGGTAGTTTGCTTCGAACGAGGTTAAATACTGAATTATTAGGGTGGTGCAAAAATAATTTCGTTTTCTCACATATGTTACTATGTGAGAAAACGACATTATTTTTGCACCAACCTAATAATATGTTGTGTAATCTTCTTTTTAGATACTTTTTGAGCATTCATAGAACTTACGAATATTATTAGGCTGATAGCTTGGTGGAAAGTAGTAGATTTTCTTCATCTTCTAATGTCCCAGTTCCCATTAAGGGCGAGGACGATCATGGGTCTCCACAATTTTCTATCCTTCATAGCACTTTCCCATTGCAGTTGATAGCCTAGCAATGATCTCGTGACGCCAAAATGGTTGAAATGGAAATTGGCTCGCTTTCTATCTCCTCCTATGCCACTCAGCTTGACGGATGGTTTTAATTTCCCTGTGAGTATTCATCGAAAATATATTTATATATATTCTTCGGATATATATATATATATATATATATATATATATATATATATATATATATATATACATACATTTTTGATTTCAATTCTGACCATACTATTAAAACTCGTAAACTTCAGAAATAAGTCATTCGCAAAAAATTTCGCTTGAAGATGGAACAGAGCCTACTTTAACTCAAGTTAATTCAAATATTATTTTGAAGTTTTCGGCTCTTGTTTTGAAACATGAGACCTCTTATGTAGCGTGTTGGAATCATATTTTTAAATAAATAATTATATTTATGCTCTACTTTCGTATCGAGCACTATTTTTTAAAAATAATTACAAAAATACTAAGGAACTTTGGATTATTTACCAAACCAGTTTCTTTCCTATATTCTACAATATTTTCACACACACACACACACACACATATATATATATATATATATATATATATATATATATATATATATATATATATAGATGCAGATGCGTGTGTGTGTCCGTGCGTGTTTGTGCGTGTGTGCAATTATTGGTACTCATAATATTCTTTATATCAGCTGGATAAATATTCTTATGGATTGTAAGTAAAAGATAACATTATAAAAGAACAAGATATTCTACTTTTATTGAATGATTTGCAGACAATTGGAAATTACGAAATATTTAACCAGTGAGCACAAAACAAGTAAACGTAAATTGAAAACTCGGGCAAAGGTAATAATAGTAAAATACTTAAGAATACTTAAGAATGTTGCGAAATAGGAACTGGGGAAAAGTTTTCTACTGTTTATCAACAATTTGCAGGTTATTTAAAGCCAGAAAATATTTTTAGATTGTAAGTTTTATTTTATTTTACTTGTACATGTCTTACTAATTAATCCATAGCTTTGTGGTGAAGAGTTGAATTCATGCCTTTCCAAAGGATATTTCTTCTTAAACAAATGTTTTAAGGCAAAAAATAAGTAAAGGGAAACTGATACTCACCCTCCAAGAGAAACATTTATGGGACACATAGTTAAAAAGAATGGGTTTGGAGAATTGAACACTCTGAAGACTTACGGAAGGCAAGAGATGTAGTGGAAACGCCCATCTGCTATTTAACTATTTTGTAGAAATTGATGTTCGAAAAGAAGCAAACGCTATGGTAAAAAAAACAAAAAAACAAAAAAAAAAAGAATTACAGGAATTTGTGGAGAGTTGTGAGAATTCAACTTGTGTAGAAGAGAATTGAAACGAAAGAGATATGTTTTTATCAACGAATTCTCAGCATGCAATTTAGAAAACATTAGAGAAACGAGGAAGTCTTCAGGCAAATAAGATCTCGATAGAAACTGGTACGTACCATCAAAGCGAGATATTTTGCGGATATATAACTAAAAACGAAAGGTTTAGAGAATGTAACACGTACAAGACGTATTGGGGGAAGAACGAGTAAGCGATTTAACTATATTTTGGGAATGGATGTCAGAACAAGAAGCAAGAGCTATGGTAAGCAATGAAAGAAATGACTGGATGTTGTGGAGGGCCCTGAGCGCTAACGCCCTGACAGGATTAGTTACGTAAAATAAATCTAACAAAGGACTTGAGCATTAAAGAAGCGAACAGGTTAATTCTACTTCATCGGTTATTCTCCACCTACTGAAGTCTGTTTTCTCTGCGCTTATCATACTCAGAGAAGATTAATTTTTAAAAACTGCAAATAAAACTTCTTGGACAATCTTTGTTTGCTTCTTATGACATTTTGTCAGTGATTAATGTTCAACTGCCATTTCAGAAAACTTTCCTCGCCTTCAAGACAATTTATTCGGATAAATCAATGCCGCTCCACGCATGGGAACGCGGAGAATGATTGACAATGAGATAACATGACTATCATTAAATATGGGTAAGTGGCAGGGGCATTGGGAGAAAATTTTATCGTCATTGTTGACTTTGTCATCCCTCAAAATTATGTCAGATGCAGACAATGTTTGTCGCTCCTGTTTGCATAGGATGATGACCCTTCCTGTGCTCAGAGGAAATATGAGCAAAAGTTTTTATGATTTTCTCTCCAGGCAGTAAATTACTGTTCTCAAATTTATCAGTTGAAGTCGATCCTTTAGTTTCGAATAGCATCTCAAATACAGGCTTAGTGAAACCCATCGTCTTGTGGAACGAGCATTTATATTTTCCCATTAAATGACCCTACCCTAGATAAAACACGATTTCTCTATGAGAATGAGTGTTTGATGTGTTCATTCGACCTTATCCGGTAAATTTAACACTTCTTTCCAAGTGAATTCATATATTCCAACCTGCTGGTTTGGTTTCTGTCTGGAATGAGGAATTATCATTATTTACAGCTTACATTCGAATTATTATCTCCACCTTTGTTGTTGATATCACAATGTTTCTGGCTTTCATTCGTTGTATATCGACCCAGGCAACCTACAGGAATTCAGAACTGGAGAGAAATGGGTAGACAACAGTCCCTGTGGAATGAAGTAAAACTATTGATCAAGGAAAAACACTGAAGAGTTAAACGTCTGAAAGAATCAGCGCATAGGCTAGTCTATGGGGTTCCCCTTAGTAGGCCAAGCAAAGAAATAAATACAATATGGGAGCCGCTAGTAGATGAAGAAAGGCAAATGACGGCAGCAGAAGTCAAGCATGAGAGACAGCGAGCAAGTTAGGTTTAAGTTCCTACGGGAAAATAGCGTTGGTTCTTGAATTGCGTGACTTAGTAATTGTGAGTTCAATCCCTAGGCCTGGTAGTATGTACCTGGATTCGGTAGAACTGAGCGATATATCCGTAGACACGAGCAATGGCATGAGAACAAGTAGATTAAATAAATTTCTTACATTTAAATCACCTAATGGAGAAACGTTGGAAAAGCAAAAACAAAGCTGAGAAGAAACATCCAAATTTGAATAATCCCCGAGAACCTGTTGCATACGAAAAAAAAACAAAAAACTGTTTATTCTCTTTGGCTAAAATAAATTCAAAACTTAAATTAACTTTTATTTACACGAGAAATCACATTTCTATGTTAATTTCAAATTATTTCTTTTCATTTACCTTGTACCACAATATAGGCTATAATTTTAGGTTCAATTATAAGAAATTACAGTTTTCGTGAACCAATTATAATGACTAAGGAAACTCTAATTCTAACTGCTAATGATACGTTACAATTAAAATAAACTTGCAATGCATTAACAATTACAGAAATATTCAACGCTAAATGCAATGGATTGGCAATGACCAACTGAACAAAAATTAAACTCTCCATTGAAGAAAGATAATGTGCGCCTGGTGGGAGCGTCAATTTGTAAAGCGTAATGAAACATTAAATGGACAATTTTTTGTCCAGCAGCAACTGGTGAATAATAGTTGGAATGAAAAACACATTTCGTCCTGAGTACAATTTTTTTTTCCTTCATTACGAAACTAGGCTGCACGAACAACAGAGGACAAAAACATTGGAAATCACTGTATGCTCTCACCTTCACCTGAACTTAAACTAAACGATTTCTTCTACGATCGATGCTAAACGCTTTGATGTGGAAGGCTTTTTTTCCTAATGAACGCTAGATTCAAGAGCTTGTCAAAAACTTTCAGGTCAAAATCTGCGAAATTTTACTCAAGATGTATCAAAGAGCTGTGTGCTATGTGATAACAGATGCTTACGAATAATGGTGTCTGTATAACTGAATAAAATGCCATTTCATTTTAATTTTCGAAGAATAAAATTAATAAATCCAAACGGAAGTTATCGATGACTGACCCTAATACAGATATGCAATCACACGTCATCTTGCCTATAATAATTCTGCGATAGGCTATATCCGTGAAATATATCACCTTTAAATAAATAATGGATTTTTCAGTTGTCATGGTCCATAATGTTTTTTATGGTTTTCATAGTTCAGAATGGAGAAAAACGAAGACCATAGTTGGAGAAAGAGAGAAATTTACTTATTTTATTAATAAAATTTAATGAATTCATTGTAGCTTTGAGTTAATTATGAACATACAATGACCTAAAACTTTCAAGAAAACAATCATGAAAGACAGAAGATGCCACACAATGTATAATAACGAATATAGCTTCTAAAAATATTATCTCCTAAGACTGCTCCATGACTGAGGTCATAGTTTACTTATGGACAACCAACAACCTTGTAATGTTCAAAATTTCGACCGAGATTTCATTTATTGTTTAATTAAGACAGAAAAACAGAAAATGCCCGAATAAATGAGTAGAGAAGGGACTATTTCATTTTTTTTTTCAAAAACCTAATCGTTGCTCACATGTGCAGTCTATTCTCAGCATCAGTCTGTAGAACCATATTTCTGCTGCTTCTAGATTGTCAATCGTATATGAAGAGATTACTCAGCATTCAATGCTATAGTGGAAGACCGATATTACATAACTCTTAAGTACTGTATTTACTCGTGTATAAGCCGAACATGTATGGTGGGATCCTTGGACTTAGGGTTATAAATTTTAACATCTCCAGAAAAAAAAATACCTATGTATAGTGGAAGTTAAAACTTTTAACCTCTTAAAAAAACGCTTTTTTTTGCTTCAAAAATGATCATAAGCACTCACATGGTAACACTTTCGTTGTTTTTAACAAAGTTTTTCCTATTTCTTAATATTAGGTTGGTGCAAAAATAATGACGTAATAATGTCGTTTTTTGACGTATTTGTTAACGTCAAAAAACGACATTATTACGTCATTATTTTTGCCCCAACCCAATAATTCTCTTAGTTACTGGATGGTGTCATTTGTCACACCAATGCGTCTTCTGAGTTAAGGTGTCGCACTTTCTGTCCTCTGTTAAAACACTTTCCAGATATATAAAATGCAAAATTCTCAAATAAATGAATAGAGAATGGAATTCTTTCGAGAAGATAACTATATATGAAAACAATTTTAAATTAAGATTATTTAATACTTAAAAATAGCAGTCTTTTCTTTATTATAAACATATGCCAGCATATCCGATGGTCAAATAGACGTGTCTTTGTAGCCTTAATTGAGAATCTATCCAGAAGGAAAAAGAACATTCTAAAATCAAGCCTGGTTAGGCGTAGGCTAGTTATTCCATCTCGGTGAGTCTGAATTCCTAATGAAATCAGAGCGACTACATTGCTCGTATACAGGTTCGTAGGTGATCTCAGTTCATCCCTGAGCAGTCTTTGAAACCTATTTCTTCTTATGGGTCCTTTATTGTTCAGAATCGATTGAGATTTTCTTAGTGCCTTGGTAGCCATTTAGGCCTGATATTTGTGAGCCAAAGAGAAGTTCTGCTGCCCTGATTCCTGTTTAAACGCCATAGGTTCATTTTGGGTGTTGTGCCGATAAATCTTCTCAATCATGAAATGATTCGTTTTTTGTGAAGGGTTTTGGAAATAAAGCTTTTTCTGGGCTGGGCTGGGCTGGAGATCCAGGGATTCGAAACCAGAGGTTATTCTATACTATCAATCCGATGCATAATATCAGGAATACTCTTTTGCCATTTTGCGGATGCGATATTGATAGTATAGCAGTTTCCAGTGGGACCTATCGTTTATATGAAGAAGATTACTGTTAATGCTGTATTTCTAGTGATTAACCCACCTGGGTACCTCTTGGCGTATTGCTGTCTTGCAACCCGTTTCACATCTCTCCATGCCATATTATGACCTCATTTCTTTATGTCCGCTCAACAACCTCATTCAGTAGATTTTAGTTAACCATAGTATAAAAGAGAATACTTAAGCATTCATATAAAGCTCAGAATTCATTACACAGAATCTGCCATTCGCGTATAGGCGTGAGACTTTAACACCTTTCCCGGTGTAGACATGTATATGAGTGTTTACCGAAAGTATCTTTTCAGTTACGGGCGAATAAACACGCTCAAAACGTAACATAGCCAGCTACAGACGTGTTTATACGTCGATCTTGATACTTTTTATGCTCTTCTGAGTTTGAAACGCGTCCAATTGTCAACTCATACGTCTGCTAGAGGTATTAGCCACCGCTCGGGTACTTTAAGGTACCTCCGTTTCTTAGTTACTATGTTAAAAAAAATTTTTAAAATCGTTTAAAAATGGAACATTTTTCAGAAAATACTTGGCGGCGAAGGGGTTAATAGCACATCAATTTTGGAATCAGTTACCCTAATTGTATCTTTTTTAAAGGCAAATTGAAATTACAGACCGTAACAGTACAATTAAAGTTGAACATTTTTTTAATAATATGTCGTAAATACTAAACGCTTGTCATGCCTGTAATGACAAAATCCAGAATTATATTTTTGTCCAAACCACTATTGATATTCACTGATAACAACCTATGTTGTAAAATCGGATCATGAACTATTTATGGTATATTTTTTCGAACAATTTTTGTGAATTTCAGGCAAGAAATGGCTTTTTGTCGTGACTACCTTTTACGTTCAATTGCGGAAATATATAATAATAATAATAATAATATCATGTACGCTAGGAAAATAAATTGACAGCTTGCGAGAGAAAAGATAATTTTAATGGTGTGAAAATGTGGGTTAAGTTCACAACAGAGCCATTTCCTCTTCGTCTCCCTTAAATCTTTGGTCCCTTTCCTGACTCAAGTGTTAGACATTTATGCTTCTAAAGGGCCTAGTACTTCATAGCTAAAGCAGAGCTTCTCAGCGCATAACACATCACGTTTGGGCAGTTTATACCACTTTCTGTACGTCATTGATGGTTGAAAAGCATTGAGACAACGTTGTAGATGAGAGTGAAGACGACTACCACAGTAAGTCATAGTGCCGCGATGAAGTAGAAAAGCAATCGTGGATCGATCACTTAAGTGTCCTCTCCAGAATTTCCTGTTTGTAAACCATTCCATGTAATATCTTCTGCTTCAATATAAGTATTGTTGAAATGTGTTCCTTGTTCGTTCTGTCAATATTCTCTTTGATTCCTTTAACACTTCGAAAGTATACATTTAGTCAGATTTTTGTATCACTTTCAGTAATCCCGGAGCAGTTCATCCTTCTTTCTTCATTTATTACTCTGTATTTCTTTCTTTCTTTCTTTTTTCTTTTTTTTCTTTGTTTTCTTTCTTCCTTTTTCTCACATTCTTTATTCTTTTTTCTTTCTTGCTTTTTTGTTCTTTCTTTCTTTCTTTCTTTCTTTCTTTCTGTCTTTCTTTCTTTATTTCTTTCTTTCTTTCTTTCTTTCTTTGCATCCCTCTTCTCTTGATTATTATTTGTCTTTCTTTTTTCTTTCGTTCTTTTCTTTATTCCTTTTTCTCATATTCATTATTATTTTTTTCTTTCTTGCTTTTTTGTTCCTTCCTTCCTTCCTTCCTTCCTTCCTTCCTGCCTTCTTTCTTTCTTTCTTTCTTTCTTTCTGTCTTTCTTTCTTTATTTCTTTCTTTCTTTCTTTCTTTCTTTCTTTCTTTGCATCCCTCTTCTCTTGATTATTATTTGTCTTTCTTTTTTCTTTCGTTCTTTTCTTTATTCCTTTTTCTCATATTCATTATTATTTTTTTCTTTCTTGCTTTTTTGTTCCTTCCTTCCTTCCTTCCTTCCTTCCTTCCTTCCTTCTTTCTTTCTTTCTTTCTTTCTGTCTTTCTTTGTTTCTGTTGTGGTAGGATCCACCTAATTTGCATAGTGGAGTACCGACCATATAAATATGGTTGGCACCGAGAGGAATCGAGGGATTGAACTAGAGACTCTGCCCGACTGCGACTCAGTCAACACATTCTCCACTCAACTGCCTCTCATCTGGAACTCGAACTGGTACTGCTTTTCACTCGCTGCGACTCTGCTTATATGGACGCCGACCAAAACCGGGGTGGGCTTGTCGGGGTTTGTGGTTACTTGATAATTCTAAACGCACAAACCACTTCTTTCTTTTCGGTCAGGAAAAATTTTATTATTTTCCATTTTTGGAAGTCTTTCGTCTTCCCACCTTCTTCTGATCTCATATTGGTATCTCACCATGCCCTCAGAGGGTGTCAATGGGTTTCCCCTCTCTTTCATAGTGGCATCTCACACCTATCTATCCTTTCAGGGGGGGCAACAGGCCTCCCCTCCTTCTAACGCTCATGCCTTCATCCAGCCAATGTTCGCTCAGCGGCGTGGGTGTGGCCAGACTAGCCTCGGTTTAAAAAATCTTGCTCAAATAAAAGAAAAATTATCTTCCTTTTTTTTCTTTTTCCTTTCTTCCCTTTCTTCTGTCCGACAACAAACCTTAGACTCTTATCTTAACCGAATCACTGAGACTTGGGTTTCTACACCCTTCTCAATCTCATCTTCAGAGGTAGTTCTTGCTCGACCTCTAACCTTCCCTCTGTGTTTAATTCCCGTTCAGGAGGTGTTTTTCCTCTCCTGATTCTTCATTCTGTTTAGAGTCCTTGTCCTGGACGTCTTCAATACTTCTTGACGCGATGTCTAAATCTCTCCTGTTTCTTAGTCTTTCTTTGAACTGGGAAAGGGGTATTTGATCCTCTTCCTCCAACTCGTTGAACTCTTCGTCTTGTTTAGGGTGCCTCTTTTTAGAGCCCTTGACTGCTTGCTTGGATCCCTTCGTTTTTCTCTTCCTTTTCTTTGGGCATGGGGGTGCGATGGTGACATCACAGGGTCTTCTCTGCATCGATTCAGGCGACGAATGAACGCCGCTGATCCCCGGCGAGGGTTCCAACTCCGTCACTCGGATCGCTTCGTCTATCTGGCCAAGTCGATCTATCTCTTCATTTTCCTCGGAATCCACCTCCGTCTCTATTTCTTTTTTGGCTCAACCAGAGTTACCTTCCTTGTCCTTGTCTTCTTAGGCCTCGGCTCGCTCATTTCAAGGTTAGCTATTTCAGCCTTCTTCAGATCGTTGGCATGGACACTCCTTGCTCGTCCTGCCACTTGATCCCATATTACATATGATACTGGACCCGTCTGCTCTACTATCCGGTAGTACGGTTCCCATCTCTGGTCCAGCTTTCCTTCTCTCTGATGGATTTTATAGTAGACAGGGTCTCCAACCTTCAATTCTACTACCTTTCTTTCAGCATTCACACTCTCATTTCTTCTCTTCTGTGCCCTCTTTATTCTTCTTCTGGCCTGTACAAATATTTTATGGTGTTGTTCCAGTAACAACTGATAATGATCTTCTCCCATATACTTTCGTCGCGGCTTCAACAGATTATCCACAGGCAGGACCACGTCTCTGCCAAACAACATAAAGTAAGGAGAAAATCTGGAGGTTTCGTTTATCGTAAACCTCACGGCCGCCAGAGTCTGCGTCAAATACAAATCCCAATTTCCTGTATTCTCTCTGGCCAGCTTGGCCAGCACATCTCCCAAGGTTCTATGAAACCTTTCCACTTTAGCGTTTCCTTGGGGGTGATATGGAGATGTTTTTACGTGCTTTATATTCAAACCTGTCAGCACTTCTCTCATTATGCTGTTTATATTCTCTGTGCCATTATCAGTGACAAGTTGCACAGGGGCGCCATACCTAGAGAAGATTTCACTTATTATCAAATCGGCTACAGTTTTCGCCTTCTTGTCTGCTACTGCAAATGCCTCAGACCAATTTGTTAGCCAATTGACAAAACTCACTATATAGTTGTTTCTTTGTGCAGTTTTCCCATATGGTCCTGATACATCCATGTTCACTTTCTCGAAGGGGAAGTTCGGCACGTCCATCCCGTCCAATGGTGCCATTTCCTGCCTTCTGCTCTGCGACTGGCACACTACACAGCTCCGAACATAGTGACCTCTCCGTACAGTTTGGGCCAATAGTACTTTCTCCCTATTAGATCATATGTTCTATCAATTCCCATGTGACCCAACCTCTCGTGGCACTGTTCCAATATCTCTGGTCTTAAACTTTTGGGCACATACAACTTGGGCTTGACTTCTTCATCTCTACCTGAGAGATAATACAGCCTTTCCTCTATTACTGCATACTTGGTGGTGCCTACACCTTTTCTGTAAGAGCAGTTATTTCAAGTCTGCCTGCTCCTTCTCATTTCATTCTGTCCAGCAAAGATCGGTTATTATCCGTGCGTCCCCTTCCTCGTCCGATTCTAATATAGGACGATCTTTTAGCTTATTAGAGTTAATTACTCCGATTCTATAGGCTTTATCATCTACTCCTTGCGCTATTTTTACAGATCTTTCTTCCAATTGTTTCGGTATTCTTGAGATTAACTCTGCACACGTGTTTTCCTTCCCTGCCAAATACTCTATCTTACAGTGGTAGCCACTTAACTTTAGCGCCCACTGTTGAATCTTATTATTTGTCCATTCTACCTGCAGTAGGTCCTGCAGAGGCTTGTGGTCTGTTTTTATAGTAAAGACCGAACCATTCAAGTAGTAGTCCAGTTTTTGGAGAGCATACATGATAACATATGCTTCTCTTTCTATTACTGGCCATCTCTGTTGTGTCTCTGAGAGCTTCTGGGAGAGAAAGTATATCGGTACCTCATCTGGTATGCTTGGCACTGGTCCTTCTTCATCGGGGCACGGCTGGGTAAGAACTGCTCCTACACACTGCTCACTGGCATCAGTGTATAGTACCATGGGCTTGCTGAGGTCTGGGTACGTCAGCAGTGGGACGACTGTCAACTGTTCTTTTAAGGTATCAAATGCCTGTTGACAGTCTTCTGTCCACTTGAACCTAGCGTATTTCTTCGTCAGAGCTACTAGTGGTATGGCAATTCTCGAGAATGCCGAGACGAATCGTCCGTAGTACCCTATAGCTCCTATAAAGCCTCTTACTTGTCTCACTGTCTTAGGTTCTGGCATTTCCCTTATGACTTTCACTTTATCCATGTAGGGTTTAATACCGTCTCCGTTTATAACAAAGCCCAAATATCGAGTCTCCTCCTTCAGAAACTGACACTTCGACAATTTCAATTTTAAGCCGTTCTTTCTTAACCTTCCCAACACTTGTTTTAGATGGGAAAAATGTTGTTCTACTGTTTCTGAAAATATCAAAATATCAGCTAAATATGCCATAGCAAAGCTCTCGCATCCTCCTAACATTATTGACATCAGCTGTTTGAAGATTCCCGGGGCATTGGCTAAACCGAATGGCATCACCCTGAACTGAAATAGTCCCAGGTGACACGCAAATGCGGCCTTTTCCCTGTCAGCCTCATCAAGGGCTACCTACCAATACCCGGACCTCAAGTCCAACGTAGAGAAGTACTTCGCTTTCCCTAATAATGCCAATATGTCATCGATTAGTGGTAATGGCATCGCCAACGGCTTCGATATAGAATTCAGTTTCCTAAAATCTACACAAAAACGGTGCCCGCCATCTTTCTTACCTACTATCACGATTGGAAAGCTCCAAGGGGAGATCGATCTTTCGATCATCCCAGCTTTCAACATCTCTTCTACCGCCTCTTCCACAAGGGGTCTCTTATCAATAGGTGTCCGGTAGGGCTTCAATTTCACAGGGGGGGGGGGGTTGATCGCCGGTGTCGATTTTCATTTTTACTGTGTGGATCTGGCCTAATTCCTTATCTGATTAGGCCACCACATCTCGATTATCTCTCAGCAGACTTCCCACTCTGGCCCTAAATTGATCAGGTGCCAATATATCTTCGTCTACTATTCCTTCTGGTTTTTTTATGAGTTTTCTCTGTTTCTCCTCGAATCTCACCCGATTCAGAGTTCGTAGGGGTAATGCTTTTCCTATCTCTTCCCCTCTCTTAACCTTCATCGTCTTTTGGGCCTGGTTCACCATCATAATGGGCCGTAATTCAGCTGCCTCCACTACTGCCTCACACAGAGTTACCTCATTTTCTTCTAGGACCATCCCTTCTACAGGGACCAATTGCAGGGTTCCTTTTCCTATTTTCTTCCCTGACATTAGCCTACTCTTTCCCGACACCGCCGTTCTGGGGGGTATCTTTACATCTTCCTCCACCACTATTGTTATATCTACTTCCGGTGGGCATCCCAATGGCGTTCTCTCGCCATTCACTACCAGGACAGTGGGTCTAAATCTATCCGAGCCCTCTGGCTCTGAAGCCAATCTTCTCCCAAGATTGCTTCCGTACACAGGTTGGGGGTTACGTAGAAAGTCTGGGTACTTTTTAATTTCCCAATCATCACAGGGAGCCTCGCCATCCCTTTTATCTCCAAGGGGTCTCCATCTGCCTGCGTGACCTCTATGTCCGCTTCCTGTAACCGATTCTTCTGTTTCACCCGCCTGTATTCTTTTTCTCTCAGCAAAGAAACAGACGCTCCTGTGTCTATCAGGGCTTTCATTGCCCTACCTCCTATCGCTGCCCTACAGGATAGCTCCTTCTCTTGCGTCAGCGAAGAAAATACTTGGGCTTTCCTTTTCCTGGGTTCCCACCTTTGGGTCATCCCAGCCATAGGTGCCGGTAGCAACAAATTCTTTTCATTCTTCTCATATGGAGGAGTTCTTCGTTTTCTGCACCTGGGCGGTTCAGGCTGGACCTCTCCCAGTATCTTGCGGCTGTTCCTAAAAATACAATTCTTCTTCAGGTGCCCTGGTCTCCTACAAAACCAGCACCCTCTTGTTGGACAGTTTACCGCAAAGTCGCCCACCTGACCACATATCCAACATTTTACTCTTCCTCTCTTCAACTGGGCCACCCTCTCCCTTATCCCTGGGGGGGGGCTGCCCTCTACCTAAGTGGCTCTCCTGACCACATGTCCAATGTTTTACTTTCCTTCCTTTTAACTGAGCCACCCTCCCTCTTATTCCTGGGGGCCCTGCCCTCTACCTAAGTGGCTCTCCTGACCACATGTCCAACGCTTTACTTCTCTTTTTTTTAACTGGGCCACCCTCCCTCTTAATTCTGGGGTGGCCCGCTGGCTTTTCCATGGTTTTGTCTCTTTGGCTCGGCCTTTTTTATCAATATCGGTGGGGCACCTTTTCTCAACCCACACCACTTGGCTAGGTGTCCCTTCTTTCCACACCTAGTACATTTATCCTGTTCGAAGTCGGGGGGAAAACCACACTTAGTCGGACATTCCGCTGCTCTGTGGTCCTCATATCCACATGTCCAGCAGTCCAACCCGTATCTACCCGGCGTGGGCCTATAGAACCCATGCCTTGTTGACCAAGCATTTCTATTGGGATCTTCTTCCCACACCTTAGGCTCATCCACCTCTAGCTTGACCTTCCGATTCCACGCAGGGGGGTCTCCCTCCTTCCCCTTTCTTCCGACTTCTCGACTTAGCTCTTGCTTCTTCCCACCTCTTTTTATATTCTCCCAAACTCTCTGGCTCTCTTTGGCCAGCTCCACTGCTGCCGATAACCTTAGCGGTCCTTCCTTCAAAACATCGTGACGAACACGCTCGTCACTGAGCACTTTCACATACAGATCAGCCAACTGGGCCTGCATCACCGCATTATTTCTCAATCTGGGAAAGCTAATGACGACAGCTTCTCCACTCGTGTCCCCGATTCTCCAGGGGTTTCGTCCCTCAGCTGCGTCAACTTCAGGAGGGCTCTCATGGCCTCTATCGCCGTCCCCTAATCAGCGAACTCCCGAGTTAATAATTCTTCCAACCTTTCCCATGTCAAGTAGGGTTCACTGGCTAAGAGTCCGTTTATAAACTCAGACGCTTTCCCTCTGGCGGCATCATACGCCAAATATAGGGCCTCATAGTCTGAGAGTCTATATATTACGCCGCTCTTATCCAGGACTGCCAGCCAGTCTCTAAAATCCCTCGAACTCACATCAAAGGCCGGGACCCTCGGTCCACCCAACAATCCTCTCAGGTCTGCTGGCAATCCTTGTTCAACCCCCTCTTCCTCTATGTCTACCCTATCTGGCTCGTAGTCAGACATATTTAACACAGCAAAAGACAAACAATCTGAGCAGCAACAATCGACAGGTTTCGGGTTGTCGTACTAGAGTGTCTGGAACCGTATGGCTATAGCCAACCAAAGTCCTTTGTTTCCCACTCGAGTCTGTTTCAATTTGAGTCCTTGAGACGCCGTGTGTTGTCCTGGTCGATTTTTTTCTGCAACTCCTGTGGCAGCGTCTGATCCAGGATCTTATCCTGCTGTCACGGCACCAAATGTGACGTCCCCCAGTGTCGCTACACCAAATGTGACGTCTGCATGGGTGCGGTCGTCGTGCTATCCTGTCCTGTGACGATCAACTGGCTTGGTATTGGTCGCGGCACCAAATGTGACGTTCTAACCTTTTTGTGATTCGGATGGGAATCAGGTTAGATTCGGTATCAGCCTTGTCGTTCCCAGCTCGCTTCCAACGTCTGGTTACCGAAGTAACTGCTTTGATTTCCAGTCTAACCTACCCACGTTGTGAATTGATCCTAGGCAGACGAAATCAATCAGTCGCCGGGCCGTAATGCAAGCCGAGTTCGAACTAGGGCGATATCACACAAGTATATGTAAAAGAAAATAAAATAATAACTCGAAAAGTTCAAATGTGTTAAAAAAAGGATGACAATATTTTATATCTGGTTGCTGAATACAGGACTGCGTCTTCTTCCCAACCCGCTATATGGATTCGTGACACTTTGTGTTTGTTAGGCGAGTCTTAACATCTTAAGTTGTTTGTTCTTTAAGAAACTGGTTCTTGGTGTATCTTCAGGCGATATTCGTAAAACTTGTTTTGGTGGTATGAGTCTAAGTCGTTCTTCAAAAATAAATTGTTCTTGGCTAGAAGTTGAGGTCGTGATGCCTGGAATCTTTCAAGTCAGCTACTGCGAGGCGGGTGCAACTCCAACTGCGAACTTCACTCAACTGCCTCTCAACTGGAACTCGAACTCGTACTGCTTTTCACTCGCTGCGACTCTGCTTATATGGACGCTGACCAAAACCGGGGTGGGCATCTCACACCTATCCCCTCAGGGGGGGCGCAACAGGCCTCCCCTCCTTCTTCACATGATTACCTCCGCCTAACGCTCATGCTACCATCCAGCCAATGTTCGCTCAGCGGCGTGGGTGTGGCCAGGCTAGCCTCGGTTTAAAAAATCTTGCTCAAATAAAAAAAAATTGTCTTCCTTTTTTTTCTTTTTCCTTTCTTCCCTTTCTTCTGTCCGACAACAAACCTTAGACTCTTATCTTAACCGAATCACCTGGACTTTATCTATCGAGACTTTTCGCCAGCATCAAGTGGGTGGTCATCTGATGAGATCGCATTCTGGCGTTAATTATTCCTGATAAAATAATTTCCTTATCATAGCCAGCTCCTGGCACAAAACAGATGCCTTTTTCAAAGATATTCGTAGATAGCCAATGGCTCAGTCTTTTGTTTTTGTAATTCTGCGGTTGATCCAATCGGACATTTTTCTGCGACCCAATTAATTTTTATCTATTTAGAATTCTTCCCCGTAGGTCACCTGAACGACCTGAAATTTTTCCCATTCGGTGCTCCGTCATGAATCAAATCAAATCCGACACATCCGCGACCTTACCTCCCTCGCTAATGAGAATAAAGCCTTTAGCATTTTTCTTTGTTAAAAAAGAATAACATCGCTTAGTGTCCTTTTCGTGGTGGCTTCTTATCACCTAAATTTAATTCTCGCCGTTTTTTTCTTCTTTCCTTCTAGCGACCAAAATAGTGTCACATGACTGTTTTATTCTATGACAACCATATATGGGCTTCATACAATTGACGTTTCGTCTTGTCATCTCGCTTTTCTTCTGTGTGAGTCTGTGTAACCTATCAATAATGGTTAATCTGCAAATCTTACGTTGTTAAGATTGTTAGATTCAATAATGAATCCTGGTAGACTTCTAATTCTATCAGAATTACACCATTGTATAAGTTGAATAATACTGCTATCAACTTTATGTAATCTGTATATCGTTTGTTAATATTGTGGCCGCCAATAATGAATGTTGGTAGATTTCTAATTCTATCAGAATTACATCATTGTGTAAGTTTAATAATATTGCTATCAACAGACTCTATCAGAATCGCCTTACTGTATAGGTTGAAATGGTATGATAACAAGACGAATCCTTGTCTTACACACCTTTCTATTTTTGTGTATTTACAAAATTCATTTTGAATCCATATGCATAAGTTATTGATTATTCTAATATTCTTCACATATATGTCGAAGTTATATAACGGCTCGAAATGTTCTTTACCCTTTACATACTCTCATTCTCTTCGTGGCGCTTATCTCAGTTCCACTCTACTCAGTGACGGTAACGAGGTTACGCGATGTTTCTCCCAGCTATTAATGTCAAAATCTCAAAATTCTTTCTCTTTCTAATTTTTTGTCGTCTAAATTCCGCAAAAATGAAAATAATACTTACATGTCATTGATATAATTACCAAAATTACACAAAGATATCTTAAAATACTATTGAGTAGATCTATTCAATAAAATTATCATTGGCTTCAACCACGTCCACCAGACGAGTTCGGGATCTCCTAGATTTCTTCTGGACGGTCTCCTTGTTTAACATTTTGAATACAGCCGTAATCCTTTCCTTCATTTCATATTTGGTGTCACTAGGAGTTTTGTTGGTCTGTCCATCATCTGCGCTCCATACATAATAATCAAGGGGAGAGTTAGATGTCCAGGTATATAGGGGTGATGTGGTTGCAGAAATTGTATGACAGCTATGACTGGGTTCTCCTTGTTTTGTGCTATTGTGCCAGACATACGGTCGTCCAACAGCCACCATCTTAACGGAGGGCAGCATTACTTCTAGGTACTTGATATAGGACACCGTGATGAAATTCAGGCCCTGTGGGAAGATGAATGTAGATATAACGCCAACTCCAAACACCTTCATCCAATTCTTTCGAAATCCTCTACACTCTCCTGAGATTGACACACAAATTCTCTCAAATGTTGTTATTGGAACTTCCGGTGCAAATGCCAAGCAGTACAGCAAGCCGTTTCGAAGTTCCTCTCGGATTGAAATGAGTCATGCTGCTCTTTTTCTCAGAGATGGTATCCAACTGGGCCTGCTATACAATGCAGTCGATGAAACAAAGAACACACATGAGCGAAATTAAAAATATAATATTGGCGACAATTTACCCATCGCACTATATATAGCGATTTTTCAAGTGTAGCTTAGATGTGGCGCAAGGCCGAAAGTATGGGGTACCCGGTGAGGATCGAATTGTGGCATCGAGACAAGCTTGCTAACCATTAGACTACCTCAGGGTGTCCCGTCGCTATATATATATATATATATATATATATATATATATATATATATATATATATATATATATATATATATATATATATACGTGTGTGTCTGTGTCTGTGTGTGTGCGCGCGTGTGCGTGAGTATGTTTTGATAAGAATGCTCTATACTCAGAATTACTAATTTAAAATCTTGAGTCAAGATCTTAAATAGGCTCGCCAGATCAACCCTTTTGTAAGAATGCCATGTAAAATGCCAGACCAAGGCAGAAATATATAAAATGTAAGCTTCATACGCCCACATCCTAAAATCAAAACAAAAAACGTATTAGAACGAATTAAGCCTGGTGGGCTTAGCAAAATTAAAAATATAAAATGATAAAATTTTACCCATCGCACCCTGTGTATATATATATTATTATGGAAAGAGCACAAGAAATAAACAAGAACGAGGAAAACAGATGATAACGATTTACATTGCATTTATGTTACGGACTTTGGTAAGGGTTTCATCGAACTAAATAATTTTTCATCTATGGAGTCATATATATCTAGTGGGAGGCAACAAAAGAAAAACAAACTTCGTTTATAATTCTACATCGACAGAAACACTAAAGATGCAAGAAAACTTACCGTATAACTTTGAGTTTTGTCCGTGAATTTAAGATCAGTTTTTTTTTAGCAGAAAATAGGTGGTCGCACTATGTACAGCTCATTTTCTTGAAGCGGTTAAAAATCATGTATTTTTCGGTGACCGGTTACACTATACATCGATAATTGTTTTTCTGGTGGGTTTAAAATTCGTGGGTCACTCTATATATGAAATCTATATATCTGGTAACTTTAAATTTGAATAAAACATTGGCGCCCGATATGTCGCAATACACAATCTAGTCGACCTCATTCAAATTTCTACCGCTGATTTTTTTAATTGTTTATACTATTTTTGAAATATCCTACATTGTAATACCAGTAAATTTACAAAAAGGTGATATTATGTATGAACCTGAGGATATATTTACCGTAGAAGACACAGAATGTAGGACACATTCTATACACGTTTGCCTTGATAAATGACATGCTATTTGGAAGAAAACTGCATTTTTTTATAAAGAATTCATCGTCAGACTTTTTACAATGAACGACTAATTTACTGAGTCTATTATTTTCTTAATGACTTCTTTTGTATTTGTCTATTCCTTTATTTAAATACCTAAATGTTTTTCCCGCGTTTCTTGTGATATTCACGGTCTACCCTATAAATTCCAGCTTCAAATTTTCGTTTTGTTTTATATTGATTAAATCTCTTACTGTTGTTGAGGGAGTTACAAATTTGGTATTTAGTTTAAACGAGCTCTTTTCAATTTTAATCATTATTGCGTTGTCATGATGGGCACGCCACCTAAAACATTTCTCAAAGTAATTAATCTATGGGGATACGCTTGGTATTTACGAATGGTTATTTAGTCTGGCACAAGGACATGTCTTGGTCCCTTATGGAAAGTGTTGCTACTAGAATTGGCTGGTAACAATTGCCCTATAGCTGGATACCGTCTCTATAGTATTAACTTCTCACACATGAAATGACGCACTTTATAGGAAATGAAACGTCATCTGAAATGTTAAATAGCACATTTATTTATTTGAAATAGGCACCGTGTTGGTGAATGATGGATCTCCAACGTACATCTAAATTCTTGATCCTATTTTTAAAAAATATTCTCATCCATTGATGTGATAAACAGTTCAAATGCTTCGATTACTTCTTCCTTATTGGAGAATGATTTATTCCGTATGAAAAGCTCGAAATGTTTAAATAAGGGATAATCAGAAGGAGAGATATCAGGCGAATATGGAGGATGAGGCAAAATTTCATAATTCAGTCTATACAGCTTTTGGGCAGCTGATAGCGTTCGACCGTGCGTTGATGTGTAGCAAAATAGGGCCACCCCTATTCACAAGTCTAGGATGCTTCTTTTTCAATTTTTAGTGCATACATTCAATTTCTACACAATAGGAGTTTGCTTTTATTGTTTTCCATTTATGCAAGTATGAATAATGAATAACCCCATTGAAAGACCACCATACAGTAACCATTAACATTTTATCGTGCTCTGGAGGTTTGGGGTTTTGTTTTGATGATTCACTTGCATCTGTCTTTCTGTCGTCGAAGTGTATCCATTTCTCGTCGCATGTAATGATTCGATGAAAAATTGTAGCTTTTTTCAGTTTGTACTTATACTGTAAAATTACTCGACATTGTTTCACTGTAATCAGTTTTCCGTGGCTTATAAATTAAAATATTTTAAAAGAAACATTATCTGTAAAGAAAAAGTGTCAGGAATTAGTCAAGATTTGTTTAATAAATAAGGATATTACTTCGTAAGACGACTGGATCAAAAAACAACCAAAAATGCATCATTTCATTTGCGACAAACTAATGGTTGCAATTTTACAGTTAGTTTTTTTTTCTGTTTAAATGGTTTTACATCATTATCCCTGTCTACATCTATCTATCTAGCGAGCTAGCTTGCTCAGTTTGTTTTATCTAAATAATTTTACCTCGTCATACCTGTCGTCGTATATCGATCTATATATCTCAGTTTATTTTTATCTATTTAACCATTTTTTATCTCTTTACCTGTCTGCATATTTTTATCTATCTATCTATCTATCTATCTATCTATCTATCTATCTATCTATCTATCTATCTCAGCCTATTTTTAAGTATGTATGTATGTATGTATGTATGTATGTATCTATCTATCTATCTATCTATCTATCTATCTATCTCAGTCTATTTTTATGTATGTATGTATGTATCTATCTATCTATCTATCTCAGTCTATTTTTATGTATGTATGTATGTATGTATCTATCTATCTATCTATCTATCTATCTATCTATCTCAGTCTATTTTTATGTATGTATGTATGTATGTATCTATCTATCTATCTCAGTCTATTTTTATGTATGTATGTATGTATGTATGTATGTATGTATGTAAGTATCTATCTATCTATCTATCTATCTATCTCAGTCTATTTTTATGTATGTATGTATGTATGTATGTATCTATCTATCTATCTATCTATCTATCTATCTCAGTCTATTTTTATGTATGTATGTATGTATGTATTTATCTATCTATCTATCTATCTATCTATCTATCTATCTATCTATCTATCTATCTATCTATGCATAAACATGAATGGATAGCCGTCCGGGGATAAGAATTTGGACGACTGACTTCGGATGCCTTCAGATTTCGTTGCATTCCCTTCCGCTTAAATAGCCTTATGAACGTTATGAATCCATCAAAACCCCCCATCTGTTGGTTAAATAGTATGACGTGTCTGGGAGAGATTTTGTTATGTCTACAAATTTGTTTATGCAATATTCATCTAAATAAAGAATTCTTCTTACAATCCTGAAATTTAAATTGTTCACAAAGTGTTGATAAGCCGTAAAAATATCCAAATCAACCATCTATCAATCTATGTCACTTTTGACATGCGTTAAAATGTTTATCCCTAATGATGTGCTGACAGTTTTAGATTTGATAGCTGGACTTTCTCTTTATGTATGGATTCACAATCCGTAGCTTGTGAGACAATATCACTTGCCACAATTTTATGATTTGGGATTTTAGAAAGAAAGACTTGGAAAATCAGACACTCACAAGGCATATTGAAAGCAAGACGGAGTTAGGATAACAGTGTATAACCTACATAGCGAGTTTGTGTAAATGGATGACAAAAACAGAAAAAAGACAGATAATTGAGGAGAACCATGATCGCCAACTTCGTGATGGATCTGGGTACAGAGAAGAAGAAGAAGAAGAAGAAGAAGAAGAAGAAGAAGAAGAAGAAGAAGAAGAAGGAGAAGACGACGACGACGAAGAAGCAGAAGGAGAAGACGACGAAGAAGCAGAAGGAGAAGACGACGAAGAAGAAGAAGAAGACGACGACGAAGAAGAATACTACCTTCTTCCTAAGTATGTATAATCACCGAGTAAACACAGAAATATGCGACTTAAAACATCAAAACATTAAGAATTCGTCAACATTTACAAAAATAATTGCAGGAACTGAAGCCTTGTATACTCAAGTGACTACACCATTCAGTAATATCTTCGGCTGAAACATCAGTCCGAATATATGATTATTTCAAGCAGACAGAGCGACATATATGATGATGAATATAGTCAGGTTACTTTTATGGAAACTCCATAAATTTTCTTGGTGCGTTTGTGTCATAAATTTTCTCATCTTCACTTTAGGTTTTCACGTCTTTACTTTATTGTCGTTTATTTGTCTCGGGAGAATGGTCGCTCCTAAATCGGCTTTATTTTGACATTATCTACAATGTTATGTTTAAGACAGGACAATTTAACACATTGTCAACAAAGATGACATGGGTGCGAGGATTTAACACGTAAAAACAAAGAGTTATATTTAATTCTCTCGTTTTTCAACTTGGATTTTGAACTAATCCTATGTGTAAAACTCCGTGATTAGAACTGCTGTCATTTGGAAGAGAGATCGTATAAGAGTGGGCTGAAAAGTATTTAAGATGATATGAAGGACCTTTGAAATCTTGCATGTATTAATTTCATCTATCTTTTATTATTATTAATAACTGTTTAATTCCAGGTAAACTAAAATCTGACTGTTCAAAGAAAACTTCGAAAGTAACAACTAGCAAGATCTTGGAAATGGACAAAATTTGGCATCGTAGTGTTAAAAAATAACTGGAGAAAAAAAGGTTTAACCCCCAATGACATTCAGGGTGATATATTTACTACTTTGGAAATGACGCCCAGTTTTATCAAAACTGAAAAAGTGAACAGTTGAATTTAGAACGAAATGAAGAGTCTTGAAGGACATTCACCGACTGCCGCCACCGAGGAAAACATGGGCTGCGTTTACTAGGTAATTGAATATGATTTAAATAGCCAATGCTGTTAGCATATCTGGTGAAAGAGTCTCTTCTCGATGGGTTCCACGTCTTCTCACACCGGATCAAAAGCGCACAGGATGATCACTTCACAGGAAAATCTGACATTATTTGAGTCAGATCCAGTTGGTCTCCTTGAAAGTTTCCTAACCACCGAATGAGTGTTGTGTTCATCACATTGAGCCAGAGCAAACTGACAATTCACACAGTGGAATCACTCCTCGTCACCTGATCCAAAGAAGGCCAAGGCCATTTCATCTGCAGGGAAGGTGATAGTCTCAATTGTTTCGTGTGGTAAAACTTTGTGATTATTGACGACTTTCAAAAGGGCCAAACCATCAATGGAAAGTACTATCCAAACCGAGGCGATCAAAATCAAACTTCCAATAAAACTGACGAGTTGTTTTTTTGTTTAATCAGAAAAATACTCCAGCACATATATCCTTGGATTCAATGCCACCCCTGGGTGACTGTAGTTTTGAACCGGTTGATCACTCCCCCTATTCTCCTGACTTGATTATCATCTGTTCCTCAACAGGAAAACATCATTTGTCTGGGAAGCAGTAACGCAATAATGATATCTTTGGTTGATGATATTTTTGAGTAACAGGATGAACAAACGTCTTTTATCCGTCAGAGGTCAGTTTATCTGGAAATAATCAATGAGAATAAATGAAATTTATGAATGGACTATTTCATTGATCTAGGATTTCTCTTTCAGCCTTTCAGCCTATGAACTTTTCAGCCCAGCCTCGTAGTTCCTATGTGAATAACGTTGTCAATTCAGCCTGGAAACATATTTTGGCTAATTGAGCTCTTTTCAATATGCGTGAAGAGCAGATTAGATTTTACGAATAGAACTGTTAATGAAATAAATATGAAACGCTAGAATTTGTTGTGTCAGCGTGGTTATCAATTCTCCATTTGTGAATTGAATGAAGGAGAAAGAAGGCATAAAAATACAGGGCATCAACGAAAATTGCTCGTGGCAGGAACTCATTAGAACATTTGTTAAAAAAAAAATCGTTGATAATAGATTAGTTGCTATGGCTTAAACGAACTTACAGTAGCCGTTTCGACATTCTCTGCTTATGTAGTTTTCAATAGTAATCAGCTTAACTCTTTTCTTTATATCTATCTATCTATCTATCTATCTATTTATCTATATATCTATTTCAGTTTGTCTTTATCTATTTAAATTTTCTTAGCCCTTTAACTCCCTGCATATCTATTATATATATATATATATATATATATATATATATATATATATATATATATATATATATATATAATAGCAGCATGGCCCGGCGTTGCCCGTGCTTGATTCAAAAATCGTACGACACATACAGCAATCGGTATCACTCGACTTAAAATATTTTTGCCCTTCTTTGCCTTAAAAGGAGTGCCATTTTCCGTGCTGATGTTGCTACATGCCTTACTTCTCACACTGCGATTTTTTCTAAGCTCTATACTAAACATTAAATCTGTTACGAAAAAAGAACTAAACAAAATGAACACAAAACGATCAGCTTTAAAAAAGGACTCGTAACTGGAAAAACCGAATGAAAAAAAGAATGTTAATGACAAATACTTTTTCACATCAACCCAGTTCTGCGGAATCAGAATCAACGTTGAGTTTAAGCAAGCGAATGAGCCAATTGAAGTAAAGTGCCATGCAGATTTAAATTTTTCCCACTTGTGACGAATGCAGCTACCGATTTTTTTGCATGCTAGCATGCTAGTTAATATTCGTGTTAGTCAGCTGTTGGCTCTCACGCTTCCCAATAGAATCTTCCTGCTTATTCGTGGCAGCCAGCTATAGGCTCTCACTCTAGCCAGTACAAAATGGCAGCAAACTACATTAAAACTGCCGTAGAAGCATAAAAAAATCGATTATTTCCACTATTGATGGGAGTTGGGAAATGCAAAGTCGGTCTTGGCCTTCCCGCTAACTTGGAGCAAGTGCATGTAAATTTTGGTGCAAATCTGTCAAAAATTGCAGCCCTGCATTCGTTACACACACACACACACACACAGAGACTACCTTATATATATATATATATATATATATATATATATATATATATATATATATATATATATATATATATATATATATCCGATTTTCTTTATCCATTTAAATATTCTTACCTCTTTAACTACCTGCGTATTTCTATCTATCTATCTATCTATCTGAACCTAACTGAATTGAAACAATAACAATTCTCAACCAGAATCGATGGGCAGGGCACAGTGGAAAAATGGAGGATTCTAAAACAACTTTATTACGGTGAACTGAACACAGAAAACACCAGCCTAGGATGAGGTTTCAAGATAACCTGGAGTTAAATCTCAAAACACTAAAAAAACAGGACTTCATATCTTACAGGATGGATGCACTTTATCCTTTTATTAGGGAGCTTGTAACGACATTGAGTATAAATGTTTCAGGTATGCTCAGATGAAGCGCGTTCTCCGAACATTCACTCAATCGGTGTTGCCAGCTAATATGAGTCTAGGAATTGTGATGTGTGTCGAAAACAGGTTATGTAAAACGTCTGAAATGTCATCCTAACAACCAGAAGCAAGTCAATTGTGCCAACCTGCCTAATCGTTCTGCCGACAAGTCCTGTATTGCTTGCAATGAGACTTGCAGATCATCATTTGAACTCAGGAGGCCCATTGTTATACGCAGGAGAGTTCTAGAGCACTCACATTCAATCAACTTAGTCAAGGATACAGAGTTTATCTGTCCTATATGACTGATATCTACGAAATCGAAGGCTTATCTTACGAGTCATCTTAGGGGACATGGACGCCGAAACGAGCCAGAAGCTATCTCATGTGATGCCAGAAGTGAGAGGGCGGCTCTTATCCAAGTAACATGTGACAATCAACATCTGTCTATCTAGCTTCAACCTAACTCAACCGAATCATTTTAACAGGGTCTTCTTAAGTTACTTCTGCGAATACGAAATAAAATCCAAAGAAGAATCTGCAATGTTATTGATACTGACCTGGCATCTTGTCTTCAGTCACTTTCCCAGCGCAGTAATGTCGCATTCTCGGAACTTTTCTATAAATACTTTCATAGTAATTGTTGAGATAAATTATTCTTTATGACATATAGATTATATGTATTAGGTTGGTGCAAAAATAATGACGTAATAATGTCGTTTTTCGACGTATTTTTTAACGTCACAAAACGACATTATTACGTCATTATTTTTGCACCAATCTAATATCTAAGTGTTGCACTAGATTGCGACAAGGTCTCATCATTTTACAATTGAATTGACTAGATGTGGCCGTAAGTTCTATGCTAAAAGTTTCTTTACTTGCACTTCTCGCTTGTGGAATTCTCTTTCGGCTTCAAACATTTCTGTCGTTTCACTTTAAAATGTTTTTCTTATATTCTTCCATACTCAGTAATTTCCCTCCCTTTCATGTTAATGGGTTTGATGCACTGCTTGGAGCGAAATGATTAAAAGGAATACATACATTTAATATTTTATTTAACGAAATTATTAGAAATACAGCCATGGAGAAAATAATTCGGTAAATATAAAAAAAAAAATTATATATTGTCACCTTTTCTAGTTTTGAATGTTTGCATTTGAACTCAGCATGTGTGATGTTGGATTTTTATAAAAATAACCACCCACTGAAAATGTTTTTTATGGAAAAACACAACCCAGTTTAGTCTTGCTGAGGTTTTGCAGTAGAAAAAGGTTACTATGCATCAATATTTTACAACTCTTGACCTAAGATTTCGGTGAACAAGTTCCTGTTATCTATCTTTATAAGAGTCAATGGAAATCAGGTTGTTAGTTGTTTATTTAGAAATGCACGGTATTTAAAATAGGTAAACGATTAGTCATGGAGTACTGGAATGTTTTTGGTCATACAAAGTAGGGATTCAAAATGAAAAGAAATAAACTTACAAAAAAAGAACTGCACCACATAACAGGAACCACACCATTTGAGGACTTTCAACAGAAGCAATATTTGATCATATACATACATACATATATATATATATATATATATATATATATATATATATATATATATATATATATATATATATATATATATATATGTGTGTGTGTGTGTGTGTGTGTGTGTGTGTGTGTGTGTGTGTGTGCGTGCTGTGTGTGTGTATTTTTAAAAATAATTATTCGGATGAGCTATTCGCTATGGTATCTAGACTCTATGAATATGAGTACAGTACTAGATTGGTGTCAAGATCTCATCAATTTACAGATAAACTAGCTAGATGTAGCCCGATGTTAACAGTTTCTTTTCTCGCACTTCTCGCAGGTGGAACTCCTTTCCGGCTACATGCTTTCCGCTTCACGATTTCCACCAAACTTTAAACTTAAAAAATTTAAATGCTATGTCAATCGCTGTCTCTGTCCTCGTGATTATTCTTTTCTCTACTTGCTCAATAATGTCTCTGATCCTACTTCTTCCACACCCTTAATACCGTTGCGTTTTTGTGTCTTTACTACCTTGCTTGGAGCGACACCGATTAAAAAATATATTCCAGACTATTAACGCAAAATTATATCTACGACAATGGATATTTCTAAAAAAGAGTGACGATGATCATTTTTCGAATTGAATAAATATATACCAGTAAAAATGTTATCATATAATTTGATCAATGTTTTGTTCAGATATTGTTCGTTAATTATTCAGAATTGTTGAAATATAGACAATGCTAACCAGAGGAGAATCTATAGAAAGTGGTGCCCATGATAAATTAAATTACCAGCGCATCTCTCTAAAGATATGTAATGCAGACTTCATAGTTCGCCTATATAAGTCATGACTATTAATATATATATATATATATATATATATATATATATATATATATATATATATATAATAAATTATAGCACTTCAAAAAGAATGCTATCTTTTATTTATTATATTTTATTTGAAATGAATTTAAAGTTTGATAATGTATTGTATGAACAAATTGTACGAAATTATGACAAAACAAAATGTTTTAAAGTTCATGACATCAGTCTATTAGAAACACGTTTAAATTCCCCTTTTAATTTTCAGTTGAATATGAAATAATAAAAAATGGCATCATGGCCCTACAAGAAGATGATCTACAAAATCGTCATAACATGCTCTACGGCAGGATGGATATTTTAAATAAATTTTGAAATTTTGAAATTATAATGGCAGTACAAGATAGATTTTAATAAGATTTTTCCTTATTACTACGAGAAGAGAAAGGCATTGATTGATTTTATTTACAGCCTTTAAAACTTTTGAAGGTTATTTATAACCAGAGAATTTGTTTTAAATTTGAGATTTCTTTGGAGATAATAATGATTTACTGATACAAGTAGTACTAATCAGTCCATACCTCGGGGGAGAAGAGGTAAATGCATACGATGCGAACAGGTACAGTATACTACTACTACTATCACTGCTATTACTACTACTACTACATCTAGCCAGTTCAACTATAACATGATGAGACATAGCTGTCAATTTTGTACTGTTCTTAAATATTTAACTATAGGGTGCCAAAGAAGAAACTACAATTACTGTGAAAATATTTACACAAAAGGCACAGAGGTGCTACAGTACGGCGGTGGAATATGTCTGAAGCCGAATTGTCAGATCAGCGGTGATAACATCGCATATTCTTCTTTGGGTTTTATCAAGAATTTCTAGGTTGTTAGCAGAAGCACCTGCAGCTTTGAGAGAGTGACGCCTGTAAATCTTGGCGAAGATCATCTGTCCGCAAGCCTTATGGATTGGCGCTACAGAATCACAAATAAGAGCCGTACTAGATTAATATAACTACATTACTTGAGGATTTTTAACAGCAACAACCAAAATGGATATCACTTGAGGAGAAATTAATGTCAAACACATCATGAAATGACATGGTATATAAAACCACACACATCTTCTTTTGGTTAATTGTGTTATGCAATGCACCTGTTGTCATGATTGTAGGTGTGTAGTTAGCAGCCTGACTATGAGATTCTAGTTCGAATCTCATCATAGCCGATTTTACAAAATGGTGACATAACAACGTGATTATAACGTCTTGTTTTGGACGCTTGAAATCTATGCCAACTTTTTCTGAAAAGATTCTGGCTGATATTAGATGGATGGATCTGTTGTTAATCCGTCCATGGTTGAACTAGCACGAAATCACATGTCATCGTGACTGAGGTTTTAAGTTTACCTGCTTTTATGAAAACTGTTTTTTACGCCAGATATCCCGCTCTCTCCCGAAAGACAAGGCTCGTTTAACAGAGTTTCAATGTAAAACTTTTAACTCAATAGGTATTAGACAAACACAAATAAGATTTAGCAAACCTACCAGACAGGCACACTCCCTAGCCATTACATGTTTAAGTTGTTTTCGTAAGTATTTAGAAGAGTATGTAAAACTTTGTGAATTGAAAGTTCTTTCTTCTTAGTAAATATATCCTTCATAAGAGCAATATTACGGAAGCCTATTACGCATTCTAAACTGCCATTCATGTCAGCTTAAATGTCCCAATAGGTGTTAAACTGCGGGTAATATCTAGTCATCTCCTATCAAACTCAATACGATGTCTTTAATATCTTTTAAGCCATTTTCTTTAAATGTCAGTCAGGAGAGGTGAATTGTTCTAGACATGCAAGCTATGGAGAAGACAAGAAAATACTCTCTGGAAAACGTAATTCGATTTAATTGGAAAGATTTTTTTTTATTTTCCAGAAAGACGAAAGCGTTTTAGTTTGACCGTAGACGACATTGAAGTGCCAGGGTGCAAACAGATCTCAAGTTTGTGACCAATTAAGCAGTCTTTAGTATACAAGGAAGTGTTAGTGAAAAATAAACGTAAGGATCATACGAAGAAAGTAATGTTGCTTTCCTTCCATAATGTCCATCTTATACTTTGTTCGTCTTAAGATATTGCACCTTATTGTTACATTATATTCGTAATGGTATAGGAAACTGAACTCGTGTTAATACTAAATATATTATTTAGTTAAATATTAGTTTAATTTATTTAAATATTAAGTGCATTGTATTTTTTTTTATGTGCCGTGTCCTTTCAGGATATGGGCGATCATGGCCCTACACTTCCCCCTATCCCTTGTGGCTCTCAACAGATTTTGTTTTTCTACCAACTCTTCCAGTCCACACTCAGCCATCCATCTACCCATGCACCCCCACGTATGTCATGCGCTGATTTCCACTGTCTCTTTCCCCCTCTATTCGCCTTGTGAATATCAGATTCTCCAGGCCCTGCTTTCTCATTACGTGTCCCAGAAATTACATCTGCCTTTTCATTATATTAAGCACACATTTCCTCCCTGTTTTCATTCTCTCCAAGACCTCATCGTCGCTCACATCATCGGCCCATGATATCCTCAGCATGCTTCTGTAGAACCACATTTCTGTCGCCTAGAGTCCCTTCTTCATCCTTGAGGATACCGTCCAACATTCGCTGCCATATAGGAAGACAGATGCCACGTAGCTGCTCAGTACTCTTTTCTTTGTCACCATAGAAATCCCCCTGTCTCGTAATACTCTGCCCAGTTCAAAATGGGCGAGATCTGGGGAGTATGTTGTTTGTCGAGCCTGGGAATGTTGTGCTTGGTCAAAAAATACTGACCAAGCCATAGTCATTGACGGAAACTCTGTAATGCGGTAGGACGAACAGACGCCATACACTTTCCTTCGAAGCACTGATATAAACAACGAAAATTTAACGTGAACGTAATATTAGGTTGGTGCAAAAATAATGTCGTTTTCTCACATATGTTACTATGTAAAAAAACGACATTATTTTTGCACCAACCTAATAACTTATCGTGTATACGCGAGATAGATTAATCTCTGCCAAGCAGCTTCACTCGACACACTTTAGCTCCGTTCTAATAGAAAGAGTCCCGATACGTTTTTATCATACCTGGTATATACTTAAAATCCTAACGTTTCACTATAGATGTTGGGTTAGCGTTCAGCTTATCGTTGTCGAGTCGTGATACTGCGAGTGTAAATCTTGACTTAAGCTGCTATATGCATTTCCACCCCGATGTTGTTAGGAAACGGTATATATGCCATCTCTTCTTCGTCTAGCTATAGGTATAATACAACTGAGATGGAAAGTGATAACAATTCCTAAATAATAATGTAATCAATGGAAGTATATGATTTCAATTTCCAGGCTCGACAAACAACATACTCCCCAGAACTCGCCCATTGCGAGTTTTTCAACTTAAAAAATAAAATCCAAATGAACAAGGTTCAAGACGCCATATTAAAAAAAAAATGAGTTCCTGGAATCCTACCAACAGTAAATAACGACCCTGGATAGATTCCGTGGCTTTAGAAGGAGATTGCTTCGAAGGAGATTAAATGCTGCATTGATATATTTTGCAGTTTTCTTTTTATAGAACCATACTTTTTGATCAGACCTTGTATTTCTAAACCAGTGTCTTTTGCTTTACACCTGGTATTATCACAGAGTGTAGACATCACTTTAAGTATCTTTTGTCTGATGAAAACATCCGTCTATATTTCTGAGATGAGGCAATGCAACTATTTACAGTACATCTTTTTGCCATAGTCACCACTTTTCGGGCATTGTAAGCTACAGCCTTCGTCAGGTGATACACGCTAGAATTTCGGATCGAACCCTTTATTTAGTCCACTGGGGTATAGTGTTCTAATTCCATACAGACCATTCCCTGAATCGTTTCCTTGTATATATAGATGACCATTTAATTGGGAAGTCGCCATCATATGTCCAAAACTCAGCCCACTGGAAATAATAAAAAAAATCCCCATCCAACCCAACCAGATTTTGAGCTCAGATGTTTTCAGTTTTTCCACTAGAGTATCCAGGGAGGAAGCACTATCAGTAGTCAGTGACAGATTTTCCTAAAACTCCTCTCTAGGAAAACGTACAAGTATACCGATACGTAACCTAATGAAGATGCTGACTTTCTGTAGACAAACAACATGGGGTCAGATATATATCAACCGGTTAAGAATTGGGATCGCCATTATCACCAGCAATGGCAAGCCTATAGATGGAATAGTTCAAGCAAATGACATTAGAGTAAAGCATCATTAAAGTCAATTCTATGGCTAAGATACGTAGAGGACACCTTCACAATGCATGTTAACCCGATGGTATCCCTGTAAAAAGGGATAAAGAAGTGTCCTCTCAAACTGGCCTCTGTCCTTTGTAAACTGTATAATAAATGCCTCGCTGTCTCCTGTTATCATTCCTGCTGAAAATCACCATCTGTTGTTCCAGTTTTTAAGATCTTTGATGAAACTTCCGACCCTTCCAACTATCAGGGTATTAGCCTTCTACCTCTTTTCGGGAAGCTGCTACAGGCCCTAATCAATGCTGAGCTGGTTCAACATCTCTCATCGCAGGGCCTTTTTCTCAAACAAGCAATATGGCTTTCGCTTTTCCAGGTCAACTGCTGATGTACTGGGGATATTTGCGGAAAGAGTTTATCATACTCTAGTTAAAAAAAAAGGTATGCCCGGATTGTTGCACTAGACATCTCAAAATAATTTAACAGGATTTTTAGGTCTTCTCCACAAGCTGAAAAGTTACGATGTCTCCGGAACAGTTTTTTGAACTGATGGAGTCTTTCCTATCGTAGTGAAAAGAGAGGGATGCTGACCGGCCAAGTGTCTAGATCTTTTCATACTAATGCTGATGCTCCCAAGGACTCCTTCCTTGGTAACTACTTTATTTTTATTTTTCATTAATAGTCTTCCTGATGTTATTATCTCTCAACTTGGTATCTACACTGATGACACAAAGATTTACTCCTCGATAGTATGGCTTATCAGTGTGACAAGGTCAAAATGGTAACCGTTGTCCAAAACGACCTCAAGCCCGTAGTTAACTGGGGTAAAAGATGATTTTTTAAAAAATGTTAACGCCGCCAAAATTAAACTTCTCTCCATTAATCATCTGCGGAAGCCATTGCTGCCTTTTATCAGCACGATTGATGCCATCCCCCAGAAAAGTGATTCGTTGCGTCTTCTCGGCCTAAAGTTCTCTGCTGATGTGATGCGGAAAGACTCTATTGAATCCATTGCTACGTCATCTACTAAGAAAGACGGTTTACTCCGTCGGGCCCGACAATTTTTCTTTCCAGAATCTATCTTACATAACTATAAGTCTACCATTCGCCCATGCTTAGAATACTGCTCCAATATATGGTCCGGTTCCACTGCTATTTACCTTGAGCTCCTTGATAAGATCCAAAGATGATTAATGGTCCTGATCTGGCGGCTCAGCTCCGGTCACTTTCGCACTGCCCTAAGGTTGCCTCTCTATATCTTTTCTACAAATACTTTCAAGGTTCAAATTAGCTCTTCGCTATGGTACCTAGACTTTATGAATTTAAGCGCTGTATTGGACTGGAATCTATATGTCATCAACTTGCAATTGAGCTGGCTACATGTAGCGTGTTCTATGGTAACAATTTCGCATTTCTTGTTTGTGGAACTCCTTTCCAGCTACATGCTTTCCAGCCAATCTGCAAAAAATTAAATACAATGTCAATCGTATGTCTTAAATGCAATGTCTATTTCTGCTCATCATTAATGTTCCTGTTCTTAATTATTACACATCCTGTAGCCTTGTGTTATGGTGGTATTACTGTCTTGCTTGGGGTGATTCCGATAAAAAAATCAAAGGCAAAAGAACAAGGGAAAAGAGAAAAATCAAGCCTGGCTGGCCATATATGAAGGGAAAAGTGAGATCGCCGCCCTCCGTGGGACGAAGTTGAAACAATAGACGGAGAGCATCACTGAAAAATGCCAAAACTTAGGGAATGATAATTATTATAAACTAGCCAAGCATAGACATAAATACAATATTGGATCCAGTAATATACAGAGCTATAAAAAATTAAAAAAAATGTAATATGAGCTCTGGTAAAAATGTTTACTGAGAAATTGGGTTTATAACTCCAAAGAAAATCACTAACTAATAGAACAGCCGTTAAAGCTTTCGTTGAGTAATCGAAAAAATAATTTGACCCCAAAAATTGTCAGTTCAAAACATAGCACCGGCAGGGAAACAAAAACTTTGGGAGATGAGTTAGTAACGGCAATTAAATGAAACTGAGATATAAAAAGTGATATGTGGAATTAGAACAATCCACTACTATGGATTAAATAGTGGGTTCAGTTCGAAATGCCAAAGTAAATCTCCTGTAGTAGGTTAGGGCGTTTAACGGATGAAACATCATGAATATGGCAATAAAGATGAGGAAAAACGACCGAACAATGTAAATAGTGTAAATGTATTACAAAGTTTGAAATATATATATATATATATATATATATATATATATATATATATATATATATATATATATATATATATAATCACGATCCAATTCATGAGACCTACAAATTCAAAAAGAAATCGGAAAATATCTGATGTTTTTTTAAATTTTTAGATCTGATGAATTGGATCGTAATTATGATTCGAATGTATTAAATTATAACCATGGAATATTAGCTTTTGAACTTTTTATATTATATTCTTGCTCTGTCCTGGACATAGGGCTCTATTTGAATTCTATCCTCTTGGAAATTTATATATATATATATATATATATATATATATATATATTGTACTCAAGTTAATTCAAATATTATTTTGAAGTTTTCGGCTCTTGTTTTGAAACATGAGACCTCTTATGTAGCGTGTTGGAATCATATTTTGAAATAAATAATTATATTTATGCTCTACTTTCGTATCGAGCACTATTTTTTAAAAATAATTACAAAAATACTAAGGAACTTTGGATTATTTACCAAACCAGTTTCTTTCCTATTTTCTACAATATTTTCACACATATTGGCTCCCGAATTAAGGTCGAGCACTCTAAACCTTTATTTATTTTTAAAAACAACTTCTTTAAAAATATGGTAAAGTTAATTTCGGGATTTCTCTGAAAAAGATTCCACATACAAACAAACGGGATTATTTCGTTAAACTTTTGCAAAAAACAGAGGAATTAATCAGAAGGATGAGATGGAAGGCATACTTCTACTTTCGTGGGAATAACTCAACCGATAAAGAACGCGAAGTTTACGGCTTTAAAAGTAAAACAGTCGCACCATTCAACAAACAACTATACGAATTTGAAAAAGACCTTATCAACAACATCTCCTTTCAAAATAAGAAAAACCACTTCCAAAAACAGCTAGACCAAATAGTTAAAAGCATTAATGATTGTGACAAAATATTAGTTAAGTCGGACAAAACCGGCAACTTCTACAAATTGGCTGTTGATGACTACAAAAACTTAATTAAAAAAAACTTAACAAGGACTTATAAAAATGCTTGCAACAACAACATAAACATGGTTGACAGCATAAACAGAGCAAGTAAAAAAATAACTGATAAATTTAAAATTAGCGATAGAGTAGGCAAACTTGCAGAAAAGGAATGTTACGTAACCATTAAGGACCATAAGCCTGACTTTCTGGAAAAACCCGACCACTAGGATAATTAACCCTACCCGACCCGATATAGGAAAGATCAGCAAAAGGATCCTGGAAAAAATTACTTACCAAATAAAAAAACAACTCAAATTAAAATTATGGATCAATACTAAAGATGTCATCAACTGGTTCAACAATATTGATGATAAAACAAATTGCACCTTACTACAGTTCGATATCGTGGACTACTACCCATCAATTTCGAAGGATCTTTTTACGACTGCCCTGGACTTTGCTGCTGTATATTCTAACCTGACAAAGGAAGAAACCGACATTATCCTCAGCGCAAAAAATACGTCCTCATTCATAATGGGGAGCAATGGATAAAAAACAATAACGACCTGTTTGACATCACAATGGGATCACTAGACTCTGCAGAGTCTTCTGACTTGGTTGGTCTTTTAATATTGTACAACCTAACGGCACGCCGCGAGATTGATATCCAGGACATCGGACTGTATAGAGATGACGGGCTCATGGTGGTGAGGAGTTCCACTAGCTTTAAGATAGGGAAGATCCGTAAAATTATGTTTAGTGAATTTAAAAAACTTAACTTAAAGATAACAGTCTCTTCTAAATTGAAAAAGGTAAACTTCCTCGACGTAACCCTAGACTTACCGAGCAACACGTACCAACCCTATAGAAAACCAAATGCTAACCCCTTATATATACACCCGAAGTCAAACCACCCTCCATCCACAATTAAACATATACCCTCATCAATAGAAAATAGAATTAGCAGTAACTCCGCTAACAAAGTAATATTCCACCAACATAATGACTTCTACAAAAAAGTTGTGGTTATAAAAATGCTAACATTAAATATAGGGACAATTGCAATAACCAAAAGAAAAAAAAAACAGGAAAAGAAACATCATTTGGTATACACCTCCGTTCAACCAAATGGTTAGTATTAAACTAGGACAGAAGTTCTTAGCTCTAATCGATAAACACTTTCTCACCAAAAGTAGGCTTAGTAATATATTCAATAAGAACACACTAAAATTGAGTTATTGCTGCACTGAAAATCTAGAAGGTATAATAAGAAGACAATAATAATATCCTGAACAAACCCCCTTACCTGAATAGTTTTAATAACTCTACACTTAAATCAGATAATGATAGGGAAAAAATATGCGATTGTAGAAAACCGGTAGACTGCCTATTAGAAAATAAGTGCTGCATCAAATCTGTGGTATACCAATGCACTATATCATCCACGGAGAACTCTAACAATAATATGATATACATTGGGTCCACGAAAAATGCCTTTAAAACCAGATGGAGGCAGCATAAATGCTCCTTCAACAACATAAACTTTAGACATCAGACCACTCTATCTAAATATTTTTGGCACCTGAAAGAAAAAAATAGGACACCTAAAGTAAAATGGAAAATCATTAACAGGACTAGAACTTGCAAAACTTGGGATGACCCATGCCCTTTGTCCCTCCATGAGAAACTACACATTATTAAGCTTCTAAACAATAAAAACCTATTAAACAACCGGCAAGAATTAACGGTTTTCTGCCGACACTACCGAACTTACGCTCTGAATAACTAGCTAAAAACACGCATACAAAAAAATAAATTTTAAAATCCATAGCCCATATACATAGTTTTAATAACCTACAAAAATTGATAACCCTTTATGAAGTCGTCAAATAACAAACGTTACGGCCTTTTCATATACACAAATCCCTTTCATAAAGAGATATAATAAAAAATAAATAAATAAATCTCCGTAGACGCTCAAGCCAGACTATGCGAAAACTTCCTCCGTCGTAAATTTAGCCACCCCCACCTTACCGTGACCGGTATCTATGAAAGTAACTCTATACTGATACAAATTATTAACACCCCACCCCTGCCGATTCTAAACAATCCGCCCTTGATATTACCATGGACATTTTTGATTTCAATTCTGACCATACTATTAAAACTCGTAAATTTCAGAAATAAGTCATTCTCCAAAAAATTTCGCTTGAAGATGGAACAGAGCCTACTTTAACTCAAGTTAATTCAAATATTATTTTGAAGTTTTCGGCTCTTGTTTAGAAACATGAGACCTCTTATGTAGCGTATTGGAATCATATTTTAAAATAAATAATTATATATATATATATATATATATATATATATATATATATATATATATATATATATATATATATATATGTCCCCTAATATTATCTATCTATCTATCTATCTATCTATCTATATGTGCGTGTATATATATATAAATTGACACGTGGTTGATTTGTTAAAACTTTTGTTTTCCTACCATGAGACGTGAATCCTCATTCTGCTCGATTTTTCAAAAAGTTTTCTTCCCGATAATATAGCCAAGAGTGGCGATTCGAAAATGGCTTACCTGAAAATGTGCGTGTACGGCAACAATATCACGCGTTAAATCTAACTGGGTCAGTGGAATTGTGGAAAGTATTCTAATTAAACATAGTCACTAATAATCACCATCAATAATAATATCAAATTCACAATGGAATACAGTCAAGATCAATTTTCATTCCTGGACATTCTAATCATAAAAAAGACGAAACAAATTGAAATTGACATCCAAGAAAAGACCAACTCAGGGAATTTTGAACAAAACCCTTTCTTTAATCTACAGTGGTAGACTGTTCTTCTTGCAATGCCCGTCTCTAGGGAAATATCGTCTAGTTCTTATTTCTCGTACGGCTCAGTTATCACCACGGGATAATAGCCTACTGGATAAAAGCATTGGTTCGTGAATTTGGCGACATAATAATAGCTAGTTCAATCCCTGCATCGAGCTGTGAGCATGTGGATTCTGTGGAAACGGGCGTCCAATAACTGAACAGTACTAAATAAAATAAGTACTAGATGAGATTTCCCTTGAGATGGGTAGTGAAACAAGAACAGTTTACACACTTAGATTAAATAAAGTGTCATTTCAGATTTCCGTGTAGGTTAAACATATCGTTATAAGCCTGATCAAGGCCAGAGTGCATCACGACCGAAACGTTGTGATAATAACAAGAAAGATGATACAACAAAGTAAATAATAACACTTCATTCTCTCTCACTCTATCTATCTATCTATCTATCTATCTATCTATCTATCTATGTCTTTAGATATATATATATATATATATATATATATATATATATATATATATATATATATATATATATATCAGATCTTTCATGTATGTCTATCTCAATTTTTTCATATCTATAATACCATTGCAATTTGTGTCTCTTTCTGTCTCAATTTGCTCATATCTATCTATCTATCTATCTAAATTTTTTCTTATCTATTTCTATCTCTCTCTCTCTCTCTCTCTCTCTATATATATATATATATATATATATATATATATATATATATATCAGGATGTTCAATTTTTTCATATCCATCTCAGTTTATTAATATCAATCTAAATTTGTTCATATCTATCATGATATCTCATTTTGTATCTATCTTTCTATCCATCACAGTTTATTCATATCTATCTATCTATCTATCTATCTATCTATCTATCTATCTATCTATCTATCTATCTCAATTTGTTCTTATCTATTTCTCTCTCTCTCTCTCTCTCTCTCTATATATATATATATATATATATATATATATATATATATATATATATATATCAGGTTATACATTTATTTCATATCCATCTCAGTTTATTAATATCAATCTAAATTTGTTCATATCTATCATGATATCTCATTTTGTATCTATCTTTCTATCCATCACAGTTTATTCATATCTATCTATCTATCTATCTATCTATCTATCTATCTATCTATTTAAAGTACTTGTTTATTTATTTATGCGTAACATATAAACAGATGTGAATATTTTCCTATGTATAACTTAATACTGTTCCGAATATTTCAAAGATATGTTCAACCAAGTATGCTATCATTTTGCTTCTAAGTGGGTTATGTGTAGTAAGAAAAAGAAATAGCCTAATCTGTCATTGTAATTAATCGTACGAACGAAAAGAAAACCTGATTTATTGATCTGTTCACACACAAAAGATGAGAAGTGAAAGTACGAAGACAAAATCGATATAAAATATTTACTGATGACTACACATGTGACGGAAAAAGAAAATTGATACAAATAAAGAGAAGTTTTCCATCACCAAACCCAAATATTCTGAGAAAAAATAAAAACGATAAGCTAGCTTCCCGCCATCAGTACGGAAGGAAATAGTGACAATAATTAAAGACAAGAAAGTGGCGTAGTCACATAAAACAACAAACTGTGTGAACATTAGAGAATAATTTTACTAATTAGTCGTCATGTCACCATAGAACGATGTGAGAAGTGTTAATCAAAGTACAATCGTTATCACAAGAACAGAGCGAGAAAAAGAAAAAGAAAAAAAAAAAGAAACGAACAAATAAATAGAAGCTTAAATAATTTTTTGCTCTTGACCACAGATAGACCAAAGCGAAATTTACATTGCAAAACTACTATAAACATATACAGATCTTTTATAAGTTTTTGTCTTCAAACATACTTTACTATAATTCCTACACGACTTATCCTGCTATACATTCACTCAGTCATGTACCATGTGTGATACACGCTTAGGTGATCATGTATCTTTCGATATATGACTGACAAAGTAGATTTTTTTCGCGCAGTAGTTTGCCATTACTTTCTGTAGTAGACCAGTTGCCATCCAAGGCTATATAACCTGGTTGGTCCTGCTATTAACCCATAACTGGGGAGGGGGGAGAAGAGGATTCATATATTTCCCAAGAGTATTACCACATAAATGAATGTAATGAATTCGACTGAAATTAGAACTCGGTTCACTGATTCCTCAATCCGAGCCGCTATCTATTAATTCAACATGTCTCCCTCCTACAGAACGAACAAATATTAAATCCCCACAACTTCCTTGATAATGGCAATAGTGAGACTAAGCTAGCAACGTGAGCTGTCAACGTGGGAAGCTCCTGTCGTGTCGAGCGCTCTGTATTTGGGCAGAGAGGAACCTGGACGAAGCAATGCGAAAGGGCAGAGACTCGTCCAGGGAGGTAGAAAGATACCCGATCCCGGGCTTACGGGCCCGGATATCCCCACATTAAATTTGGCTTTGTGCTGCATCCTATCTCGTAGGGAGGCTGGGAAATATCGTCATATGCTAAGTAGTCCACCATTAGCAGTGGCTTACCTACTTCACGCCGCTTGCGAGTATTGTATTTTGTTCATGTTATAGAGATAACCATTTCATTTCCAACCTCCATTTTGGTTATTCCTCATTCAGTAAAAGTTTTTTCGGTTACAATAGTCAACAGCTTGATTATATCATTTTTTTCTCTTCGAATTACACGAGTTATCCATTTTAGTTGTTGCTACTTTTGGAAGTCTGTTTCGTTGTTTGGCAACATTTTTTTGTGATTTTTCAGCGTCAGTCAATGAGATCGGAAGTAGTTTTTTCTTCTTTGAGAACTAAAGTCTTATTCTCTTGAAGATACTTTAACTGTTGACGTAAAAGAATGGTTCACTAGAGATGATAGTTTAGGCGTTTCTGAACAAGTCGGACCCCATGCATGACACTCATATGAGAATCAAGATCTGGGAAGTTTATTGAAGTACATGACTCGAGTTTGTATGTTAATATTTTGGTTTTGTAGTTGTTAGCTTCATATTTGTTCAGTAAGTTCCTCGGTTAATGTTGTTGAAACACAGGTTCGCCTACGATTACCGAATATAAGCACCATCGAGTCTAGTTGGGAACACCAGGAGCTGTAAACTTGGATATGCGTGTGGTGTAATAGATAATGTCTCGGAATTGTTAATCGGATAGACAAGTTATAATACCAGGTCGTTATATTCAGTTACCTAAAAACCGTCCTAAATGTCCAACTCCTCCTCAACGTGGCAAGGCGCTGGCAACGTGGTAGTGCCAGG
>OZ010573.1:97279688-97292188 GCA_963932145.1 Acanthosepion lycidas | reverse complement strand
ATTATGTATGTAATTTATTCAATCACACACACACACACACACACACACACACACACACACACATATATATATATATATTGCTTTAATATATTGTAGGATTTCATGTTGGTTGTTTCGTTGATTTTGTTTAGAGTCATATCAATTTCTATGAGTTATTTAATGTCGAAATATTTTGAAAGCAATTGTATGCCATCAACTACAGATAAAATGTTTTGTTGGTAATTCTATGATAAATAGGTGCTGTTGGTTTTTCTAAGACAAATAGGTATTGTTAGTAATTCTACTTTAAATAGGTATTTCTGGTAATTCTACTATAAATAGGTAATGTTGGTAATTCTACTATAAATATGTGTTGTTGGTAATTCTAATATAAAGAGGTATTGTTGGTAATTCGATGATAAATAGGTATGGTTAGTAATTTTTTTATAAATAAAAAGCTATTGCTGGCACGTTTATACTTAGTTGTCATTCTAACAACTGCTACCACCCCGGTGTACCGTGGACCGACGGACAACTGCAAATAAGAATTGGTTCCATGCTCCTGAAAACTTCTCGATCAGAGGCCTTGATGCCAGATTTAGTTTATTGTCAAGCCTAGGGCTAATAATATAGGAGATGGGGAAATTTAATATTGAACAGCTTGCGCTAGAGGTAGTTTTGTCCAAGAACTCAAGTCGCTGCAAAAACAAAATATTAACCTGGAAACTCGAGTGATATTCTTCAACAGACTCAAACTTGCCCCAGACTCGTTAAGAAAAGATCTAAACTATCAAAAGTATAAAACGACCTTCGCAGATCAACGGTAGAATAGTGGATTTTAGCGAATGAAACCTGTGGTTTTTCGCGGGGGCATACTTTTTTCTTCAAGGACTGGTGTTACAATAGCACAAATAAAGGTCTATACAAAAAAAAAGAAAGGAAACGAAAAAAGAAAAACAGAATCCACATAAATTAACGACGTCAGCAATAAATAAAAGCTACATAAAAAAAAAATAAGGTTTTGAAAGCAGCATTAATGTTGGAAAGAGTGATAACAATGGAAACATGGAACTTATATTCCTGAAAGAATATTTTTATTAAGAATCGCAGATATATAGAAACAACAAATATTATCATTATCATTAACATCGTTTGATCTCAAATTTAGAATCGGTAGCATTTATTTTATTTTTTTATTTACAATAATGTCCATTCTGTACAACGCTTGAGAGCCATACAAGGCATAGGACTAGAGAGTAATAGGTAAAAGGCACAATATATGTGGAGAAGAAAACGGTTAAACCTAGACATGAATAAGTTAAGAATTTAATGATCGAGGAAGCATACATTCCACAAAGTGTTGGTTCGTGACAAGAGCCTGTTTAACTGGAAATTACATGTTATCTAGGGAATATGAAAGGAAAGATAGTGGTTCGATACAATGTGCGTGACATTGCCGTGATGGTCAGAACTGGCGGAGCTAAAGTCGAAAATAATTCATCACTAACAAGGCCGCGTAGTCTTTTTGAACACTATCGAGACTGGAAAGTGAAGACTGAGCAGCTCCTGACCATATACAGCAGAAGTTCTTCATTTTTAGCCTGGTCTGTTTCTTGCAAAGTTAGAGGATAGCAGTAGGTGTCAGGTGCTTACTGGATCGGTACAGGGAACCGATCATTTGCCAGCATCTTTATCGATGGATCGTATATACAATTTCAACTTGAGCTATTGGTTGAAGTTGTCTATACACGCTCTACTCTTACCTGACAGAACACGTTCATTTGCGGTAGGCAAAAATTCCGGGCCCGCTCAACCACAGGTATAGAAACGAATTTCGATAAAGCCAAATATTTCATTCAAATATCTATGACGTAAATGTCACTTTTGATTGAATGGATGTCTAAGGCTTTGTTCTGTAACCTAACACGTAAATGAAAAATGACCTCCAGCGCGGTATGACAACATGACTATTTTTGTAATTTGTTTTGTTTGCCTTAAGATAGATTGCCAGTGACAAAGGGTATTCTATGACATGTTCTGCAGAGAAAAACAATGGGACACGATTTGTCTTAGTGAAGGCTCAAAAATACGAAAGAATTATCTATTAATCAGTTAGGTGTAGAAACAACCAAGCAAACAATAGAAAGGAGAAGGCTGAACAATAAGAACGACTAATATATTGTCATTTCTTCGGGAAGAACCAGTGGAACAAGTGGTAGTATTATGGTATAAGCTGAACGGTAAGAAGGAATAACCTATGATTCTTCTACAAAGAGAAATAATGGGAGAAGGGAAGGCATTTCATGCTGGACAGTATGAAAGAATAATCTATGATTCTTTTGTAAGAAGAACCAGTGTAAGAAGGTTTGGTTACTGATGGTAAGCTGAACCATAAGAACGTGTTATCTGTGATGCTTTCTTCATATAGAAACACGTGGATAAGAAGTCCAAATTGAACAATAAGATCGCATGAACTTTGATTCTTTTACCGAAAAAAACAATAGAGCGAGGAATAACTTTTTGATACACGCCGGGCAACAAGCCTACCATTCACCCATGCTTAGAGTACAGTGGCTTAAGAGAAATTTTAGCCAAGAGAAATAAGCTATATCGAGTTTCAAAATTTGATTACGTAATCCCTATTCAAGATAAATAAACGGTATTTGGAACTAGTATGGAGTAGGTCCTCCATTTCCTAAATTCAGTGCTTTTATTCGATTTTTCATTGATTTGATCAAGTTATCAACGATCCCTTGATAATTATTTTGCCACTCCTTTAGCAATGTTTCTTTAAGGGTTGCCACTTACATGATTTTGGTTGTACGCTCTCAGTGCCTTCAGTCAAGGTACTCCTAAACGTGCTCTATTGGATTTATGTCAGGACTTTGGGCTACCCATGGCAGTGATTTCATTCCTTGTGGTTCCTTCCAGGACTTTGCTACTTTGCTCGGATGATATGGCGCTCCATCTTCTTGAAAAAGATAGGGATTGTTGTCAGTCCGGTTGGTTTCAAATAGTGAGAGTAATCCTTTCTCTAATATTTGGCAGTATTTTGGACCATTCAACAGCTTGTCAACAAGAATCAGCTCAGACTTCACTCCAAACCAGACAACGCCTCTCACCATTACTTTAATCCTTCAATTCAGTGAAGACATTCAATGTTTCAAGTCTCATTCTGATTTCTCCAAACATAAACCTGGCTCAAATTCAAATATTTGCACAACTTACTTTGATCTGACCAAATTAGTGTCAAAATTGCCAAAATTCATAATCTTTGCTCTCGAATTCTTTCACCCAGTCCATACGCCTGTTCTTGTTAACTTCTGAAATCAAGGGCTTCTTTCTCGTAACTATTATTTGATAGACAAGCTCTTTGAGAGTCTTTCTCACCGCATATGGCGACATTTCTATGCTGTTGACGACATGTTTGATGCTCTGACGACAGTTTCTGATGATTTCTCTCTTCAGTGCCATTTTCGTTTGATTAGACATGATGCTTGGTCTTCTTGAACGTTTTTCCACACAACAATGATCTTCTGCATTAAACTTATTGACTATATTAATAACCGTCTGATGGTTAATCTGAAAAAACCTAGCAATTTCTCTATTTGACTTGCCACACTGATGCCATCCTATTATTTGCCCTTGTTGAAATTCATAAATTTCCTTACTTCCACGAACTTTCATTGCACAATATAATTCAACTCTTGATCATAGTTGAGAATAACTTGATACTAACATGGTATTGTCTGAAAAAAAGAAGAGATGTTATTACATAAGCCAAGATTGTTGTAGGGTGGCTAAAAACGTATCATAGCCCACTGTATTGCTGCCACATATGGGCTAGTGTTGCTGTTATGTATCTAGAGTCCTTTAATAAAAGCCAAAGTAGAATCAGCACTATTATTAGTTCCGGTCTCGTGTCTTGGCCTCTGTCACTTTCCCACCGCAGTAAGGTCATCTTTGGCTTTGCTATAAATACTTTCATAGTAATAGTTCTGATAAACGCATCTCTATGGTACCTAGTCTCTTTGAAATTAAACGTAATACTAGTGACGATGTCTCACCAATTTAAACAAGAAGTGGCGAAATATATGCATAAATTCTGTTTCTTATCCCGCACTTCTCACTTGTGTGTCTTCATTACAGCCTCATGATTTCCAGTGAAAGTTAATCTGAAAAAAAAATCTCTGTCAATCTCTATTTCCTGTCCTGATTACGCTTCTTTTGTTCTCACTGCTTAGCAATGGTCCTGTTTCTAACTCTTCTACACCCAGTCTTGCTGGCTTTACTATCTTGCTTGAGGTGAACTCGATTTAAAAAAAAGAACGTATAATATATTATTCTTTCTATGAAACAACAAAGAAACAGTGTTTTTCCCTCAAATGGTAAATAATATGTACGGACAACCCATGTATTTTACAAAAATGAAAATAATGTAGTTGTCTGTCAAGGGATGAAGAGTAAAGAGAAACATTTGAAGAAGTAGTGACCATTTGCGACAAGTTGAACTACGAACGAATAATCTAAGATTCTGTCTGCAGATAGAAACATTAGAACAAGGAATGACCTTCTGGTACAAGATGAACCCTAAGAACGGACAATCTTGTGTTCTTCTTTAGAAAGAAACAATGCAAGAAATACTCTTATGACAGAAGCTGAAAAATAACAACGAATAATCTAAGATTCTGTCTGCAGATAGAAACATTAGAACAAGGAATGACCTTCTGGTACAAGATGAACTCTAAGAACGGACAATCTTGTGTTCTTCTTTAGAAAGAAACAATGCAAGAAATACTCTTATGACAGAAGCTGAAAAATAACAACGAATAATCTAAGATTCTCTCTGCAGATATAAACATTAGAACAAGGAATGACCTTCTGGTACAAGATGAACTCTAAGAACGGACAATATTGTATTCTTCTTTAGAAAGAAACAATGCAAGAAATACTCTTATGGTAGAAGCTGAAAAATAACAACGAATTATGTAAGATACTACCGAGAGAAACATAAAGAAGTCCTGATCTTCTCGCAAAAGCTTAACAATCAATAAAAAATGCTTTTAATTATTATCCGTATATTAGCGTTGAACAATATCAATTCTTCGGCCTTTTCATTCTGATTTTCAGTACAAAACGTATGGATTGATTACTGATACTTTCGCCGCACCCCAAAATCAATTACTTCAAATATTTATGGTTTATGTAATTAAACATTACTTTTCCTCTGATGAAGAGAAATATTTTAATGAGTGAGTCGTAAACTATTAGATTAGCACCGATATCAATAGCCACAGTTTCAATATTGGCCACGTCGCATTTGCAATAAATGCTTAAAACATTCGCTTTCCAGCCATGAGAACCGGGTTCGAAGGTCACCGTGTCGATGTTACTGGCATACCACTGGTTGACTCACGCGCTGTAAGGGAATTCTAAGGCATAACTACTTGAGAGTCGTCGATGCTTGAGCATACTAGCTTTATTAAACCTGTTGATTACGCCAGATATTGCCATCTGTCTCCCTGAAACTCTAAATATAGTCCGCTCAGCATAGTTGCAGTATACATCAGAGGTGGGTTCTCTGGGTTTTGAACAAAGACAAATGTTCTTGAGCAGGCGTCTTTAATAGTGATTGACTACTGGCCCTGGAAGACAGGATTACTCGGATACAGGTGACAAATTGTTACAGTTGCAGTAACCTAAAATCCTGTGGAGGAATGGAGTAAAATGGAGCGAGAAATTGATGGCGGAAACAGGAAGTGAAAAAGGAAGGCAGGAAGTCTGGAAACTAGAGAAGAACGAGAACAATCACGTGAAAGAGAAATATAAGTATAGAGAGAGAAAGAGGAGAAAAGCGAATGTTATGGTTTTTAGTCAGAGTAACAGTTAAAGGTGCGAACTGTTTATCGGTGATGCCAAAAATCAAGCAAATACAAAAATTGAAAGATCTGGGAAATATTTATGAGGGGACATAAAACCGAAGCTGCATTGTAATAGAGAAAATACGTTCACAAAGCTAAGTAAAGCAATAAAAAACGGAAAAATCTCGTTAGAAACATTGAGATGTGTCCTGAACTGTTATATTCTGCCAGTCAGTAAATGATGAACAATCTCGTCACATAAAAAGAGACTTCGAGCTTCATTGGGATGAAATGCTTAAAAAAATAAAAATAAATAAGAGTTTTGGTATATGGGAAAATAATTACGCCCTAAAATTAACAGACATGTGTTAGGACTGAGAATACCATAAACAGAGCATGAAAACCACGAGGAGTTTTTAAATGACCTAGGAACTCGGATCAAACTATTGTTAAGAATCAGAAAAGACAGCTGAATTTACAGAGTCCGGAAAATTTAGCTCACACAGGACAAAGCGAGGATATGAGAAGTAGGGCGAAAGAGTACACAAAGCTTTAACGAGATTATATTTAGTGAAACCAAAGACAAAAAAAAAAAAAGGATTGAAAGGATATTATTAGATGACTCTAAAAGACAGGAATTTATGGAGAGCCATGATCTCCTAGGAAATAACAAGGCATATAGAGGAAGAAGAAAACATTTCGGTCATGAAACCAAACAGTCTATTATGTATGAATGAATGGCAGATTGATTGATTTGTTTCTTATAGCTTATCAATCATTTGTATTGATCACTTAGTTCCACCAGTTCGAACCTTCAAGGGTAAGAAGCGCTATGCCACAGACATTGTAATGAATCACCTTCATTCCTTTCGTATTCCTTTAGGGAGATATAAGTTACACTGACGCAACGTATTCCCACAAACCGACGTCCATAAAGATGCTTCCCCGACCCCTAGAATTTTAACCTATTCAATTAGGTTTACTCTTTATCTTCCCCGCATATCATCATAGATTCTTACTCAGTAACCCTCTACCTCGAGTGTCTCTCGAACCTTGTACAGGGTGAGCACAATTGTAAGACAAAAATTAAAGCCGAGACATATTTCGGATTGTAGGGGTTCGCGTACAGTATCCGTTGTTCCCAAGCCGCCCTTCGTCTACCTACTGACGCGACTAGACAATGCTTTATTTCGTAAGAAAACGCGAATGGTGGAATATTAACCAAGGCAGGTGGTAACGATTTTAAAGATTCTTAAAAAAGCAAAATACAGGAAGTTGTGGATAACCATAACCCCTTACGCCCTGGACGTTCATGGACCATTAAAGTAGATGAACATTTTTTAAAAAGATAATTTCCAATAGTTTATGAGAAAAGCATGACTCAATAGAAAATTAGAAGGGCGGGAAGGGGCAAATATTACTTAAAGCAGGCGTAGGTCGCCTTTTTTGAGCAGTGGACCGCATGATCATCACAAGGGGCGTTACTCTACTAAACAGATACAAGATTATTTTTCGTAGTAGATACATCAGCTACTACAAACAAAACAGTTTGCGTAAGCATATACCTTAGAAATTGTAGGGAAGTTTTATTCTTTAGAAAATAATTTTTTAATAATATAAAAAAAATGAAGAATTGATATAATCTTATCCCTGATGGCAACGTGATTAAACACATGACGCTATGTATGTCTAATTTAGTCATTTGAAAATGAAAACATTTCTTCTTTGGAGAAAAAAATCACATGAATATTTTTTTGTTTCAAAAGAAAACGTTGTGTACACTTATGATCTTCCGTAGTGAAAATCGCCGGTAGTATAAAACGTTATTTTCACCCAAATTTTAAAAAAATTCAAGAAACATTGTCCTTAATTATTTTACCTAATGTACGTGTTTATGTATGAGAGTATGTGAGTGAACAAGTGAGAGCGAAACTATATAACATTTTAAGAAACGTTATTTTCCTTACAAATTTCAGCGTATCATTCAGAAAGACCAAACATGCCTCATGTAACTCGCGGGCCTCAGTTTGTCCATGACTGGGAGACAGAAAGACGAGATGCTGTGGAAAACCCCGATGAGTCACCTTTTGAAAGGATGAGAAGAAGTAAAGTTGGCTGCGGAATCAATACACTTTTGTGATTAAGATATGTGTAACGAGAAGAGAAATAACGATTATAAATCTAAATGCAGATCTCATAATATCGCTGTTGAAATAGTTCTAATGGTATATATTGGTTTTGTTACCTGTGCGTAGTGATTTTCTGCAAGGAAAGTCTGTAAAAGAAGTAAATAGGCCAAATTTTCTGATTACGCCGGCGTAGGTATCTCGCATTGAATCGAGATTCATGATGGCAATAATAAGGACGAATAACCAACAAGAAGTCCGATTTTTTCTTGTTGATAACTACAAAACGGTAAAGTTTCTTCATAATTTAATTGTTAATTCGAGTTCAGCAGGTACATTTGCATGGAATTATGACGATTTTGGAAACATTTTAAGGGATATTAGCGCACGGGTAACAAAACTAATATTTACCGTTCTAATTATACGTTTTCTGTTACTATTATTTCTCTCATACTTCTCGTTTTTTGGAATTCTCTTCCGGATTGTCTGTCAAATATTATCTTCATAAATTTAAAGGTAATGTTAATCGTTATCTTCTGTGTCCTTGAAACCCGTTCTTTTTATTGTACACTCCGTTTCTTTCACTCTGTGTAACCAATTGCGTCCTAGCGGATTTTTTATATTTTGCTTTGCGGTGAAAATAATTTTAACACATCAGAAATGAATAAATAACATAATAAATAATAAATCAACAAATAAAATAGAAAAAAATATGAGTCGCAAAACATATTCTACCTTGATTGAAATTTTTCTCTGTTGACAAACGGTGGCAAAGGCCAGTATTCTCGCCTAGGTACAGATATCTCGATTTCATACATTAATTTTCCAGACAGGACCCGTTTCTTTTTTGAAAGGCTCGCTTGTATACGATATTCCTAACCAATTTTTCATCATCTAGCTTTAGGTCTACATTAGCGTATCTTAGCAAATATCGGTAGTCACATATTTCCTATTGGGGGATAGAAGTCAGGGTTCGAACTCTGTTACGAGTTAGAGATTTTCGAATGCTGATTTCTAGAATGCAAATTGATTGTTTGAATCCATTTAGCGGCATATCAACCTCTACGGTCTTCTTAATGCCGAACTGTAAATATTCGGTAGGGAATGTTCTGCTTTCAACTACAGATACATTGTAAATAATTTTATATTGTCAGGGTAAAGGCGTTTTGTAGATATATAGTGTGTAGTCCATAAAATGTATTGTTGGTAATTTTACCACAGAAATGTATTTTTACACATTTTTTTAGTGTTGCATTGACTGACAATTTGCTATAAATACATATTGTTGGTCATTTTGTTATGAAAATGTACTGTTGATTTTTGTTTGGGTTTAACTGCTTTCTCATAGCTGGGACCCTAGCAGGTACTGCCCCATCAGGTTAGGGCGAACCTGGGAACAACTACAATTAAAGGGTGATTCTAACTACAGATATATTGTACTGTCCTGGGTATGACGATAAACTTAATCTGTGTCCCGGGTAAGACGATAAACTACATCCAACAGCAAGGCCTCTGATCAGGAGGTTTTGAGGAGCGTGAAACCACCTCTTAATTGCGGGTGTTTCCAGGTTAAACCGGATCAGGGGTGGTCGCACCTGCTATGGTCCGAGTTATGTGCAAATAGTTAATACGCAAACTTGGGTCAAAATACTATGAAAGTGTAAAAAATAGATTTTAATACCAGAAATACTTTGTAAAATAATTAAAACCAGTAATAATTTTTGAAAAAAAAATTACCAGCAAAACATTTTTGAAACAAAAAAAAAAAAAAAATTACCATCATATATATATATTTTTTTAAAATATTACCAGCGAAGGAAAATTCTTACCAGAAATAGATTTTTGAAGGAAAAATTCTTACCAGAAATAGATTTTTGGCAAAAACATATTACCAACAATGAAAATTTTGTCGGCATTTAATAACCCATTCAGGTTGATAGGCCTTAAAACAAACCAAACAAAACCCGATACATTGTATACGTTTTGCAGTTTTACGTTTTAATCTGTAGTTAAGAAAATGTATTGCTAGTAATTTTACTACAGAAATGTATTTTATATATTTTTAGTGTTACATTGATGACAATTTGTTATGAAAAATATATCGTTGGTCATTTTATTATAAAAATGAACTTTGATTGTTGTTTGGGGTTCACTATTTGCCTATAATTCGGATCCTAACAGGCTCTACTACTCCGGAGCTGGGTGAACCTGGGAACAACAGCAGCTACCGGGTGGTTCCACGCTAATCAATATCTTTAATCTTCGAACCATAGGTCTTGCCGCAGGATGTCGTGTCTCGTTATAACCAGGGCTCCTTTGGAATGCAACACTTTTTTTTTTACTTGAAATATTGACGTAACACAAACTTTCAACTCCTATGTTGGTCTTGTGCCGTACTTAACTACCCTGAGAAAATATTGACTGTCTCAAAGTTTTACAGCTTCGCTCCGAACGAATGCATTTATATTTCTGAGACGCTGACAGAAAAGTGGACATTTTGGAAAAGTAAAAGACCATTTCTCTTGTAGTTATGTCATGAAACAAGTTTCCTTCAAATCTATTAACGTAGTGTCATTAAGTGATGATATACAATTTTTGGCAGAACGTCGCTGCTTCTATAATGGCGATAACCTTTGCGGGTCAAGCAATACACACTATCAATAACTATGAAGAGAAGATGACTCATTGAGGTTTTTCTTCGTGCTTTTCTCAACGCTAACGATCGGATATGATGTACACACTGTGCTTAAGTCATCTATTTGGACCAGTAATATTAACTTTGTATAAAATATAATCTTGGTGCATTGGAATCGCAATATATGTATTTCAAAAAGCCTAACAAAGTCTTAAGAAACGGATATTTCCTTCTGTTTATCATTTATACCCCACGGAAATTCAGGATTTGAAAGAATATGGCTCTTCACCATTTCCTACACATCGTTGCTCTAAGCAATTTCTGCGCTTTTTCTATACATCGAATTTCTTGTTATTTCATCCATTTACAGAAACTCGTTAAGTCGGTCGCTCGTTGTTGCATTTTGTCTCTATTGACTGTCCTGCGAGTTACAACGTAACCCGCTTTCATCAGTATGAATCCTTGTAATTTAAGCTGTCATTACTAATTTTAAGTACAAGTGTACATTTAAGTTCACTTCTTCTTTTTTAAAAAAAAAACCTTCGTTGCTAAAATGTTCCGTTCATAGTATACTCAAACTCCTTTTGTATGATTCCATTCTGGTTACGTCAAGTCCTCTCTCCATCCATGTACGGTATTAATCGACTAGTTTTCAACATCATTTGAACACACACAATATATATATATATATATATATATATATATATATATATATATATATATATATATATGTGTGTGTGTATTGTCATAGACAGACTGAATCGCTGTTTCAGAGCTCATCAGTGTGACTAGACATCCAATTGCTTTCTCCCTATGCCATCGCATATATATATATATATATATATATATATATATATATAGGGCCAAATCGCCTTCGGATACCGAAAATTCGAAACTAAGGTAACGTGAATGTCTGATCTAATTTTTATTTTAAATTTAAAAGCTCTGTATGTAAATTTTTAATTTTCTTCATACGGGCATTGATCAATAAAACTGTTTACTGGTCTAATTCCACTTTGACAAATAACTGTTTTATAATTATATATATATATATATATATATATATATATATATATATATATATATATATATCAGTCTTGCATGAGGATTTGAGTGTAATATATTAAGAGTTCCTCAAATCATTCACTCGAAAATAATCTAACGCAAACACACAAACACACACACACACATACATATATATATATATTTATATATATGTATATATATATTCAATCATATATTGTTAAATTTAACAGACTACGAATGCCTATTATGTTTGATCATGAGCTTTTCTAAACTTCGTATAGTTGATTTAATTTTGGAAGAAAATGAAGACAAAAATTATCCAACATTTGAATATATTTATTATGCTGTTACTAGATCTAAGCTTTCGGATCACATGAGCCATCTTCAGAATGGTTATATGGACATTTAAACATAGCTTTTCCCCATCAAAAATGATATTTCTTTATATTGACATAGAAGCTTGCTACGTGACGATAACGGTCGCGGAATAGCAGAAGCAGGTCTTAAAATTGTGAAGCAGTTCTATGACGTCGTACCACGTGAGAGAACGAAATATTTACAACAGAACCATATGTCTAGACGCAATGTAAAGTATTGCAACTAGTTTGACATGTAATGTTGTTGAGTATAGTTTGCTTTGTTTCAATGATGTCTACCACTATCTGAAAGTTCATTTTACTGTGTGTATGTGTGAGTATTGTGTTATCAAATAATATCTAATATTAAAAACAGGAGAGCGTGGTTGTCGTAAAACCAATATATGTAGTGGGTTTATTATTAGTATCAGAGATACAATCTCTGAGCTGGCATGTAAGTTAATACACTACCCTGGATTTTTGTAGAGGATTTAGTTGTAGTTGTAAGGTCATTAGA
>OZ010573.1:97214688-97274688 GCA_963932145.1 Acanthosepion lycidas | reverse complement strand
ACTAACCCTTGGGTCTTGTATTGGGAGAACACAAGTAAAAATAAAATCCTTAATTATTCAAGTTTACACCTGTAGAGCTAAGGCCGATCCATACAATGTCTGATTTTCCTCATTCCCTTCAAATTCAATTTGAAAGAATATAGTTCTACGCCGCTTCTACCCGAAAACCATTACTTATTGGAACGGACTCACGATCGGATGCTTCTCCGATCACTATAATCTTAAAGTTTTCGTTTTGATATATCTCATAATTTGTATTTCTTTCCTCCTCTTATGCCCATACAATAAACAAATTCAGTGAATGAGTGGCTTTTGTGAATTGTATCGGGTGAATATTTATTTGAAACAAAAATGAAAAAAATAAAATAAAAACCAAGCAAAAAAAAAAAAAAGAAAAAAAAAGAAAAATAAGTGGATAACCTAATGATAAAAATACTTTCATTTTGCAAAAATGAATATTTATCTTCAGAATGATCTTTTTATTCAATGCACAAAGTCTGACAGTCTACGATCAACCACCATTACGTATTTATCTCATGTCCTTGGTTGTGTTTGTATTTCCACTTACCCGATGGAAATATATTCTGTTACCTTCTCTCATAAAAAAGAATTTATTTGACTGAAAGGAAAGCATTTCACTTTGAAGACTTCCTATTATGTTGATTAAATCATTTCTTTGCACAGACTGAAAAACGGTATGATAAATATCAAGGAAAAAAAAAGGAACTCTTTGGGATGACAGCTAAATCAGAACCATGGAGTGTATTGCCAAAATCTAAGAGATTCCTTGATTTCAAGAACAACGTTGAAATATGAAAAAAATCGAGATGTTTACGATTTTATTTTCAAGTTGTGGACTTAATTCCGAATCTGTTTTTACAACATGTACATATACTAGGTTACAAAGACTATACGCTCCGTGAAGTAGAGAAACATTTTTATTAATCATGTTCTTCTGTTGATGTGCAGTTCAGCCCAGACACCGTGTACGTTGACAAGGTGCAGTTTCTTACAGTCAAACACTTGCGGCTTAACATTAACCATCGACCAGATCGTTACCCACAAGTGAATAACAAAAGAATTTCTGGTAGTAAAACATTCTTGAGTCGTAACCTACAGCTATAATCAAGCAAAGTAGAGTTAAGATGAAGTGGGAGCTGAACAGACGAACGAGTGTCTTCCCTGTCCGTTCTCCGAGGACCGCTCCATCTCTCTTTGTGCCTTTTCTTTGACTTGTCATTTCCGTCTGAAAAAGTAATTTATCTTCATTCCGTGACTTTCTCTCAGTCTGAGCCTCTTTAATTTGAGGTTGACTTCAGTTACTGATAACCATCGGACGAAAGTAAATGTTACGAATCCACTTTTGGCGACAGATACAACTATTTTCAATTTAACAAGATCTCAAGGACTCATATTGCTACGCCCCCAATCATGCGTCTCCGTTACTACAATCTTAACCTGTACAATTTTCGGTTAACTGTTATCTTCACCACGTATCCGCATAAACTTTGCCTCTTATTCTGTAACCCTCTACATTGCTCTTGCGCGTTGTACAGGGTGAACATCATTGTAAAAAAAAAGAATAAAAACATAAAAAGTAAGGCGATAAAGCCACTAAGACGTAAGCCGATTGCTAAGAGTGAAGGAAAACTTAATTGAGGCGAATGGTCAATAAAAAGAACAGAATTAAAAAGGCAGTAAATGACGATTGATGCTGCATTTAAATTTTTGGTGATCATAATTGTCAAAGAAGCAAGTAGACGGAACAGAGTTTCACTGGCGACAAGTGCGAGAAAAGAAACTATAACACATATAACACATATCAATAGTAACCTGTATATAAAAAAATTCTAACTTCCCATTTTCCTCATAAAATAATCTTGTAATGAGTAATAATTCGCTATGAAACGATAAAAAATATCTGTTTCTATACAGAGAACATTAAACATCCATTGAACAAATAGTGCGACTCTTTGTTGAATTTTTTTTTATTAAAATAGGAATACTAATCAAAATATTATGAAAAAGAAAAATGTGTATAGGACCAAGGAGATGCTTCTATCCTGCAATATAAGTTCTGAATGCTGGTCAATTTCATCACTGACCAAGAGAAGACTTGAGACAACAGAAATATAATTCTACAGAAGGATACTGAGGATTTCAGGAACAGGTCACGTAAGCATCTAAGAAGCCTTCAGAAAAACGGAAACAAAAATACACTCCCACTAAGAAACAAAAACAGACTGTTGAAATTTCTACGATATATAATTAGAATGGGTGGCTTGGAGCATTTTTACACTCACAGGAAATATTGAAAAGGAAATCGACAGGTGGAACTAACAATCCACCTACCTGAACAGTTTCTGTAAATAGCAGAACTAGGGGGAGATGCTAAGCGCTAAAATGGTTAGTAAGTTGTGGAGAGCCATGGTCGCCCACGTCCTGAAGGGACACTGCACAAGGAAGAAGAAGAATTAGAAGAAGACGATGAAAGAGACAAAAGTTATCTAAAGAAAAAAAGAGAGGATGTTGTGGAGCACCATGAATGCACACCTGAAGAGACAATCCACTGAAAAGAAGAATATTAATTTGTAATAGAAATTTTGTATTTGACATATCCATATTTTTTCTTTCAGATTTAGATTATTTTACTTTTTCTCGGAACAACAATAAACTGAAAAATTGTCAAGAAATAACTAATAAAATCCTAATAAATATACCATGGATCAGAAATTATCTAACGCTGATCCGGTTCCTTTTAAAAATCGAAACTCTGGCATTTATTAATTCCTTTGCCCACTTTAAAAGTTAACCTGAAAACTATAGTCACGTTATTTAATAGTCTCATCCGATCGATATTTTCACGTGCATAGCATGCATAGCATGCATAGCATGCATAGCACCAAACAACTTCAGAAATATATAAACCGCCATCTTTTTGCGGACGCTTCCTAAGATCAGTGTTTAAAAACGCTTTGAGTAAATGAAGCATATGGGTCGTAGCGAATTCCCCTTTTCTTCGAACCTCATAGACTGGAGCTATAGAATCTAAACCGTATACGACCGCTTTCAAAGATCCATGGTTAAAAAGGTCTTGAGCAAATAAATCTTGATGGTCCTAGCAAACGTCACCCTTTATGTACATTGTAAATTAACGATGCAGTATCGCAAACAAAGAACAGTACCAGGTAACAGAAACCATATAAACATAGAACTTCCAACAGAAGCAACAGCTAAAATAGATAGCACAAGTAATTCTAAGAGAAATAATGATAATGAAGAGGTTGACATTCTACATTTCTTCAAATAATAAGCTAGGAAGGAAACCTCTATAATTGCTAGGAATGAAACCTCTATAATTGCTAGAAAGACGGATAACAGGAGCTGCAATTGAGTAACGTATTTTTCCGACAAAATCTTTTTGAGAAAAATATTTTATAATTTTAAACGACTGTAATATTGCCTACTCAGTCAATGAATGTCGAGTGTTTCCTTATAAGGAAACGTATATTATTCCTATTAGCTTTACCTTTAATAACTTTTCCGCAGAATGCAAAAGCGCTCTCACGATACACGAGACTTTATAATTATTTGAATGCAGACAGATAATTTAAAAAATAACTAATAGCTGAAGGAATGATATTCACTCTTATAATTTAATAAGTGTAAACTAAACCGGTAATTATTTCTTCATTCGTGAAAACCGATATCCATTAATTAAACTGAACAAAATATGTGCAATGTATACGTGTTCATACGCGCGTCAATGAACATATCCTCGCATACATTTTTGTCTATCCAGGCGGGTTGGTTGTTGTTCATATTCCTGTGTAAACGCTTAAATACACAACAATTACAACTAACACATAAATATAGGATAGACATAGAAATCTGCGAATAAACAGGACGATTCATTTTTACGACACGTCGAAATGAAATAAGGGTAGCGAAAAATTGTCTCTAACTTGTCTCTTTCTTCTTTCTGAGATAGTTTTTGATGTCTGGCATGCAATGTTCAAATCTCGGCGGTGCACAGTTTCTGAATATTTTCATTTTTCCTATTTGTCTTCAGCGGTTAGATTTAACAAACACACACGCACAGACACACACACTCGCGATCAGATACATGCCTATACACACACACGCGCGCACAAACACACGCATATATATATATATATTTATGAATAAAAATGACAATAGGAAAACTGGTAATTGCTGACGCGTTTCGTCCAATGTAGACTTTATCAAAGCAAATTTGCTTTGATAAAGTCCACACTGGCCGAAACGCGTCAGCAATTACCAGTTTTCCTATTGTCATTTTTATTCATAAATATTGTCTTCTCTACTGGTTAAATCGGAGAAAATTTCATACATACACACACAGCCCTTTTTATGTATGAAATGGCCGAATATAACAGTAAATTCTATTGTATGTCTTTCATCTTCTTGTTCACAGTCAACTTTGATCTTCAAAACTTTAAATGCAGTGTCAATCATGGTGGTGATAAGGGTGATAGTGTCTTACTTATCGGTTATCGTTTAATAGTTTTTTGTTATTTATTAGTAGTTTATATACAAATTTTGTTTTATAAGCCATACAATACAAAGACACAATAAACGTTTCATTACATATCGTTAGTATCCATATATTAATTGTTCATATGGGTAATATATATTTGGGTAATGACAACATTAGGGAGATTTGAATATATTTTCTTATTATTGAAGATAACAGAGAAAAATAGAAAACTTCAAATTTCCGTTGAAATTGAAGTTATGTTGGAGTTTTACGAAATATGTCGAGCCCCATTAGGGTCCAAACGCTTAGCAATGAAGATTTTTACCGTTGGTGTTAATAATAGCAATATTAAAAAAAAAAAATAGCACCTGAACGTGATGGCCCATCATAGTATGGATATGATCTGGTGCCCAAGCACCAGCCCCTATACATGGGTATATACGAACTAACTATAATGATGACAGAAACAAAAATATTGCTAAACCATATGGGTCGTTCCGAGGGTCAACAAGGACCGCAATTCCCAATGAGGAACCAAACTGGGATCGAAAAGTCTGCAGCTGGAACAAACACGACCCAACGAGAACTAGATAGAACCACACCGATAACTGTCCAAACTGAGGATCTCTCTCTATATATATATTAAATGAAACACTCAAGGAAAGAAGAATAAATAAATGGTCTAGGGAAGAATATGTTGAAGTTATGATGGCATTTTACACAGTTACAATAAATCCGACAACGGCAACAACGACCAAAGCTCCGTATAATATCAGGTGATATAAACATCCCTCAAACAGATACCAACAAAGTAGACAATTTCAGGCGTGACATCATCAAGAAAAAAAAAGAATACCTGTCATTGAACTCAAAATCATCCGAGGAAACATTAAAAATAGATTAAACGTTAACATCGAGGTGCTATATTCCAATAAACCAGATGAGACACACGTCAATCAGATATATACCATACTTGATACACGCTTAGGCGATCATATATCTTTCGATACATGACTGGTGAGGCAGACTTTTCTTACAGTATGTTGTCATTTCTGTCTGCGGTAGACCAATTGACATCCAAGTTTTGTCCTGCTATTTACCCATAACTGTGGGGAAAAGAAAGGGATTCGTCCCTTTCCCAAGGGTATTAGTACGTAAGTAATGGATTCGATTGGAATTCGAACTCAGCTCTCCGATTCCTATGTAGAGGAACAAATAGAAATCAGATGTAATAGAGGAAGATAATGAAGGTGAGACGGAAACAGAGATGACAAAAACATCTGTTATAACTGAGAGAATGTAAAGGAAATGTCTTTCGAGGAAAGGCCAAAAATTCCAAAAGTAAATGAATCCTCACGTCAAGTAAACGATCATTAATCGAACAATTAGAAAAAAAGGATAAAAGATGAATTGGAAAGCCCGATGAACCTGACAGAAATTCTTTCTTTTTATGTGCCATGTCCTTTCAGGACGTAGGCGATAATGGATCTCCACCTCACTCTATCCTTTGCAGCTCTGAACGAGTTCCTTCCCTCTACTTCCTCCCCAAACTACATTCTGTCATTCACTTGCTTAAATTCGTCAGGTATGCCATGCGTTGTTTTCCCTTGTCTCTCTTACTCTTTATTCGACTCGTGAGTATCAGATTCTCTCGGCCCTCCTTCCTCCTTATATATCCTAGAAACTTCAGCTGCCCTTTCCTGATATTAAGTATAATACTCCTCATTGTTTGCATCCTCTCTAAGATCTCATTGTAGCTATCTTTATCTTATTTCTGTGGAGCCACGTCTCTGTCACCTCGAGTCCCTTCATGTTTGAGGAAATCGTTCAACATGTCCTTTCTAAAGTTATTTTTAACAATGTATGATTACAATATATTTCACTTTTTAACTTATTTATTTAACGAACCTGTGAAATAATGGCACTTCTACTAAGTATATATATATATATATATATATATATATATATATATATATATATATGTATATATATATATATGTATATATATATATATATATATATATATATATATATATATATAGATAATATTAGTGGTAAATATACATATATATGCAAAATCCACAGGTGCATATATACACATGTATATTTAGAATAAAAAATTTCCGAGAGGATAAAATCCAGGTAGAACTCAATGTCCAGGACAGAGTAAGGATATAATAAAAAGGCTTAAACACTAATATTCCATGGTCATAATTTATTCCATTGGAATCGTAAATACGATCCAATTCATCAGACCTACAAATAATTTGTAGGTCTGATGAATTGGATCGTATTTACGATTCCAATGGAATAAATTATGACCATGGAATATTAGTGTTTAAGCCTTTTTATTATATATATATATATATATATAGGATTATTTTTGAAAATTACAAGTTTCATTTATCATAAATTAATTATAAATATTTTCACTTCTCTTCCCTTTACGCTTCAAGCGTATATATTTCCATATTGTGTTACATTTTCTTTTCATTCAATGTCCAAAATCATTTCCGGCTGATTAGGGATTCGTTGAAGTACCTGTAAAGCTAACTTTAAGTTTTAAATATTGTGGGAGCAGCCTCCTGTTTATAAGTTATTACAAAATATTGTAATATGAATTCTGTGAATATTAATTGACTTGAGAGCAGACTTGACTTTCACCTTCGGTGGCTTTTTATTCGAATTTAGAATAAATAATTGGGCTGGATTTTAATGGCTAATCAAAGCAGTTGTTTTGTTTTTTGTTGTTTTTTTTTCTCTTAAGAAACACCAAATCTTCATGAACAAAAATTATTCAGAAAAAATCAAAATTGTGATATAAAAAAGCTTTTGATTCCTGAGTGAAAGTGAGCAGGTAATTGCACGAACGTTTGACAAGTCAATTACATAAAAAAAGAACGTTATTTCATTGACTGCTGAAAAAATAATATGGATCTTTTATGATTGGAAATAATTTTGAGAAGTAAAATAAGCCTCTTTATGCTAAAATAATGTTATAGTTTACTCGTCAGAAATGAACAGCTAAAAATCATTTCATGCAAATCAACTAATTAAATCCATACTAGTTTTACACCCATCAACATGAATAGTTTCACATTTTTTTAAACAGACAAAGAAAAATGACGATTGCAAATTAACTGCTTATAATAATTCTTTTTATTACGTGTGACGATATTATTATATTTTATTATTGAATTTAAAATATTTTAAATAGGTTGAAATTGAGGTTAGAAGTTCATGGAGTGTTGGATTCATTCGTTTATCAGTTGGTTAGTTCTTTCATAACATTGTGCATGTAAAATAAAGAAGAATATCTAAAAGTTAAGGATTAAGAAAAAGAGAAAAAAAACAAAAACATTCCTAACTAATAAAAAGCCACACAAGTTGTTGAAAAGATATCTGATCAGGATTTGGACGATAAAAAGAAAACTACAATTCATACCAATTCGGCATTTAATCTCCTCCTTCTTAAGCAACGTTGAGCTTGGAAGTGCGGGTGGTGCAATACATAATATCTTCGAATTGGTAATGCGAGGACCGAGTTCTAATTCTAGATATGTTCGTTATATTGGCTTACACGCAAGTACCATTGGGAAAGATATGAATTCAACATTTCGGAACCCCCAGCTATGGGTTACTTAATAAAACTTGTATCATTCAACCGTTATTATCTCCCCACAAAATTCCTATAATATAAAAATATTTTCTGGCTTTAAATAACCTGCAAAGGGTTGACAAACTGTAGAAAATGAATGAATCAAAATATCTTCTCAAGCCAACCACTATATCCAGCGTTGTTTCCATTGATGGAAGCATTCTTGGAACTCCCTTTTTTGATAGGGTTAAGGATCAAGTATCTCATTGAATTATTTCAAATTTCCTTGACATCATGAAATTTTGTTCTTTTCAAGTGGGCTTTGAAATTTGAGATCGAGTATTTTATAAAAAATGTTTGCACTTGAGAATATTACAGTGATTTCACATCAAATGTTATAGTTTATAGATTGATTGGTTTGCTTTTTACGGCTTATCAGCCTTTTGCCTGTTATTTTAAGCCCAAAATATCTATCGATTGCAAGAATATGTTTGGTGATTGCATACTTTTGAATTTCCACGACATCTTGAAGTCTTGTTCTTTTTAAGTGGGCTTTGATTTTTGGAAGGTGGGAGCGTACTTGGGCTTATAAAATAGAAAAAGCGCAGATTCATGAGCAAAAATAGAATATTTTACTAAGCACGTATCTGTAATGCAGGTTCTCGTGTCGATTTTACGATTGAGTGAATCTATATATTGTGGTTTGTTAGAATGTAAATTAAACTTGAGATGTTAATGCAAAAAGGTGAAAACGATAAAATAGAGCATTTAAAATGTAAGTAACATAGACAAATTGCTGTATGGCCTGCTTTCTCATTGTTTGAGAAACAAAAAAATAATAATTATAATTAATCGAATCAGCATCTAGGATTATTTCACGATTTAATTGGGTTTCAATTTATCAGGTTGAGTGAAACAAAGAGAACTAACCCTAAATTCAGCTCATAAATATTGTAGGAAGCACGTACGACGCACGCGCTATAAAGTGACTTCTAAGCATAAATAACAGTGGAAATGTGAACCTCATAATATAAAATTTTCAGAGAAACATTTTAATTAATATGAATTTGAAATCAAACACTCTGTAAGCTTACCGACATATCACGTTGAAACACCAGATACAGTACAATAACGTAAGTTACGCAACGTCGAGTTTCGTTAATACCTAGATGGGTGACCGCATGGGAATACAAAATGCTGTAAGCTTGGATGTGCGGGTGGTGTAATGGATAGCAACCCCGAATTCGGAATCGAAGATCCAATTTCAAATTCCAGTAGGGTTCGTTATATTCCCTAACGCATAAATAACTTTGGAAAAGATAAGAAGTTGCCTCTTCTGCCCCTGCTAATGGCTAATTAGTATGATTTATATTCATTAAAATTGATTAAAATCTAAACATTTTTCCGGCTTTAAATAAGATGTTAACGGTTGATAAACCGTGAAATACAAATCAATCAATAATAAATAATCAAGTACTGTGTAGGTCATATACATATACTAGCGTTAATCTGTTAAATATAATTTATATTAATTTATGACCATTGACACATTCTTTCCTCCTGGTTTGAATGTTTCATTCTTTTGCTCTAATAACCTGGAATCTATTTCACTATATTTCTTCCGCCATCTTTATTAGATATATAATAATATTCTTCTGTTAGCATCTTTTACGATAATTCATGACCCCTGGCAATCCTAGATTTTTCATTGATTTTAAACGCATGTTTTTCATTGATTTGAAACGAATGTCTCTGGCTTTAAATAATCTGCAATTCGTTGACAAACCGTAGAAAATGATGAATCAAAACACCTTCTCAAGCCAGCCACATTATCCAGCGTCGTTTCCATTGATGGAAACATTCTGGGAACTTCCTTTTTAGATGAGGTTAGCGACCAACTATCTCATTGCATTATTTTGGATTTCCTTGATATCTTGAAGTGTTGTTCTTTTCAAGTGTGCTTTGAAGCTTGAGATCGGATATTTTATAAAAAATGTTGTACGTAAGAATATTGCAGTGATTTTACATCAAATGTTATTTTTTATTATATTTTTTAGCTTGTAGATTGATTGATTTGTAACAGCTTGGTAATCTTTTGCATGTTATTTGAAGCCCAAAATATCTCAAGATTGCAAGTTTGTTTTTAGATGATAATGGTTTGCTGATACAAGTCTTACTAATTAACCCTTATCTGGAGGGAGAAGAGATGGATTCATAACTTTCCCAAAGTTATTTGCACGTCAGGCAAGATAACGAATCCAACTGCAATTGAGTCTCGCCTCTCCTATTTTCAAGTCCAAGCTTACAGCACGAGTTATTCCCAAGCGGTAACCTATCTAAGCCCTGATCAGCCTCGACGTTGCCGACATTCAATTATCGTCCGGGAACCGGTGTTTAAACGTGAAATGAGCGTAAGTTTTAGCTTAATCTTGTAGACAAAAATGGCGAACTAGCAATAAAGATAATGAATATATGCTATAAATGTATCTGTATATATAGGATTACATAGAGTTGGTATGAAAACACAATCGTGGTTATAGTTTCAATTTTATACCAAAGGTTATAATATCACTATATCTCTGCTGATTCGAATGAATGAAGGATTGAACGTGATTAAATTCATTTTAATCTTTAACTAATTTTCGTGTGAAAATTTACTTTAATATAGATCGGACCATAAAGAACATCTGGTTGATCGCACAATTTGCTTTAATCCGCCTAAACTAACCCCACCGCTTTGCAGAAAACTAAATATAAACCTTCACGTCCGTGATCTTTGTTTGTGCCCTGATTATTTTTCTTTTTAACTCAATTAGCTAAAGTATTTATTTATATTTGATGAAACATTTCCAACGATTATTAATTTGTAACAAGAACTCATCTTAAATTCATTCTAGCTTTTACTCAGTCCATCGGATTATGACAGCGCATAAACCGGATAAAGCCTTTGTAAATCTTGTGATAAATTCAACTAATAATTAGTATTTAATAAATATTTGTAAAACAAGTAATGATGATAATAAAGACTGACAACGTTTCATCTACTGAAAATATATTAAAGGTGGGCTCGTTTCAACGTATTTTGAACTTTTAATAAATTCAACATGTGCCTTCACAGCTTGAAAAAATACATATATTTGTCAATACAAAGAGATCATCACGACTAAATAAGTACATAAGCTATCTCCAAATTGTTATTTCTTATCGTTATTTATTTCTTAATAAGAAGCTTGTAAAAGAAAGGAATGAAAATGAAAGTGAAAGTGAAAATGAACAAGATATGCGAACAAATCGCCTAAGAATTGGTGTAAAAATAATTCATGAAGCTAAAGTACAATATGACAAAGATAAAAACGTAGTTATAAAAAAAAGTAGCTGTAGGGATTTCTAGTAGGTTTACATGTTTCTTCTATGTGCTGTGTCCCTTTAGGATGTTGGCGATCATGGCTCTCCAAGATTGCTTGCAAATTGGAGCACTTAATAAATTTTGTCTTTTTGTTATCTCATCTAAAGTATGTTCCGCTATATATTTACTCAATCACGCTAAGAAGGTAAGACCTCCCCGCCCTGTTCCGCTTGCCTTCCAATTGTTCTATATGTATCAAATTTTCCATTCCCACTTTCCTCTGAAATTCAGCTGCTTCTTAATGATGTTAAGTAGAATGTTTCATTAAAACGGATTATATATAAGGGTGTTTCATTAAAACGGAAAAAAGTCAGCAGTAAATAAATCAGTGTTATTAGTGAAATTTATTTATTTCTCTATTGGTTCGTGTTATTTAAGTCATGTCAGTTATATGTGAAAAATAATATCGCCCAAATGTCCGCCAAATCTGAAAAAAAAATCATTAGACGCATAAACTTAATTCACATTTAAAATCTGTCCCAGCGATTAGAAAACCCTTTATAAGTGTCATTTTTTTTATCTATTCGTATTTTTCTAAAACTTCATCCTTGATCCTATATTCAGTCTACGGTATTCCCAGTATGCTTCTGTAGAACCACGTTTCTTTTGCTTATACTCATTTCTTCATCTGTGAAAAAATTGTTCAGTAATCACTTCTATATAGAGGACTGATATTATTTAATGGTTCAATAGGCTTTTTCTTGTTTCTCACAAAATGTTTTCGTCTCGAGGCTAAGCATAAAAGTTCTTTCTATTTCTATTTTCTCTAAAACTTTATCCTTGCTCACATGCTCGGTCTATGTTATTCTCAACATCCTTCTGTAAAATCACAATTCTGTTGATTTAACACTTCCCTTCATCTGCGAATAGATTGTCCAGCATTGAATAAAGTTTTTTCTGACCGGAGTCCCCCCTTCAAATCTACAAATCAACCATTCGTCCTAGCATGGAATACTTATGCCATATATGGTCTGATGCTTTCGCTGTTCATCTCGAGGTACTCAACAAAATACTGAGATGGATATACAACGTCATTTGTCCTGATCTGACATCTCGTCTGCAGTCGGTATTTCACGTGCTGCGGCTTCCCCCTGTCTTTCTACGAGTACTTTGATGGTACCTGCTCCGACGAGCTACTTTCATTGGTACTCCAACTGAATGAATTCAAGCGTGCTACTCGTTTGGCATCTCGATCCTACACTTCCACTGTCGAAATGGCTAAATGTATCAATCTGTTCTACTCTACTCGCACCTCCCGTCAGTGGAACTCCCTTCCTATCACTTGCTTCCCTGATAGCTATAATCTTCAAATATTCAAATGTAATGTCAATCGACATTTTCTTATGCCTTGACCTTGATCCCTGTCCTTTTCTTTATCCTTTTCCCAAACACTCCTCTTTACTCTTACTCTCACTCTCAGTAACCCAATGGCACCCCGCCTTGCTTGGGTTGGCTTGCTTAAAAAATATAATGGGACTGATGTTACATAGAAGTTCTCTGTTCTGTTCTTTGTTTCTAACAATTTATTTTTGTTGTTTTTTTTAATAACTAGCTTTTGGAAGGCATATTTCTCTATCTCGATATGCCTTGTTTGATTTTGGTATCTGTAATTTGTATAAAGGATGGAAAAGCTAGCATATCAGGCACCAGTATTCGGTTTAAAACAAATAATGAAACAATACACATTCAATAAATAGACTAAAAAATATATTAGAATAAAGAAAAGCCAAGTGGAAAGATGAAGAACATACAAGACAGCTAATAATACGTATTATAGTTCATTAGTAATCGATATATTTGATCTCTGACATTGACAAGATAATCGAACAATGCGTCTGCTGGGCGGTTTATTCAGATACGTCAAATCTGCGAAAGAATTGCGACACGGGCTATTTAATGCGTTCTACTTGATGAAACATACGTCTCCGGGTTCATAAGATTTCTATTATGGTCTGAGAATTGTGCCTTACCCATCAATCACCACTAATCAATTAGTGCGAAATAAAATAATAAATTCCCCTGATAGACAATCGATTGATACAATGGTCTGGATACAGTTTGCAGATTAAAAATATAAAAAAAAAACAGGATGGTCGGAAATTCCTGTAAGTCCAGAAAACATCGATATTATTTTCCTCATACATTTTCATATACTATACACGTTTCCTCTTGGTTTGAAGTAATGGTGATTTTCTAAGCGTTGCTCAGATTTTGCAGAAGGCCGAAAGTGAGGATCGAACTCACTATTTAGTTGTGATTGATCTCTAGCGAGATAAGCTGGCTAACCATTACACCACTTCGAAATATCCAAATGATTTTATAAGCGCAGCTTAGATGTGGCACAAGGTTGAAAATATGAGGCACTTAGTGAGGATCGAATTCACTTTTCCGCCGTAATTGGTCTAGCGACACTGCCTTGCTAAACATTACACCACGTACGCAAGGTCTCAGATCGGGAGATTTAAGGTTATTAGAGGCTTGGAACCACCTCTTAATTGCTGATCCGAGGTAGAAGCACCTTTTAGGCTCTTAGCTATGTGCAATTAGGGAAACCACCAAAAAAAATGAACCGTAGATTTTTATAATAAAATGACCAACAAAACATTTTATAGGAAAATCACAATCAATGCAACAATAAAACATAAAAATACATTCTTATAGTAAAATTACCAACAATACATTTTATAATCTACAAAATATATGTATAAATATATCTTTATTCTGTAAGTATAAATCTATTACCAATAATAGACTGAAAAAAGTATAAAAATACATTTTTTTAGTAAAATTACAAGCAGCACATTTTTCGAAAAAAATATCAACAGCGCGTTTTCTCATTATAAATGAGAAAACGCGCATCTAAAACATGTATCTAAAATAAACTTACCTCCGTCCTGGGTACGACGATAAACTATATCCGGGAGAGTGTCCTCTGATACACTTCTCTATTGTTGTTGTTCCTAGGTCCATCCTGACCACCTGTTAGGGTCCCAGCTATGGGCAAATAATGAACCCACAAACTGAGGTCAAAACATTAAAATATAAAATACATAAGAAAACATTACCAGAAATACTTTAAAAAAATTATCAACGCTCACAAGAAAATAAACTTTCGTCATTAAATGACTCATAAGATGTCGATATGCCGGTAAAGAAATAAAATAGCTAAACCAAACCAAACCAAAACATACCTATACCATAAAAGTATAAAATTATGTAAAATTATTTAGATTTCGGCATTAAATAACCCATGACGTTTGATAAGACGTTAAACAAAATCAACCAACTAACTAGACAGTCAACAAATTTCACGCTATCGAAGTGCTCAAATATGGCGATTGTCTAAGCGTAGCTTATATGCGTCGCAACGTTGAAACTATGGTGAAACCAGGAAGGATCTAACTCACTATTCAGTCTTATGTGCTTGCTTATAAAAATAAAAGTGAATTTCGTATTCACAAGATAAATATCATTCCAGATAATATCCTTACGCGTCAAGTCTGTTGATTTACAAGAATCTTCAAATAGAGCTACGAATCGCATTTCTCTTAAACCAGATCGCTACAACTTATGACTAATAATTAGTTACTCAATCAATACACGTTTAAAATACACAATTGAGATCCTCTGTAATTAGTAAGTGCTTTTTTCTTTAAGAATGCATTGGTTTTTGTGTACATTATATTTTCCTAAATGTCGCCCCCGTTCCAAAACGACTTCATGAGAAGCCGACTTTATTGGGTCGTTTCCCGGTAACTCTCCAGCAAGTATCTGACTCTTCCTGCTATCCTTTACTATTACAAGAGCCGGATTAGACCAAAAATAGAGTAGTGTTACCATACATATATTTAAAGAAGTTGCCCAATCTCCATTTTCCACTTGAGAGGGATTTTCTAACCTACAACGCCTTTCTGACAGACGAGACATCGCAAGCCTCTTGCTGTTCTATCGCTATTTCCAAGGACAGGTGTTGTTCTAACTACACTCCTTGGTTCCACCAGTCCGAATTTTATTGTTTAAGACCTGTCATGTCACACACATTGTATGAAACTGCCCTCATTCCCTTATTCGTATTATTTTGGTGAGATGTAAGTTCCACTTGAGAAGCTTCTTATCACGAACCAGTGCCAAGAGAATGTTTCCTCGATCACGGTACTCTCAACCTGTTCCAGTCTAGGATTAACCGTTATCTTCTTCACTTATCCACATGCCCTGTGCCGCTTACCTAGTAACCCTCTACCTCGAGTGAACCTCGGGCCTTGTAAAGGGTGAACATTATTGTAAAAAAAAAAAAAAAGAATCTATTTGTTCTTTCGAGGCCTACGTATGTCGTTGTTTTAAAAGATTATGTCTTATTTAATTCCTTAGTAAGGAAAACACTGTTAAAATACATGACTGATGTACACTTAATATTTAACTTCTTTATTCAATAAGAATTTATTGATTGTTGGGCGCATGTAGTTGTCTTGCAATCCATCAAAACGATTCATTTCGCACGGTTTATCACTTATTTTATTTTATTTAACTGCAAACGGCATTCGTTCAATATTTTTTTTTTTGCTGTTTTTGTCATTTAAAGTCTTTCAGAACGCCGCGGATATCTTTCACCGCATTTCTAGTCAAATTTGAAGTAACTTGACTTTGCGCATTGAAACGAACCCCAAAGCCCCGAAATCCTTCGCATTCATTTGTATAGTTTCCAAGATTCAAGACAAAATATCGTATGTATGTTCTATTAAGTTGGAGGCCCATGGAGAGCTACAAACTGCGTCTTGGCTTCACGTTTTCAACTGACTTAAAATCGAGACAATCAATATCTGCATCTACAGCAAAGAAAGTTGGATCACTGTGTCGTGCCAGAAAAAATGTTCTCGTCTTGCACATTTATAAATCTTCTATTCGTCCGCGCATTGAATACTGCCGGTATATCTGGTCTGGCCCTCCTGCTATGCCTCCCGAGGTTCTTGAAAAAATTCATAGCAGCATCTGCAATGTAACCGATCATGACCAGGCATCTCGACTTATGTCACTTTCTCACCGACGGGGTTGGCTTCACTCTGTCTTTTCTACAAATATTTTCATGGCAAATGATCCGTCAATTTATTTTCTTCCTGGCGCACCGACTATATAAAATTAAGCGTGATACTTGATTAGCATTTAAGTCCCATCCTTTTACTGTTGAAATAGCTAAATGTAATCGGCTTTTCTACTCTAAAGGTTTCTTTTCTCGCACTTCGCGCCTGTGGAACTTTACTTGCTTCTCTGATAGCTATTAGGTTGGTGCAAAAAATAATGACTGTTTTTGACGTTAAAAATACGTCAAAAACCGTCATTATTTTTGCACGAACCTAATACAATCATAAAATAAATAAATAATAAAATAAAATAGCCCCCTGCGTACTAGCAGCATTTCTACACTGTTGTTTTTGTAACTAGCGAAATTACCCTGTTTATTAATATTTTGTTTAGCTTACGGCATAATTTAGATAAAGACAACAGTGTAGAATTGTTATTTAATAACTGCCAACCTCTATGGCAATGAATGCCGGCGGTAAAAATAAAAGAGGTTCTACAGAATTTTGCTGGGGATCTCATGAATTGGCCATGTGAGTACCGAGGAAATTTTAAAGAAAATATAAACAAGTAAAAATGGGCCAGTGGAAAAACCGCTGGTTTGATCCAGTGACTTGATCCAAAGAGCTGAGTGTTCAATATCTATCTACTGAAGTGGTGAACAAAATCTCGGAGAGTTGAGTTACAGGGAGATAACTGAGACATCGAGAATTGACATGACCCGCGGTACTAGATCTCTCTACCCCGGTGGACGAAATGAAGGGTTCAGTTCGAAATTCTAATCACCTGAAGGAAGCCGAAGAGTCGTGAATGTGGTGATAAATATGAGGACAAAATATGAGTACAGAACAATGCAAGTAATATAATTACAATACTTCATTTCAGAAATATAAACAGATAAGAAACAAAAAAAAAGCACGTTTCTATTAGGTTGGTGCAAAAATAATGTCGTTTTATCGCATATGTTACTATGTGAGGAAACGACATTACTTTTGCACCAACCTAATATTTAACATCAGGAAACGGGCAATTGGAATTTCTAGGACACTGAGGAAAGAAGGCTTGGCGAATTGGACACTGATCGGTCAAGGCAAGAGAGACAGGCAAAAACGCATTGTGTGAATGATTAGTAGAACAGAAGCTGTGAAAGATGGCAGAGTGACAAACCTTAATGAAATCTACCAAGAATCCGAAGTTTTAGAGAGCCATGGTTATCCACGTACTCAGGGGCCACAGCGCATAGAAAAACATTATTGATTATCTCACTTTAATTTGGACGGGATATATTACTTTGAAGTATGAAGTGGATTCAACTATCATACATGGTTTAAATTATCCTGACAATGTACATAAAAATTAGGTATCATTATTTCTCCTTTAAGAAAAAAAATATTTATATATCTCTTTCTTGAATTTTTGTTAATTATTTACTAAGTTTAATATTCAGATGAGATATATTGTTCAGTTCCATCTTTTCAGACCATAATATCTGACGCCGCCTTGCTACTTCCACGGTGATGATAACGAACATTTCATTTTTATTCCATTTGTAAGGAAGAAGTTGCACTTTTCTCCGAGTACTATTACGTTTTGAACCCAAACTCCTGTGTGGATACTGCCTTTAGTAATTACAATCGTAACTTCTTCTAGTACATAGATCAATCGTTATCTATTCTTCTCATCATCATCATCGTCTTCATTTCATTCTATCTTTCTAATTTCATTCTATCTTTCTAATGTCATTCTATCTCATTTCTTCCATCCATACTATACGATTCTTTCAATACTTATATAAGTATATACTTTGAGTGTCTTTTGAGATTTGCTGTGGATGAATTTCTGTTAAAAGAAAGAAAAAAGAGCCACATGTATGAGGGATCTAATAAGGATCAAACTCACTATTCAGCAATAATAATATGCATGACCATAAATTGACGTGGGTTTTATTAATGAATTTTGCGCCTTAGACCCCAAAAGTCGAAAACTTGGTAATGGTAAACAATAAACTGCGCTTTACTTATAAAGGAAATCAACTAATTTATGTTTATTAGAAAATTCAAGAGTCATTTCTATATAACTCCAGTTTATGGTTTTTGATTGTGTGGTTTTGTACGTTTTATCGATGACATTAACCCAGTCACCATTTTGAATATCGAAATCCTGTCCTTTATTTGGCATCTGTCTTAATCCTGATCAGAGAATGAGTCCCAGGTAGGTACCTTTTCAACTAAATATTTTTAAAGGTAAAAGGTGAGAATGATGTCATGAGAGGTTCCGTGATACCAAGTTATATCGAAATTACGAATAATGCTTAAACGTCACAATTACATTTCCTTAAGGTAATAGATAATAGCAATACTAGTCATGGTATTTTAGTGATTAGGTACTTCCATAAATGCGTAAGTTTTCTTACCTGAACATTTTCTAGCACATAAAATAATGGTGGTACATGCCTAAAAAAAAAGAGTCCTTTTGATTAGAAATGCAAGATAACATTTATTAGACAAATTAACAGAAGGAAAGTTTCAAACAAGAACTTATTCTGTTAGACATAAATTGTATACGCAATGAAATATTTATCATTATGATTGAGTTAAAGTTACTTTGTTGGTGTGTTTTATGGATGTAGCGTTCACATCTCTTTTAGCTTCAGGGTGGAAAGTTCATGACACCATTTCGAAAGAGGAATAACCCGGAAGAAAGCGAGACAGTTGGTTTAGGGTTTATGTCTTTCTTTTATTCGAGAGTTGCTTCTGTCACACTATGATCAGGCAAACACCAACGCACATGGATATGAAATCAGGGTCCGTTTTTTCACATGGTAATCTTTCTCTACTATTTGCCTCAGACGCATATCCATGGTGATTTAGATTGACATATTTGTGGATAGAATTGAGTAGTCTGGATATTCTAAATTCTCGGTGAGGAATAGATTGAATGAATACGCTATCAGACAGGAACATGAGGCCAAGTTCGCCCTTCTAGTCTGTAGGATTCTGGCTTGTAATAAATTTTCCTAATGCGTTTCCTTCAACATGCAACCAACAGAGTTAGCGTGTGCCAAACAATCCGACAACACGTGTCTGCTGTTCACTACGTCCTTTCGCTCTGTTGCCTCTTTAAGCATTTTATAGATCCAGGAACAGTTCAAATTTGTATGTCAAAACAGATTCTCGAGAAAGTCTATCCGACACAGAGATCTGCATTTTTTAAATATAAGACTCGTAAAGCCGCCATTATTTTTTCGGGGCGTGGTGTGGGATATTTTACATGGGAGACACGACCGAATCCGTTCTCGTCCTGCTGGTAAACACTTTTTTCTAGTATTGCAATAGGCGTCATTCGATATTCGATGTCATCAAAACATCGTGATTTTTAAACTGAAACGCAAAACATATAGGCTAAAACATCTATCTATCTATCTATCTATCTATCTATCTATCTATCTATCTGATATAATAGAATATGCGTACACCTGTTTTCCCCCTCACTGGAATATGATTGGCTGGTGTCCGTCATAAATACCGACTGACGTGTAGGAGAGTCAAAGAGCCTTAGCCTGAGAGCTAAGTCTATAACGACGACCATTGGACTACGCCATTCATCTACACTTCTTACCTGCGACTACGACGCGTAACAGTCAATTACTGTTACCGTATTCTGCTTGGTTATAGTAGCCAAAAGCACTTAGTTACTTCATTCAAATATATCGCTTGCCGGGATATATCACTATCTCATAAATATATATATATATATATATATATATATATATATATATATTACTGCGTGTGTGTGTGCGCGCGCGCGCGCGCGCGCGTGTGTGTGTATAGTTTATGAAAAACTAGGTAATCCGTATGGGTAAACCCAAGGAGAATATATATATATATATATATATATATATATATATATATATATCATAAATGTGAATGTCAGTGTGTCACCGTGTCACACTTTTTCAACTTTACTATCAGTGGCAGGAGACCAATATATCATACCATTTTTGAAACCAGGCTGACTCCGTGGGTAGATTAAAAACATTCAGGGCAGGATCCGGATAAGCAATCCTAAAATTTTAGATTCCTAAGTTTTATTTACTGGAATTGTTTTCGGCTTTTTTGACGTAGTTTTTTGCGACGAAAATAAATTTAGGAATAATTGAAATTAATTGCAAAATCAGTCGAAAGTCGGGCATGAAATAAAAATAATTGTTTCTATGGAAAATGATGGACCTACGTACACCAAATTGTCTGTAAATGAGAATAATTGTCGTTGAAATTGTGAAAGGTAAGGTTAAATATTAAAGCAATAATTAAATGCAGGGAACAATTTTGAGTTTTTCGGTAGTTGCCTATCGCACCTACTCCTTTATAACTATTGTGTTGAAGGGACGATCAAAAGCCCTCTGCAGAAGCTAATATATACATATATATATATATATATATATATATATATATATATATATATATATATATATATATATATGGAAAAAGTATATTTGTGATGCGTTTCAAGACTTCATCGGATGAAAAGCGTTACAAATAAACTTTTGACATTTTGTCTTACAATTTTCTCAGTATATATATATATATATATATATATATATATATATATATATATATATATATATATGTGTATACATATAAACACACACACACATATATATATATATACATACATATATATATATATATATATATATATATATATATATATACACACACAAACACACACACATATATATATATATATATATATATATATATGTATATATATATATATATATATATATATATATATATATATATATATATATGTGTGTGTGTGGGTAGATATAACATTTTCATTGTGGCTTTGACTTGTTTGTAATGCTTGGATTATTGATATTTTTTAAAAAAGAAATGTAGACATTTCACAAGCGATTGTTTATGAAAGATCTTTTTAATTGAAACAAGATTTAATTAACATGCCGATAGTATTTCAGCTTGTTTCTTTCTTTCCCTCAATCGTTTGATCGTTTGGAATTACCATTAACGAAATCTTTATTTAATTAAACCGAGATCTAAATTTAAACATATTTTCCATTATACGCGGCCAATTTGCAACTCGACATAATAAACTTTTGAAACAAAATTTTCTAAAAAGTAGAATGTTTCAAAGCTCGATTTAGCAGATTTGTAGAATAAAGTTTGAGGCAAACTTGCCACAAAAAGCGCACTTCTGCTCGGAATCATAAAGAGACAGCTGGTATTATTTGGAACGATAAAGAGGCGACATTGAAAACAGCCGTCACAGTGCATATTGAGGCCAATGCTGCGTATCATAAAACTAGTAAATAAACGGAGGGAAACAGAGCAGGAACCTTAAAAAAGGAGAAATGAAATGTTAAAAATTACAAACGATTTGGAAACCCATGTTCACTCGGAGAAGATGTTTTCGGAAAATACAATTGTTATTACAAGCAATACAGCAATTAATATATATTAATTATAGTCAAATTGAACAATTTCTTGCCATTTATTTCTTATGGGAACGTCATGAAAGAGTCCCTTACTTGCCATTCTAACAATGCTTTAGAAGGTATTCTTACTTACGAAAGACGTCAAACTTTATTGAAAAAAAAAAAAAGAAAAGTAAAAAGAACGTCTAAACATCATCGGAGAAAATTGAGTCATTTTACTCGTTCATTCCCTATAAATAACACGGATGATGCACGCACACAAACACACATGGACACACACATATATATATATATATATATATATATATATATATATATATATATATATATATATATATATATATATATATATATATATATATATAATGGAATGGACAAAGTCAGACAATTATTTTAAGACATTTTTATGTTTATACATTCTTTTTACAGATACAAATAAATGTTCTATTTTATAATAAACAGTACTAATAAAATTTACCGGCCTGAATGTCCGAGATATTTTCATAGAAAATATTCGTTCTCCGACAGGATTTGGACCTGTATCTTATACGGATTAACAAGGTCGATTTTACTGTTTTAAACTACAATCTTCCATGATTCTCTGACGTACATTCATATATGCTCATGGCGTATCAAATCTAAACAAATGACGTCACACATTATGAAATGGCAAAGTCCGACAATTATTTTAAGACATTTTTATATTTATACATTCTTTTTATAGATACAATTATTTAAGTAAATGCTCTGTTTATAATAAACAGTATTAATAACATTTACCGGCCTCAGACATTCAGAATATATTTTATCACACACACAATATATATATATATATATATATATATATATATATATATATATATATATATAAGATGTGCATGTATATATATATATATATATATATATATATATATATATATATATATATATATATATATATATATGCAATTTTTATGTAAATTATATATTATACATGCGCGGTACTTACTGGAAAGCGCTCAATATCAGTGATAGAGCTAATATATTAGTTGGATTGGATTAGTGCGAGTTTGTGACCCTGGGTTTCAAGCTATTTGCGATCGTTAGCGAATCCGATCCAAGTATATATATATATATGTATGTTCCGAGTGTAGCATAAAATTGTCCAAATCGTGTAACCGCATGGGATAATTGTCCGTTCCCAAAAAATGATTTATATCTAAGAACCACAAAACTAATTGGGTTTCTTTTCTTCCAGGTTTTCAGATGAAACGTTTAGCCATTTTGACATCTTTTCTCGTAAAAAACTTTCAGGGATTCAGCTAGAAAGAGAACAGGTAAAATCGTTTTGTGTCATCGCCACTGAGCAATACTGAGATGAAAAAGATCATTCAGCCCTTCAGTAATGGTTCATAGACTGGCTTCCATCTTTAAAGTTAATTAAAGAACTATCCAGAGAACGGTGAATAATTTACAAAAGCGGGAACAGTAGAGAAGGAAATTGCATCAGGAGCTCAAAACAGATATGGGATCATTATTTCAACTTACCTATGAATACATTCTTATTGCTCAAAGTAGAGTGCAATAGTATTATAAGAACTTTGGAGAATTCCATTAACATATCTTAAATCATTTCTAAGATACGACTCAAATCTTAATTTAGCAACTGGATAATTTTGCTGTTCCACCCGGTGTCTATATATATATATATATATATATATATATATATATATATATATATATATATATATATATATAGACATTAATATGTTCTTAATATATATATTGACTGAAAGAGAGAGAGAGAGAGAAAAAGAGAGAGAGAGAGAGAGGTTGATAGAAAAGTTAATACACTGACAAAGATACTCTTATGGAAGTTAATCAAATGTGTTTTATTTTTCAACAAAGTTTCTCTTGTGGTTCACACACTTCTTCCATCGGTGTTGCAGTGTTTGTATCCCATTGGTGAAGAAACTGAGTGGTCAAAAATCTTCAACAGCAGATACGACGTCATCATCACTGCTGTACTCGTTTCCAGCCAAGTAATTTGTTTATCTTGGGGAACAGATGATATTGATATGTGGACAGATCAGGGGAACAAGAACGGGGATGAAAACAAGACCAGTTTTTCTTGGCGTTTTGTCTTGAAATCCTTTCATAACTGACTCAGCATGTTGGCATGGTAATATTCATTGATGGAATGAGTTTTTATCCATCAGCACAATGCTTTTGCATTGCAAACAACTGAGGCCATCAAATTCCGTGTAGATGATACGACCATCGACATTTTTGAGAAGGTGTGGAGGAGGGGGGGGTTCCACTGTATGGGATGCGTTTTTGTCTCTGGTTCAGAGTGATGAATCCAATATTCATTCTGGGCCAGGAAACTTTCAAAATGACCAACTGGTTCGGCCTCAAACACTGTCAGATTTTTCCGTGTGTCATAATACTTGGCACCACCAAGCAGAAACCTTCGACATCCTGGAGAATATTCCATATATTCCATATATAGATATGCTAATTAGCTATTTAATTTATAATCAATCGTTTGTCATCCATCACCATGTGATGGACACTCTCAATGGTTTTCTTTGGCGTTGGCAGTTGCAGGACGTCCGTACCTTGGTTTATTTCTCCTCCTAAATTCAGCTGCCAACTTTTGCACTCTTGACAAATCTTGGGCTCCACACCTCTAATGTAACAAACGACAGCATGAATGCATTTGGGAGCTAAACCCTTTTTTCTGCAGGCACAATATAATACCACGATGCCAAATTTTCAAGAAAAGTTACTACTAGTGATATTTGAAGTCTTCTTTGAACAGAACACATACCAGTTTACCTGAAATGAGAAAATACAGTTATCAGAAGAGTTGAAATTAATGCATGCAGAATTGCCATCACTCGTTCCTAGTCAGCCTATGAACTTTTCAGCTCACCCTCGTACACACACACACACACACACACACACACACACACACACACACATATATATATATATATATATATATATATATATATATATATATATATATATTGATACACGTTTCATTAAATATTATAGACAAGTGTTGTCTATTTATTTTATGCAAAATTTTTTCGTAACATCTGATAAGTTTAATAACATTATCGTTGAACGAAGAAAGAAATTAACAATATTGATCCATATTTTTTTTAAATACAATCTAAGCTTTCGGCTTACATAAGACATTATCAAAGATGTCAATTACAACATATTAAACAATATACGGACAAGACAGTGATGATAGTCTGTCAATGTTTACATAGATGATTTCTAAGCAACGATAAACACGGGCATATAAGACGCTAGAAGCGAAAATCGCACCGCATCTCATGACGTCACATATGACCACACGAGATTGAATTGAGAAGTATAAAGTATGGTAAGCCGTTGGTATAAACCAATGACTTCTGTTACCATTTATAGACATTTACGAATATTTGTAGAGATGCCATAATTGATTTTGTTTAGGTTGGGTTTCAAATGTTTGATGTATAATGCTTCAAGGATTTTTAGTTTTTGTCTATTGTTTTCATGTCGAAATATAATTGTTTTTTCGACAAGTATTTTACGGAATTGTGTGTGCGGGCAAACATGTTGTTTTAAATGCCTAAAAATGAAAAGATGCTGCCTAAATACACACAATATATATATATATATATATATATATATATATATATATATATATATATATATATAAATTTGTACTAAGAATTAAGTAGTTATTTTAATGTGATTAATGGTGAAATTACTTCGCTAACAAGACTTAATGAAGCATTAACTTACTATCAGTTCCTTGAATAATAAGATGCTTATATTCGTGTTGTTTCAGATGGAAAACACTTACCAAGTCCTTTCGACAATTTCAAATTGGCACCTTCAGTGCGCAATTTTTTCCTATACCAAGTTTGCATATATTTCATAAGTAATTAGTAAGTTAAAAACCAGATATAAAAGTATTTAACCGTAACAAGAGACAGGAAGAACTTTTTTTTGTTTTCAAACATCTATGAATATTTTTCAATGTAGAAATAAAATATTGAAGGGTACCAATCTAAATTTATTTGTTATCTATCTTTGTTATTTTCATTACCTGCAGTTCGTACCAGCACCTCTTATATTCATATCATATACCAAATTCCATATTCGTCTACCTTGCGATACTCTCGAGTCATTTATAGGGTTAAATCTAATAAAAAATATACTACAAGAATTAGCTGCTTTTATTTAGAAATATGTCAGCTAACTGCTGATTCTGTGAAACATTGTTGCTTTTTCAACCTCCGGTTAAAAAAAAACAAGCATTATCAAAGATGTTAACTGTGACCTTGTGCTAGACATTTCCCATTTTAGCTCAATGAGAAATATCTATTTTTATTCTATTGCTTTTGCACAAATAAACAAGGTTAAATTCTCGCTGCTTTGTTAAGCTAATAATCCGGAACTGAATTTTAAAAGTACAAGGCATTTTGGCCAATAGCCTTCGATCTTTCGCCAGTAAAAATGCCTTCATTTAAAAAAAAAATATTATCATTATTATCATCATCATCATCATCATCATCATCATCCCCATGACTTTTGTCATTGTAGTGGGGATGCGAACGCAGAAGGCACGCTAAATTTCCTTCACAACGGTCTATAAACGGCAGAAATCATCAATTCTGGTATAGTCATAATTGTCCATTGTTTGACATTGTCCAAACAGTTTTTTCGTTGGTATCCTCTCCTACGTCCACCTTCAACGGTGCCTTGCGTGATCGTCCTGCACAGGTTGTTGTGCTTTGTAACGTGTCAAACCTCGCCATTTTTCTCCGTCTGACAATGGCGGGGAGAGGTTCCTGTTGGCCCACAAAATGCCCAATCCTTTTCCGCACATATTCATTGGTTTTATGTCCCCAATAGAAGATGCCAAGGAGCTTTCTCCTGCATTTGTTCTCAAACGCTTGGATCCTACTTTCTGTTTCTTCCAACAGTGTCCAAGTTTCACGTCCGCATAATAGAATAGGGAGTCTGTATTTCGTTTGAAAGCTGATTCTGCTCCTCCGCATTCTTGAAAATGTGGCCATCGCTGCGGCAATCTGTGTTCGTATTTCCGATTTGTAAGTGCCATCTTTAGACAGCATTGCTCCTAAGTATTTAAAACTGAAGACTTCCTCCAGTGAATTCCTATTCATGGTAATGTTGACACAGGTGTTACTGTCTATGCTAGTCAGCATTATTTTGAATTTCTCGGAGCTGACCTCCATTCCATAAAAAGTTAATTGATCGATAAATCCTAACATAATGAGAGGTAGGTAGCACCGTATGCATAGCTCATTTGATGGGAGTAACTTCTAATCAGTGCTTGAAATTTAGTAATATTCGCTCATCGTTCATTTGAAATAAACGTTTGGTAAAAATATTTTTATCAAAAGTCTTATATAATGATGTGATTAACCGTTACTTATAAGGAAACTATTGTCAGTTGAAATCTGAAGAAGAATAAGAATAAGAAGAAACATAGGTTTAACAATTAAAATACCTGTTACCGCCCTTTCTCCTACTGATGGGGGATTCCTTCTTAAACTTCGGCTTAAGGTAGTGTTGAAATTACACATCTTGATATGTCATCATTGTCTTTTGAAGACACATAGCAGTTACTGAAATAAACCATCCTTCTTGTTATCTTGATTTCAGGAGTTAAGTGCTAGAATGACAGTTAGTTCTCATAATGTTACTGTTGAAATTGCTAAATGCAAACGTAATATCAAATTTTATTCTTATTATACAGTTTCGACTGGGATAATTGACTGCCTTTTCATCTTTAGTTTTTTGCAAGTAGCTCTAGCAAGTCTTACATCTCAAAGGACCGTATCATTTGCAACGTGTTCAGGGTTTTTCCGATGTTTTATGACACAACCTGCCGATCCCATGTTTGTGTGTTCAGTTTTCTTTACGGATGAGGCAACATTGTTTTGGGATTGTCTCTAGGAAGGAGCATTTAATAGCGTCTACCTTAAACTTTAAAGTTAATGACTTAAAAACGAATGATTTGCGGATATACATACACACACAGACACACACACATAGAGACACATAGGGTGTTATGGGTAAATTGTCGCCATTTTAGATTTTTAATTTTGCGCATGTGTGTTGATTGTTTATAATTTTTTCTCCTTCACAATATGGTATGGTCAGGTGGACACCGTCTGCGAGAAAAAGAGCATCATGACGCAAAACACTCCGCCAGAAATATGGAAACGACATGCTGAACTGCTTGGCATTCTCACTGGAATTCCGAATACGAACATTTCACGGTTTGGGTGTCAATCCAAGGACAGTGAAAAGGATTCAGAAAGAGTTACATGCGTCTAATGGTGATTACAATTACACAGCAGATCGGAAAAATCACTCTGATCGTTCTGATAAGAAAATAAATCCTGAATCTTTTGGTGAGAATCAACACGGAGACTTGCGTCTAGTGCCTTGATGATGTGGTGCTGCCCTAGCTGAAGAGTTTGGCTGTTGGAAGACGCTCTGTCTGGCGACAAGATTCTGCACCATGCCACACAAGTAGGAGAGACCAGTCATGGCTGTCAGACAATATTTGCGATTACATCAACAATTGTATCTGAACATCTAACTCACCAGACTTCAGCCTACTTGATTATGATGTCTGGGACACAGTTGAAGACAGAGATGTTCTTTCTCTCGGCGACTGTCGAACTCTCTGCATTAGCAGAGAGGGACCCGGACGAAGCTTTGCCGAAACCGGCCTTGGGCCACATTTTATCCTCGTGGGTGGATAGATAAATACCGACACAGTTGAGACCAACAGAATTCGTTGTAACAATAAAGACGAACTGTAGGCAAGAATTATGGCAGCATTCCACAACTTAAACAAGGAAAACCGATCAGAAGATTTACAGGAGATTCTGTGGTTTTATTGAATACATTTCCTCTTTAGTATTTCGAGATATATATTTTTTCAATTTTGGTAAATATATCTGTTACAATTGAGATGTCAGTGTTTTTTTCATTTTTGCGTAATTTTCACGACAATTTATCCATCGCAGTCTGTTTACATATATTTTCAAAATGTTTTGGTACAGGAGTGCTAGTGGAAAGGTCATGAAGTTTATGGACATGACGTGATACAGTTAAATGTCCAATCAATATATATATAAATATATATTTTGAACAATAAAAAAAAATCTTCAGACACACTGGGTTGTAGATTAATATACTTTCGTTTTTTTATTATTATTTCATTTAGATTCATCGACTTGTTTCGGCCAAAATGGCCATCACCAGGAGAAGAAATATTTCTGCTCGCTGGTACCAGTAAATTACAGAAATGAATGCCTTGATGGAGAAAATGAACTTCTGTCTGTAGTTTTCATTTATTTTTTTTTTTTATTTTTTTTATCTTTTTAACATAAATCTTTTAACATTCATTGTGTTGGTCAAACAGTCTCTTTTAAGTTGTTATTTGATATAAGAGCTGGATGGATCTATGCTTCTCTGATTTTCCGTGGTCAGTTTGGCAGTTTTATTAGTTCTGGTGAGGGGATGTGTCTCTGATTAGTGTTTGTGTGTGTGTTATTTGGTTCTTAGGGAGTGAGTGAGTATGATATGTGTAAGCGTATGTATTGCTGTGGTTGTGTGTTATCATTTGGTGTGTGTGTGTATATATACATATATATATATATATATATATATATATATATATATATATATATATATATATATACACAGACACACACACACACACATATATATATATATATATATATATATATATATATATATATATATATATATATATAAATTCATGAATCATTCATACAAAAAACAAATATAGAAGTTAATGATTTAAATGGCGACATTACATCGTCGCAAACTATATAAATAAGATACATCAACCCCGAATCTGTATATGAATGATAAATATCCCCGTTTACAAATTCCAGTTGCATAAGTTCTTTTTAATTTTTTACGAGCTTTCGTCTGTTCCTGCAGACATCATCAGGTATTGAATTAGATTTTGTTCTTGTTTTTGCTTCTCAGTAATAAGAGGACAACGAAAATAGAGATGTAATCCGAAAAAATACTATGAGAAATGTGTTATTGTTTTGGAACGTGCGGTCGCAACGATGAGTTTGAATTTAAATTTTAAGGTTGTGCGTTTTTGTACAAATATAGCAATAAGAGAATTCTTTTGTACTGGTAGATTTTCCGTGAATATGGCATGAACTATTAGGTTGGTGAAAAATAATGACGTAATAATGTCGTTTTTTGAGGTTAAAAAATTACGTCACAAACGACATTATTACGTCATTATTTTTGCACCAACCTAATATATTGTTCAGTAATTCCAGTAATGTCACACTTATTATCGAGAGTTGCACGTTGGATCAGTTATTTTAATTTCAATTAAAAGGTGCAATTATGATTTATAAATTCATGAATCATTCATATATATATATATATATATACATATATATATATATATATGCATGTGTGTGTGTGTAAATTATTATATAAGCTATTTTGGTTTCCGATTGATTTATGTGCTGTATGTTTAACTATATAATTTGATTGGTAACACTGTAGTTATCCTTTTGTAGTACTGAGCCACAGCGGTTGGTGCGTTGATATGGCTTCTACCGCAAGTACATATTTTTTAAAGTATGCTGTTGCCAACAGCACATCAAAACACTCCCATTGTGATTGCTAACCAAGCTTAGAGAGGCTAGTTTGTCCTGCTATTAACCCACAACCGGAGGAAGGGGGAAAAGATGGATTCATTCCTTTCCGAAATCGGCAAAAGCAAACGTCAGCGATGTGGATTAATTTTGGATTCGTCACGCCTAATCAGCTTCTTTTGCCAATAAACGGTACGCCTTGGCTAAGACAACTGTTCTGCGAAAATTGTGGACTGTTACTACAGAATGACAAAGAACTGTGCGCGATAATTTAACCCATATTACTTTGAGACATTCAACAGCAGCGACAGCTAAAATGGCTATCAGATAAGAAAATAATGACACACTCAATAGCTTCCATTACTACTTTTATATATGTTAAGAACAATGAACAGATCAGTACTGGAAATTTATTTCGAAGCAAATGCTTGTTAAATTTTAAGCCAAAGTAGTACTGGCTGCACATCAATGAATGCCGAATCTTTCATTATAAAGAAACGGCTATTATTAGTATTACTGTTATGTACACTTTAATTTTCATGGATACTAACATATAAATAGGTCGGTTGGGGCACCTCGAGGTTGTGTAATGGTTAGCAAGCTTGTTTCTCTAGAACAATTAGTAGTGAGTTCGATCCTCAATGGGTGCCCCTTTCTTTCGACCTCGTGCCACATCCAAACTACGCTTGGAAAATCAGTATATATAATTCCGGTACAATGGGATATTACTCCCCCCCCCCATACGCATATAGAAGGACATACAAGCGGATGCGCACATATATGTATATATATATTTATATTGAAAATTAATTGATTTAAAATATGTTTTTTTCGCTACACAGTTAGAACTGTGTAGCGAAAAAAAAGTCAAAAGCTTCAAATTTAATTTTGTTTTTAAAAATTTTACAAAATTAAATTCGAAGATTTTAGCTTCCATTTTTGAAATATGGTTAGAACTGTGTAAGGAAAAACATATTTTAAATCAATTAATTTATAATAATAATACTCTGTAACTTTACAGTGATCACTATTTTGTAAAAATAAAATTATCTATAAGAACACCCGATTATATATCTTACTGTTCTTTCTTTATATTGCAGGGCACTTCGACGTGGTATAATGCTGAGGAAACCGTTCAGTTTACCACTGTGTAGTGAGTTTGATCTTCACTGAGTTCCCCCTACATTCTACCCAATGCCACACCTATTCTATACTTACTAAATCAGTATATTGGTATTTGTGGTTATTTATAATTGATATAAAAATCTAAGGAGATTGTTCAAAATTTTGCATATATACGAATATAATGCCTTATATCTATCTAGCTATCTTTGTTTTGATCTATTTAGGTGTTCTTCCCTCTTTATATCGGTTCATAGTTCTATCTATATCTACCTATCTATATATATATCTATCATTAAAAATGCACACGAATCTATCTATCTATCTATCTATCTATCTATCTATCTATCTATCTATCTCACACACATGTATATATAAACTTATGGATATGTATAGAAGACTATATGCATGATATATGAAGACCGACATATAAGTCTCATCTTATATAAAAATAAGAGACAATCGCTATACCAAAATAAAACTGACATGACCAAAAATGTTTTAAGACAGTCCATTAGGATCTGGGTTTGTCGGATAGCTTGATGTTGTTTCAAAAATAATCTTTTGCCAGGTAACCAAAACAGTAATCCTGTATTGAGTAGACTTAGCATAAAAATATCTTACTACATTGTGTCTGCCAGCCTAATGGACTTATGCGCCTCATATGGTTGAGTCTGTCTCTTGCCCACACCGCGCTCAAAAATCAATAACAAAACACAAAGAACCACATCCTATGAATTACTGTTCCGACAAAAACCTTCCGTTTTCTTCTAGTCTTGCACATATAACACGACCTTTGTGTTATAATTGGTGTAGTGTGTTCGCAACAACAACATGTTGATACAATTATTTTTTACTCAACTACAACCATATTTATAAATTGCATATCGTTTTCAGGATTGTAAAGAGTTAACTGCCCTTGGAGAGAATATTAATACAAAAGAATTCTACAACACGGCAGTGGATATAATGCATTCTATAATCACTGAATACTAGCTTAAGATATGAAATATGAACAATATATTTTTTTACTTTGAGTTGGAAGAAATATGATATTCGTTGGCTGAAAACTAAAAAAGAAACGGCCATATTTGTGTGATAACAGTCGATCATAATTCCGTCCATATCTACAGATAATCTCAGGATGATTTTTTTATAGAACTGCATTACTCTAGAATGTAAAGTTTAAAAGGGGAACAGACCTAGAGGACAAGATAAATGAAAGTTGTACAAAGAAAATTATCCTTCAAGATATTCATAGTAATGAATGATATTTTTATGAAAAAGGAAATACATTATTGTATCAGACGGTTATAGATTATAAAACGAAATAAAATTCAATTCTTACTTTCTGTCATTTTATTGCGTTTATTTGTAAATTACAGTATTTAAACTTTGATTAGAATTATTTATTATATATATATATATATATATATATATATATATATATATATATATATATATATACATATACGGGTGTGTGTGTGTATATATATATATATATATATATATATATATATATATATTTATAAAGAAGAAAGAAACTGCAAAAGTATTTTTTTTATATATAACTTGCTTTATTTTCCATAATTTTGCAACATACGTTTCAGGTATCACGACCTTCTTCTGGCAAAGAGTGGATATTTCCACATATTATTAAAATGATTTAATTTTCCTTGTTTTTCGATGTTAAACATTCTATTTTTTGTGGACTGGCAGTGAAAATGTCCTTCTCATTGAAGGGTAATAAAACAATTAAGATTGGTCCGAGAAAGGGTAAGAAAAGATATCTGAATTCTTATCTTTTAATGACCCCTGCGTGTTCTTTGATCTATTTCCATTTTTTGTATTGTGCGTGTTTTTCTTAGTATGCGTATGTAGAGGTATATTATTTCTATACATACATACCGTCTTATTATAAGGAATTAGTATACACATACACACATATACACACGCAGACACAGACACAGACACACACACACACACACACACACACACACACACATATATATATATATATATATATATATATATACATGCACACACCTACGCACACTTCCTATGTTGTGTAGGATTTTGTGAGTAGTCTATTTGGTTTAATGACCCCTGTGTTTTCTTAAATATATTTCCATTTTTGTATTGTGTGTTTTTCTTAGTATGCGTATGTAGAGGTATATTCTCTCTATACATACATACCGACTTATTATAAGGAATTAGTATAAACATACACACACTACACACACACACACACACACATATATATATATATATATAGATGTATATATATATATATACATGCACACACCTACTCACACTTGCTATGTTGTGTAGGATTTTGTGAGTAGTCTATTTGGTTTTGTCAATATGTGTATACACACACAAGCGCGCACACGAAGTTTTCGGCTCTTGTTTTTGAAACATGAGACTTCTTATGTAGCGTGTTGGAATCATATTTTTAAATAAATAATTATATTTATGCTCTACTTTTGTATCGAGCACTATTTTTTAAAAAATAATAACTAAAATACTAAAGAACCTTGGATTACTAACCCAACCCGTTCTTTCCTATTTTCTATATATCTTCACACACACACACACACACACACACACACACACACACATATATATATATATATATATATATATATATATACACTATTTATATTCGGACTATTGTCTTCATCTTTTTATTTGCCATGATATTTCAGCCATTATGTCCTCTCTTCTTCATTATATTGTATATCAATCTGACTAACTTGTATTTGTATTTGGACTATTATATACCGTGTGTAACAACAAAATTGTTCAAATCGTGAACAGCATGGAATAAATTGGCACCATTTGTCATAAGATATGAGTTCTGACCGTGAACTAAAAAAAAACAAAAAAAACATTTGAGCTATTCAGCTAGACAACAGGTTAAACTCGTTTTGCGTCAGCCCCACTATGTCTCCCCAATTGTAATTAAAAAGAACATTCATGCCTTCAGAAATCGTGCCCACATTCATGCTCATTGATAAATAAAGTAAAAATAAGAAAAAAACAAGAAAAATAAATTATCCAAATAGATAAAGTAAATAATAAACAAATTAACAAACCACTCCCGCCAAAATAACCGTTAGAATAGAGAACAATAATCAATCCAAAAACTAAAAACCCTGATTGGACGAAAACAATAGCTATCATTACCATGAAAAGTAGGAGCGGGGTATTCAAATAAACAAACCAGATCTGGAAGTATATATTAAATAGCTCTGTTATTTAACATTGAACACTGTTTTTTTACACTTGCTCGTATACATATTTATATTTACCCATTGTATATATATATATATATATATATATATATATATATATATATATATATATATATATATATATTGAACAATAAAAAAATAAAAAATTAAGATCTTTAGACACACTGGTTTGTAGATTAATATTCTTTCGTTTGTTTTTTTATTATTATTCCATTTAGATTTCTCGACTAGTTTCGACCAAAATGGCCATCATCGGGAGGAGAAATATTTCTGCTTGCTGGTAGCACTAAACTACAGAAATGATTCTTTTGCTGGAGAAAATGAACTTTTGCCTGTAGTTTTCATTTGTTTTTTTTATATTTTATCTTTTTAAAATGAATCTTTTAATATTCCTTGTGTTTGTCAAACAGTCTCTTTTAAGTTGTTATTTGAGATAGGAGCTGGATAGATACATGTTGCTCTGAATTCTCTGGTCAGTTTGACAGTTTTATTGGACCTGGCGAGGGGATGTGTCTCTGTTTAGTGTTTGTGTGTGTGTTATTTGGTTCTTAGCGAGTGAGTGAGTATGATATGTGTAAGCGTGTGTATTGCTGTGGGTGTGTGTTATCATTTGGCTCATTAGGGAGTGAGTGAGTATGATGTGTGTAAGTGTGTATATTCGTGTAGGTGAGTGTATAAGTGTGAGGCCTCCACGCGTCCTTAAGCATGTCTGTCTTGTGTGGGTGAGAAATGTGGGCAGGTTTTGATTTGTTGAGGTATATATTGTTAAATTTATGGTTTAGCCCAGCTGGATATTCCTTTTTTAGACGTTGTATCCACTTATTTTCATGGGAACATATATATATATATATATATATATATATATATTAGAGAAAATGTTTGGTAAAGTGGGAAGAAGTGTTTCGTCCTTCATGTCTTCATCGGGCTGAATATTCAAGAGCCAAATAATTTCTGCTGATTCGCCATGTCACTGAGATGAAAATGAGCTTTATCACTCGTTAACAAAATGAGATTGTCATTTGAATCAAAATTTTCTCCCATGAATTGTTGCTCAATGAAGTTGGAAGTAGAGGTCTTCATGCAAAATACGACTTACCGAACGATTATCGATGACATGTTTAGTCGAGTGCCTCCAAGCAGAGCGATTCGGACTGTGCAGCAAAGCTTGTCAAACGCGTTCCACATTTTCTGAAGTAGGTGCCGTTCGAGGGGACCCCACCGGTCTGCTAGTCATTAATGTACATCGTGTACAATGTACATTAACCCAACGTAAGATTGTGTTATGGTTGGGAACGTCATGATTTCGGTGGATGTTGAATTACTGTGACAGACTCATTATTCTTCACGAAACTGTTGTAGGCAAACACATATATATATATATATATATATATATATATATATATATATATATATATATATATATATATTATAATTATGTTTTTCAAAATATGTTACCATCGCGACACAGAAATTGCTGCTTCGAAACAAAACAAATTAAAATTAACCATAAAATTTGATGTTTCGTTCCATTTTCAAGCGATGCTGAGAATAAACTTCGAAAAAAGAATGTTTTACTCTATTTATAAGCCAATTATTAAAATATACCTTTAAGTGCTGAATCTAGATGCGTCGTCAGTGTTGTTGCTCCCATGTCACTAGAAGTTTCGGGTCTAAATAAACAACATACTTGTTCGATGGGCGACCCGACCGAATATGATCAGTATTCGGCCCGCACCTAGAACAAAAATTTGCCACGAGCTTTAGGACGTGAATTATATAAGTTGCCCTAGTAGACAACAACCAATCAAGACTTCACTTGGGCAATTCGATGTTATAGATTAGGTATACATTGTTGTATTGATCTTCCTACATGCGGTCAAGAATGGGTGTTTTTTTTTTAAGAATAGAAGAAAAAAAACAATAAATACACACACACACACACACACATTATATATATATATATATATATATATATATATATATATATATATATATATATATATATATATATATATATATATATACACAAACACATATATACACAAAAAAAACAAAACAAAAAAACAAACGATTTATTATATTGGCTCGTCTTGCGACGTGTTCTTTCTCTACCTCCCCTTTTAACTAACTTATTTGTTTGGTCTTTCTTTTCTTTTTACTTCTTTATTCTTATTTTCTTTTCTTTTCTAAACTACACGTAATAAAACGTTTACAATAGAGTGATTAAAATGACAGACTATTTACACCTTTAAAAACTAAGAGAAAAACATTTGACTAAAATCGCTTAAAAATAAATTAATCAAGCTATTTACATGTTAAAAAAAACAAAAAACACGTGTAAATTTTAAATAAGTTACCCCCCCCCAAAAAAAAAAAAACAAAATATCCTTACCGGAAAGAATTCGTTTAAAAACTAAGAGAAATAACTAAAAATCCTCAAAATAAATGATCGAGATATTTACATGTCGAAAAATAGTTGAAAGAAAAAATAGCGTGTAAATTTAGCTAAAATAAGTTACTCCTAAAAAAAAAAAAAAATTACACATCAAGGAAACCGAATAAAAAAAAAAATTAAAATTCCGTTTAAAAAAAAAAAAAGAAAAAAAAAGTGAAAGATTACTTGTAAGAATGTTTTTGTAATAAAATAAATCTACTCGGAAGACCAGTAAGAAGTCATTGCATAGAGACTGAATGCAAATCGAAAGATTGATTCTCGCAAGTTTCTCGTCATCTATATACACAAATTTCACATATATATATATATACTAATGAGTCATAAAAATATTTAGTGATGGCATTTATGGCGTGTGTACATCTGCATTGAGAACGATCTTATTTTGTAGTTTGGGGGCCACTCATTAGCTCTATTTATCCACAACCACCTAGTGGCCTTTTCGACGGACTCCAGGATCATTTGAATCGCTCGCCTTCTTTTTTGTCCAGTTATCCCTAGGCTAGTAAGGGCTCGTATCATTGACTGTTCGGCGAACCCCCTACAGCCAATCTCGATAGGGAAACAATGAGTGTGCCATCCTTTAGTTCTGCAATCATTTAAGAGTCCTTCATATTTACTATACTTTCTCTCAAATGCCTCTTGCATATGCGCTTCCTATGGGACAGTTAACTCCAGCAAATTAATCTGTTTTGTGGCTTCCGAATAAACGATTATGTCTAGACGGAGTTTGGAGGACGATATATGTGTTGGGAATGTCAATTGTTTCCCGAAATCGACTCGCATTTGCCAATCCGACGCGGACGATAACTGTGAATGGGATCCTGCAACCTTCTTACTCGGATTTGCACCTGCTTTAACGAAGCGGATAGCTCTTCTTTCCGGGGTGAGTTTATTACTCTGTAAAGCTTCAGTAATAATGAGTGCTATCGCCTCTAAAACCTTGTCATGACACCACCGATAGCGCCCGTCTGTCAAATTGTTCTTCACCCGCTTAATATATGTTGCAGTGATCCCCTCCCCGAACACAAGGGGCACTTTGGTGAATCTATTTTACCCCATAGGTGTAGATTGGTCGCGCTTGGTAATACGTCGTACACCATCTGAACCAGGAATCTAGATCGGCTGAAGTCGGTATTCCAAAGACCTGACCACGACACATTCTGCCGATCTACACCATCCCACCTGGTCCACGCGCCCTGCTGGCTATAACCAGCCATTTTTGTCATCTGCTTTTCCTCCATCCCTGCTCTTACTTCGTCCTGTATCAGGTGTTGACGCTCTTTCACGGTGCTTTTTCCGAATTTGTAGGAGGGAATCAACCCCAGGCCTGCTCTGCCCTGTGCGACTGAACTAATTATTGCTTTTACCCTCAGATTCCCTTCTGCGATAACTAGTTCCTTAGTAGCACTCCATTTTCTGCCAGTCCTGATCTCAATTGCCGCACCTGATACTTTGGGATCTCTGGAGTTTCTATAATGGTAGCTTTCTCTTGTCTGTGACACCATGAACTCCTCAACTAGTCCTCTGAATGGCAGCTGCATGGCATTGGATGATCCATATAAGGCTGCGCTGCTTAAGCACCGAGGTAATCCTAACCCTCTACGGAGGAAACTGCTAGGTCTTCTCTCTAAAGTCTCCACAGTCGAGATGGGAACGCTATATGTCTGGAGTGGCCATAATGCTCGTGGGAGCACACAGTGATGGTATAGCCAGGCTTTGAAGCGCCCAGGAAATCCCGATTTATCTATTTTCGCCAGCCACGAGTCAAAATCAGTACGTATAGCTTCAATAGCTGGTGTGTCCTTCAGAGCATTACAAAATGATTTACCTAGATTTTAACAGGCTTATCGGCCAACGTCGGGATGGCTCTCCCTTCTATTGTGAAATAGTGTTTTACCACTCGGCCCTTTTTTATTACCTCTGATCTACATTTGTTTGGCTTGAAATTCATTCTTGCCCACTCAATCAGTCTCTCTAAACCCCGTAAAAGCCAGAATGCGTGGTGACTGTAAGATCATCCATGTAAGCCCGGATGGGTGGTTGCCTAACTCCGGTATTTGAAACGGGGCCACGGCATTCCACCTCAGCGGACTTAACGAGCATGTTCATCGCGAGAGAAAAAAGCGTGGCTGACAATGTACAGCCTGTAATAATTCCTCTCTTGAGTCTATGCCAGTCTGAAGAAACCAAACCGGATGAAACTCTTAGATGGAATTGTATGTAGTAATCTAGGATCAGCTCACAGATGCTACTTGGGACGTAGTGTCTAACTAAAGCTTCTTCCACGAGTTTATGCGGTATGGACCCATATGCATTGGCCAAGTCTAACCACGCAACAGCCAGGTCTCCTTTATTCCTCCTTGCATCTCTGATTAATTGCGACAAAACTCCTATATGCTCAACGCAGCCAGGCATACCAGGGATTCCGCCTTTTTGTACCGATATATCGATAAAGCTATTTTTTAGCAGAAAAGCTGATAGCCGTCGGGAAATAACACTAAAAAATATTTTGCTTTCTGTACTCAGTAACGAGATACATCGAAACTGCTCGATATTTTCTGAGTTCTCTTCTTTTGGGATACAAACACCTTCTGCGTATCGCCATTGTTTTGCAACTTTACCTCGCTGCTAAATTGCTTTAATGATCTTCCATAATTTCATGAGAAGACCGGGGCAACGCTTGTACACGGAGTAAGGCAGGCCACTCGGACCTGGCGACGAAGTTGATCTCGCTGCCATTACTATCTGTTTGACCTCAATCAAACTTGGCACCTACGTGTCGAACTCAACTTCTGGGCGGGTTGGGTTTAATGAGGCGATCATTAAATCCTAATTCCTCGTCCCTTCTTGGGTCCCTATAAGAGCTCTTCAAAAAGGAATCCACCCTTTCTTTTGGGCATGCTAATCTGCCGCTCCTCTTATCTCCCAGAAGTCTTCTGGCGAAACCAAACGGGTCGGAGATAAACGAAGCCCTCTTCCTGGCCCGCTCTTTCCTACGGCGACGATGTTCTTCTGCGCTTCGCAGGTTTTTCAGTTTCTGTCTTAAAATATTTCTCAGTTCCGAGAGGGCTGGTCGCTCTTCTTCACTAGCGGCCTTAAATTTTTTCTTGAGGGATCTTAAATCCTGCCTTTTATTTCTCGTTTTTTCAATGTGGCCGAAACGCTCTGATCCGTAGCTGACGATAAGTTTACTCATGGCTTGAACCGTCGGTCTATGTTACCTGCAGACGTACCTTGGATTATAAGGCATACGTCTTCATCAAAATCGCGCCAAGCTCTCTTGGTGTTTGCTGGGGGCCATTTAATCCGCTTAGAGACTACTCTGTCCGGCAAGGTCTGAGTCAACACTGGGTGATGCTGGGCGCTGTGGTTTGTCACTGGGACCTGCTCCACCTCCGTCTTACTTGGTGTAACACCTATGCGTTGTGAGTTTTCAGCTACTACTGCACATTTCATCTTGGCCTGGTGTGTTTTTAGGCCACGCTGATTCTTGCACGTCTTTCCACAGTGGCATATCGAGTCAGAAGTCCTTGGGGCGTTTGCTGTGGTCGTAACCGTTGTATCCGTCCTACCGGGGATCTCATGCTCCCTACTCTCGGGATCCCCTGGGGGTATGTATTCCGTGTTCTTCCTGTAGCATGAAACGGGGATCTCTTTAGAACAAATACTATTTTATATTTAAGTTGGTGAGGTAATGAGAATTCAGAATCTTTTATTAACTGTCTATTGCCCAATGTTTTTTTTTAATAATTACTAAAGAACTCTGGATTATAAATCCAACTGTTCTTTCTTTTGAATATATATATATATATATATATATATATATATATATATATATATATATATATATATAGAAATATAGTCTTAAGGTGTGCTATATTTATGGAATAAAGTGCTCAATGTCAGAGATAGAGCGTGTGTAAATATAAAAGTGAACATAGAAGTCAACACTTAGAGGCGACAGTCTGTTTCATGCTATATGCAATCGTCAGGCCATGTGTGCTGACGATTGCATATAGCATGAAACAGACTGTCGCCTCTAAGTGTTGACTTCTATGTTCACTTTTATATTTATATATATATATATACATACATACACATACATACACGCACACACACACACACACACACACACACACATATATATATATATATATGTGTGTGTGTGTGTGCGTGTGTGTTTGTTTTTGCGTCTACATGTGTTTGTATAAGTGATTGTATATGGAGGTGCTATGTAATAAGCTGCGAACGTACAATGTACAGCCTGTAATAATTCCTCTCTCGAGTCTATGACAGTCTGAAGAAACCAAATCTGATGCAACTCTTAGATGGAATTGTCTGTAGTAATCTAGGATCAGCTCGCAGGTGCTACTTGGGACGTAGTGTCTAAGTAAAGATTCTTCCACGAGTTTATGCGGTATGGACCCATATGCATATAACAATTCCGATAAATGATGTAGAAACATACATTTATTTAATACTGCAAATATTTAATGTCATCCAACAACTTCTTCCTTGTCAGCGTATTATTGTCGAACATTATACACTGAACATTTCAAGTCGAAATTTAGCTTAGAAATAAAAGAGTAGGTAATTCAGAGTTAATTTGCCTTCGGAAAGGAAAAGTAGGGAGTGGGGTATTCAAATAAAGAAACCAGATTTGGAAAACAATATAAACGTAGGCGAGAATCTGGAATAACATTGGAGAGTTTGGAAAAAATATACCTTCTAATTTTGTTTTCTTTCTTCTATCTATGTATTTATCCGCGTGGTTAGAATGTTCGCTATCCAGCCATGAGACCCAGGATCTTTTCTTACCATGGCCGATTTGTCAGGAAGATGTGCCTTCTTGATGGTATCAGTCTGGGGCGGTGATCCCAGCGTGTGAAAATATTTGAAAGTGTCTGATAATGCTCTACAAATTTCAATTGGTCATTTTTTATGTTAAGTTTAATTTGCCATTTTCTCTAAAACTTCATCGTTGCTCACATAATCGGTTCATTGTATCACCATCTTTCCGTAGAACTACATTTTTGTTGCTTCCAGTTTCCTCTTCACCTTTGAGGAAATTGTCTAACACTCATTGCCATAGAGATGGACAAATATCACGTAGAAATTAAGTACTCTTTTCTCTGTTTCAAACGTTTTTGTTCCATTTCTTAATACCCCGCGCTACTTTTCGAAGGCATCTTTCAAATCCGCCTTCGGATTTCAGTGTTGCATTTTCCATCTTAAGTTAAAACATAAATATTCACATTATTTTGCTTCTTTGATTTTGCTGTCTCAGATTTGCAGTTCACACTTTGGGTTCCTCTGTTTGCTAACAATCAAAAAGTAGGGAGTGGGGTATTCAAATAAACAAGCCTGATTCGAGAAACAATATAATCGTGGGTGTGGATATGGTATAACAGTAGAGAGTTTGGAAAAAAATCTTCTAGCTTAGTCTGCCCTCTTATATGTATTATCTACCTCCGCGTGGGTAGAATGTTCGCTATCCGACCATGTTATTCAGTGTCTTTTCTTACCATGGCCGATTTCTCAGGAAGTTGCCTTCTTGATGGTATCAGACTGGGGCGGTGATCCCAGCGTGTGAAATTTTTGGAATGTGTCTAATAATGCTCTACAATTTTCTCTTTTTGATGTTAAATGTAAGTTGCCATTTTCTCTAAAACTTCATCGTTGCTCGCATAATCGACCCATGGTATCATCAGCATCCTTCTGTAGAACCACATTTTCTTCATCTTTGAAGAAAATTGTCTAACACACATTGCCATAGAGAGGGGGCAAATATCACGTAACAGTTTAATACTCCTTTCCTTGTTTCAAACGTTTTTTGTTCTATTTCTTAATACCCTGCTTTACTTTAAGAAGACATTTTTTCAATCCGCGTTCGGTTTCCAGTGTTGCATTTTCCATCTTAAGTTAAAACACTTAAAGGATAAATATTCAAATTATTTTACTTCTTTGATTTTGGTATCTCTGATTTGCAGTTCACACTTTGGGTTCCTCGGTTTGCTAAGAATCATGTATCCTGTTTTCTTGGAATTAATGTTTCATTTTTTCTTATCGTTTTCTTTCACTGTCTTTTCTACGTGATTTTGTAATTTTCTTTATGTGTCTGCTGTAATATAATTATTACCATTCAAATTGCGTGACCAATTAGTAAAAAAAAAAAATGTTTTATCCTTTCCTGAGATACATCGTGCCCAATTCAATTTATATCATTCATAGAAATTAAATCTGTCTATTCTCTGATTCATGTTCACTTCTATCTGTCTCAAATCCCCAGTATATTCTATCGGTCATTGGGCGTTTCTAATTTTGATTACAAGAAATTTCTTCATTTCCTTGTTTGGCACCAGTTCATATCTTCTGGCATTATATACTAAAAAAAACAATAATGTCGTTTTTTGACGTTAACCGACATTATTTTTGCACCAACCTAATATCAATGTTTCCAGAAATATATACACATATTAATTAGACATTTATAGAATCATGCATATTTTTGGATCAGCATGTTTGATCTAAAGGAATATTTCTTTGTAAAAATATTTATTTTAAGGGAAGCGTTCAGGAAGTGCAAGACACTATGAAGAAAAGGTCTTAAGGGGAAAAAATGTTTAAATTGCGTAATAACAGGGGTAAACATCTGGCCTTACTCTTCTATGATGAGCTCTGTTACCTTCAGCCACCGGGAGATAATGATTCTCCACCACTTTCCGTCTTATTTTCTATAAGCAATGTTTTGCTATTACTCTTACTATCATTCACAATCGCTTTTCTATCGTACATTTAAAAATAGGTTACTCAAGGTTTACTTCAGTCCTCTTTGCATTCGATATGTCCTGCAACTGTTAATGCCTCAAAGACATCTCTTATTATGTTGTGCCCCAGAAATTTCAACTATCTCTTTCAGTCACAGTGTTGTCTTTTGTTACCATTTGGGTAGAATTTACATGTTCATGTTTTTCACAGCATTCTAGAAACACATTTCAAGCCCAGTCTTCATCTATGAGGAAATTGTTTAGCATTACCCGCCATATTGGTGGGATTTATATTACAAAGCTGTCTGTCAGTGATATAACGGTTTTTCCTTTTTTTAATACTTTACTTTTTTTTAAATGAATTTCTGAAAAAATACTTATCGGGAAAAAAAGGCAGTTTTTCTTAAAACTTTGTCGTTCCTCATATGATCTCTGTATTCGCAGCATAGAAACATATAATATAGAGCGGAAGTTATTGAATTGTCAATTAAGTAAATAATTTTAATCTTCGAATTAAACGAATAAGTTACCAACATTTCACACACACAAATACACACACACATGTACACACACACACACACATATATATATATATATATATATATATATATATATATATATATATATATATATATATATATATATACACAAACTCGCTATAACACACGCACACACACACTCATACATATATATGGGGTAACGATATATAAATAATTTTTCTATATCAACAACCATTTTAGAGGGAAGAAAACCTTTTTTTAACCTTTTCAAACATCTTTAGCCTAATATATATATATATATATATATATATATATATATATATATATATATATATATATATATATATATGTTTTTATGTATATGCCACGAGAGAAATTGTCCTTGTTAACTGAAGTGCTACATTATTTTACAAGTTTGGAGACTATGGTTTTAGCGTATTAAAGCCAATCAATGATTTCTTTCATTTCGTGACCGACTCCAAGGCTCTTCACACGAACAGTTCGGCGATCGTATTCTAAATACATATCGATTACAGACCGCCTTGAGCGTCACTGGGCAGACAGCTACTGAGGCAATAACCGTTTTATTTCATTTTTCTTGTTTCGTTTGGTTTGATTTATTTTGTTTACGGCTTATCAACCTCACAGGGTTATTTAATGCTGACAATTTTTTTTTTATTCCTGGTGATATTTTGTTTTGTTAAGAAATATGTTTCTGGTAATATTTTTCTTTCAAAATTTTATTGCTGGTAATATTTAACTATTTTCCCATAGCTGGGACCCTAACAGGTGCTACCACTCCGAGTCAGGGTGAACCTGGGAACACCAGCAGTTAAGAGGTGGTCTCACGCTCCTCAAAACCTTCTGATCAGAGATATTGCTGCTGGACGTAGTTTATCGTCTTACCCAGGACGTGGATATAGTTTAACGTCTTACCTAGGACAATCATTTTTCTTGTATTCGTATAAGTTTTTTTTTGTTCGTCTAAGGTTTTTCTTTCTTTTCTGTACATAAAGTGTATAAAAATTATCCGAATGCTCTGCATGTTCGAGCGCTTTCGAATATTTTTTTATCCATTATCAAGAATGGTTCCTCATTTTTATTTGTGATTGTGTAGATTTTCATAGATGCATTTACAGATATGTGAATGCAGTTTTTATTTTTAATACACGGCCAGAACGTCATGACCGTGTTCACATTTGATGTCATTAAATGTTTTCATTTTTATTATCAGTGATTCCATTAATTGAAGCATGAAAAATCGATTATTTCCACTATCTATGGGAGTTGGGAAATACAATCGGTCTTGGCCTTCCCGCTAACTTGGAGCATGTGAATGTAAATTTTGGTGCAAATCCGTCAAAAATTGCGGCCGTGCATCCGTTACGCGCACACACACACACACACACACACACACACATCCTGCCTTTTATAGATAGAGATTATTCAGCAGCAGGTTATTCTGTCACCGGCAGAATACTCGTTATCTATTATTTTCATCTGTATGTTAAGCTTTACTTATACGTTATAGAAATAATGAAAAAAAAAATAGCTCGATCTACATGTTCTGGAATGATCTCCTGTTCAATGGTAATTTCTTTATCAAATATTAAGAATAACCATGAAAATAGAAAAAAGACAAAAAAAAACAAAAAAAAAAAAACAGACGCTAAAACTAAGAGACAATTGGTTGTTAGTTTGATGTGAACACCCCGTAAAAAAGTTGTTCAAATCAATCAAACCACTGCGGTCACGAATGGAGGAAACTAGAAAATTTAAAATCTCGGTCGGCCCTGCTTGCTGCACGGCTGTTATTGACTCCTTGTTCGTCTGCAGATGCATCAATTGCGACTGGCATGACTTCTTGATTTGCTCGTCAGAAAATGAGTGTACGTTTTGAAAGTTTGACGTTTATGTGTAGGAATCATTGTCAAATTATGTAAATATACGAGTTCTGTCTGAAAAGTAACTGGATCTATTCGTTCTTCGAGGCATCATCCAATGTGAGTTGTTGCCACACGGCCAGACTTCAATCGGCAAGTCCACAAAGAGTTCCTGTGCCGTGTGCTTCACTCAATGTGTGAGAAGAGACGAGTGTTGTAGCAGAACAAATTGTGACTGCTTCACCATAACAGTGCACTTGTTCCCAACGGGGATCATCAAGGGAACCACTTTTGATGATATGATGGCCATCAAGAGAGTCGTAAGAGCTGAGGGGCATTCAAAAAATCCCCCCAGGAGTGCAGAGCCGCACAGAGAAGGATGGAAAAATGCATTACTCTCAAGCGTGATTAATTTGAAGGTGGAAACCATGTAGTTTGTCATTTGCAATTGAAATGACTTGTTTGTGACACCAGTCTCGTTATTTATCAGACAGACCTCAAATGCAATCTAAGAATAAAATACGGAAGAAATGATATTTGGAGAGTTCGATACATTAAACGTAAAAACAGCAAACGAAAACAGAGTTCCACCTACATGGCATAGGTAAACAATCCGAAAAAAGAAGCACAAAGTCAAAAGGAAGTTGTAAATAAAGAAACAATACTAACAGCTACAAAAAGGAAGCTGGGAAGACTAGTGCTTATCTGCCTCATGCAGAGACGTGGAACATAATGACTGACTTTACTTTCACGTTGATGCATGAAAATTGAGAAAACAATAAATTAATAAAACAATTAATTGGAACTGACGACGAAGACGGTCAATAAACGCTTCGTGTGTCTTTCAGCGAAATCCCAGGTCTACTCTGTTGATTTGTTACTTGGCAAAATTTACGTTTATCAAACTTATTCTTTAACCATATCAAAAAAGTAAATTGCTAGCCATTAATTAAAAACACTCTTTGATACTGTTTTTTTTTTTATCATCGAAATTAATGTTTTATTTGGTGCAAAAAAGGTAATTATTTTACATGTAGGCTTTTTAGATCTAATCAATATCGACTGTTGATCATCATTGAAACATAGATTTTAAATGAGATGAAGCGATCGGGTATGATTAATATTTTCTCGTTAATCAAGATAAAAGAAAATCAAAAGGAAGGAAAGTTGTTTACGAGCCAAAATTTAACAGGTTTTGTTTTGGATTATCAAAAAGAATATGTGCCTATTTTTGCTTGGATTAGATCGATTCATATGAAAATTCCGTTTTGACAAACCAATTGTAATGACCAATATACCAACCCAACTAGCATTAGTTGAATAAAACCTTAACAAATGATGATAGTTGGGTTGTATACAACATTCTTCAACACGAAAGCCAAGGGTTTAACAAGGATAAGTCCTCAAAAGTGAGTTCAAGATCTGAGCTCCATGGCAAAAAATTAATGTTTTCATTTGGTAGAGTCGTCGGGGTATGCCGTATTTTCCGGCTTACAGGAACAGCTTGGAAGACGTACCCTAATATTGGGAAGAAATTTCTAAGAAAAAAAGTCATTCTCATATAACAACTATAATAACGTCATCATATGTCCCTCACATACTGACCTCACGTATTGTTTACATTAATCACTAGTCTGATTTTGTTTATATGGTAATGACTTATTTAGTCAAGAGCAGAAAGGCTCTCGCCGCTGCTAGTAAACAGAGCATGTTTGAGCTTGTGACTCGGCTCCAGGAAGGTTTATAGTCTTGGAAATACTTGTAACAGCTAAGGTTACATCATATAAAAAGCTGAAATATAGCTAATATTATAGTGTAATGCCTCAACATATAAATGCACGTACCTATCGGTCAAGCAATTTAGATGACTGACCAAGCTTACTTGAGCCTAGGCATTGCCTTGCATTCGTCTTAGAAGACGCACACGTATTTTTCTTCTATAAGCCATGTTGCTCCAAAACATGGCCGATCATGGTTCTCCAAAACGTAGTAGCTCTTATTAAAGATTATAATTTTGCTAGATCTCCTAATCTCTATTCTGCCAATTACTTTAAGTAGCTCGTTAAGTTGGTTAGTTGATTTAGCTTAGCGGGATATCAACACCTCAATGGGTTATTTAATACTGAAATCTAAATTTTTGAACACAAATTAATGATATCAACTAAATATATTTGAATGGAATTCTTCAGCGTCAGATAAAATGTATTGTTGGTAGTTCTACTATAAAATTCTGGTTCTTTTACTTTAAAAATATATTCTCTATTTACATTGCTCGGACTATCTTCCTCATATTTGTTGCCATATTTATCATAACGTTTCGGCCTTTGTACATTCCGGCCTTCTTCAGGTGGTTGAAATGTCGAACTGAACCCTTTATTTTGCTCGCTGGGGTTGACTAGTTCCACGTGTCGTGTCTAATGGATGTAAGTTCTCAGTTATCTCCTGTTAATTCCCCTCTTCAACTTCCCCACAACCTTAACCAGCTATTGAACTCCCACTCTTTGGGTCCTGTCACTGGATCTAACTAACGCCTTTATCCACTGTGCCATGAGTGCTTAAGGAAACGTTGTGATAAATATGGCGACAAGGATGAAGATGATAGTCCGAACATTGTAAATAGAGTACATAATACCTCATCTCAGAAATATAGACAGATACTAAAAATATATTGTTGATAATTATCTTATATAAAAGTTTTTGCTGGTAATCTTACTATAAATATATATTTTTACATTTTAATAGTGTTTTGTTTTGGTTTGGGGGTTTTACTATTTGCCTATAGCTTGGATCCTAACAGGTGCTACTACCTGGGAACAGCAACAGTTAAGAGGTGGTTTAAGGCTCCTCAAAACCTCCAATCCCCCGATCAGGGGCCTTGCTGCTGGATGGTATTTATTGCCATACCCAGGACGGAGCTCGTTTGATAGGTTATGCGCTGCTTTCATCTGTCTATCAACTTTTTCGAACTCGCTTACCTCATTATGTGGCCTAGACATTTGAACTGTCTCTTTTTTATGTCACGTATAACTGTCCTTTCTGTTGCCATTTTCTCTTAAACTTCGTCGTTGTTCCCGTGATCAGTCAATTGTATTCTCGGCATCCTTCTGTATAAACACATTTCTGTTATCCCAAGTCTCTACTCCTGTGATAAGATTGTCAAGCATTCACCCCCATATAGAAATACCGATATTACGAATCTATATCATTCATTTGTTTCTAATTCTCTGATTCTTATTACTTTGCTTAGATTTTCGAAGGTATCTTTTGTCACCTCAATGCGCCTTCGGACTTCAGTCTCTGTTAAAACAATTCCTACTCATTTAATTTTTTGCACTTATTTGATTTTCGTAATTCCAATTTATAATTCGTATGTTTGGCTGTTTTTTTTTTGCTGACGAGTGTTTTTTACAGTTCATGTTTTGATCTTTCCTCTCGTTTTTGCTTTCTACCTTTCATAGTAATTCCTGTAGTTTCCAAACTGTATTTTCTATCAACACTGTGTGCTCTTCCTATGCAATATTAAGGTAGCCAATAATAAATCATACTGGGATTTCAAATTCTCTCAGAAACTCCTCACTGTATAGGCTGAATAAGTCCGATGAAGAGACACATACTTGTCTTCAGTCCCTTTCGAAAAGTCATTTTAATTTAGACACCTATTAATTTAAACTTTTTACCATTGTTTATGTTTATTTCTTTTAAAGAAATATTTTAAAACATTGTTTTACATTGCTGTAATATCGCTTCGTGAATAGTTCATGTTACAAATATCATATTGGTATTTTTCTGCGTTTTATTTTTTTTCCTTAGAAGAACTTTTTCTTTTGTTAAAGATGGGATGAAGAGAGTAATCAATCTTTTTATTCAATCTGTCAATGTTTACACGCAATCCTAGACAAAGAACTAAAGGAATGTGAGAAGAAAGAGGGTAGCCATCAATTGTAAGAAGACAGAACGTATAGATTATTGTCGTTAGCAAGAGAGACATCCCAAGTTACGAACTCCGAATTGGTGTCGACAAACTAAAGCTATTACCAAAAGATTATCTATCTGGGATTTATAATAATAGATGCAAAATAAAACGACACTAAATTCCGAAGGCACATAGGAATGCCTAAAATTGCCTTTGAAAAGATAAACTGTATATAATAAAAAAAAGTTTCCGTTAGAAATTTAAAAAAAAGTGTTCTGAACTACAGTACAATATCAATCCTCCTTAGAAAATCACTATACCGTCCCCACTGATAGTGAGTTTCATGAATAGTGTTGCACCATTTCAGAATATCTAGAAGTTATCTCTGCGAAATCAACACTGTATTTTAGAAATATATTTACTCCCTTAATCATTGTGTATGGCATAATATTGCTGGCAACAATAAATTTTATCAAAAAACGATGGTTTTAAAATAGCTGTCTGTTGATAATAACTACGACGAATAATGTTAAAAACTTTATAGCTGATATCTCTACAGATTACATCATTATATGAAGTATACACCATGCTCACTGTGGGCGCCCCAAGGTGGTGTAATGGTTAGCGAGCTTGTCTCGCTAGATCAATTACGACCAAGTAGTGAGTTCGATCATCGCTGGGTGCCCCATCCTTTCGGCCTTATGCCCCATCTAAGCTACGCTTGGAAAATCGCTATACCGTACTCCACTGATGCCTTAAATTGCCTTTGAAAAGGTAAACTGTATATTATAAAAAAAGTTTCCGTTAGAAATTTAAAAAAAAATGTATTCTGAACTACAGTACAATATCAATCCTCCGATAAGGCAGTGAAGGCTAAACAATTTTTTCATAGATGAAAAGGAGTCTTGAGTTTAAAGAGATGTAGTACTATAAAAGGATGCTGAGAATATAAGAGTGTTGAGAAAAGTTTTGAAGAAAATGGAAACAAAAAGGGATGATTATATTTAGAATTTGAAAGTGACAGTTAAATCTTCTGAGTTAACAGGACTTCAAGAATTTGAATCAACCGTGTCATATCGAGGGAAAGGTGTGTAAGGTCTGTATAAAACAGCCGTGAGTGATAGTGAAACAAAACTTAATTAAAACTATAAAGCATAGGAAGTTATTAGGTTGGTGCAAAAATAATGTCGTTTTCTCACATAGTAACATATATGAGAAAACGACATTATTTTTGCACCAACCTAATATATAGACCGATGATCACCGACTCCCTGGGGTGGGGGACACGGCGCAAAGAGGAAGAAATCACACACACACACACACACACACATAAAGCTTAATTTTACATGAAAGCCATCAATGTCAGTTCAGTCTATTTAATGTTCTTCAAAAGTAGAAAAATCTAAATACAGCATTTGTACCAGGAACATTTTATCAAAGAACGATGGTTTTAAAATAGCTCTCTGTTGATAATAACTACGACGAATAATGTTAAAAACTTTATAGCTGATATCTCTACAGATTACATCATTATATGAAGTATACACCGTCCCCACTGTGTGCGCCCCAAGGCGGTGTAATAGCGATCTTGTCTCGCTAGATCAATTACGACCAAGTAGTGAGTTCGATCCTCACTGGGTGCCCCATCCTTTCGGCCTTGTGCCCCATCTAAGCTACGCTTGGAAAATCACTATACCGTCCCCACTGATATTGCCGTAAATTTGAACGCGTTCTCATTACACACTTTGCACAGACAATTATGGGGCAAGCTCAAGATAATAAGGTATTCATCAGATGATTCAAATTAGTATGTCGGGACAAGTTGTAGAGATCCATGAGCACCCATATCATGAAATGACACAATACAGAAAGAAAGAACCTTTTGAATCCCCCCCACAGAGCAAAACTACTTAAATTACTCTTTATAACATTATTTTATGAATCGTTGTGAATGTGACGTAACATATGATACGAATTAATATGAAGAACAATAAATAATAAATTGAACTGGCATTGCTGGCTTTTATGAAAAAGTAAGCTTTATAAAAAAACATCTTACTATATTCTTTAGTCATCTAAAAGATCAGAACTGTTTTCTTCATTTTTTTCAACCCAAACAGGGCAATAAAGACGCAATAGGTTACTGAATGTTAGAGAGTATGAGTAAAAAAAGAAAAAAAATACTGTTAAGGGAAGAGAATAATAAAAGAACAAGTATTAAGAAGACGGATAATAACGATTGACATTACATTTAAACTTTTGTAGATCAAAGTTGAGTTTGAAGCTAGAAGTCGAAAGAGAGATCCACGAGCGGGAAGAGCGACAGAAGAAAGTTTTAGCATAAAACCTACGGATAGATTTAGATATTTCAACTGTAAAATGTCGAAATTGTGCCGCCAAACTATTACTGCGCTTAAATTCATAAAGTTTGGGTACCATAGAGAAAAGTTCATCAGAACAGTTACGGTGAAAACGGTTATAGAAAAACCAGAAGAAAGATAGAAAATTCCCAGGGAAGAAAGGTTTATAGAAATGTTACATGGAAACTACATTACGGCGGTGGAAAAGTGACTGAAATCGCGATTCCATGTTAAGACCAATAACACTGCAGATTCTTCTTTGAATCTATAAATGTTTAGCAGGAAAACTAAATCTAATGCGGCAGCAATATTGAATGCATAGTAGAATTTTAGACTTATAAATTTTTAAGATAGGTTCAGGGGCAAAAAAACTGCCTATCACAACATAGTAATCTAAATTTCCTAAATCACAGGCACAATAAATCTTTTTCAAAAACCAAGCTAGTACATTTTCAGCATCACAAAGCAAACCTTATTTACTGATACGTCTATTGCAATTCACGCTCATGTCAGACATCAAGTAAAAATTCAATATGAGATCCATCGCTAAAGATCGATATTTGTATCGCTCATTCTGCCATGTTCTGTCTTTATAAGAACCAGACAAAAAAAAAAAAAAAAAAAGAAGAATTTTGTTTTTTCATGTGAGCCGGAACTAGTTCTCACTCATCAGCATTGAGAGAGTTCAAAATGGCCCTTGTGGGTTATGAATTGTTTTGCACACTAAAACATTCTTTACCACTGACGAAACGTTGCCATTCTCTCGGTACTCTATCGCTGTTTTTATGGATGATGTGCATATAAAGTATATTACAGGTCTCGAACACCTCCTACCATGACAATTTGACTTCCCCAGTTCGCGTAGACTCAATCGATTCATCATCATTCCGCTCATATTCCAGTGAGGAGAGAGAATACGAGATACAGGAAGTTTCAGCAGAAACTCTCTGACCAAACCGGGTCTAATGCTAATTAATATATCCGAGGGTATGAGTATACATCGCTTTTGTTTATATTTGAGTTTACAGGTAAAAATTAATTCTTGCTTCTGGAGGTAAATATCGGTTTGGGATATATTCTTGTCTGCAACAAAGTTGAGCAGCAACTCCTCGAACAAACCGCGTCTGATGCTGATAATATTTCCGAGGTCATGAGTATATATTGCTTTTGTTTATATCTGAGGTTGTAGATAAAAATTAATTCTTGCTTTTGGAGGTAAAAATCAGATTGGGTTATATACTTGTCTGCAAGCGTGCACGCAGTACCAGACATCCTTTTGGCGAGTTTCTCTTAACTTTGTGTAGAATTAAAATATTTGAAGGAACATTACCAGACCTTTATATAAAAATCAACTATTTTATTGAGTTTTTACCGGAATCGACTATATTTTTATTTTCAACACTCTTTGAAATATCGCTGTTATAGTGGTTTGTTATTAGAACCTTTATATTGAATTTCAGATAGTTTTTGGTTATTAGCGAAGTATACTGCTGCTTGTTTGATAATTTTGTTTTCATTCATTTATCATGAACAGAGAGAAAACAGCGCCAAAGGTAAAAATAACGCAATGATTAAGAGATTAACAAGACCAGATAAGCACTGGTCATTAGAGTTGACAATAGTGTACTCGGTTGAAACGTTTCTCTATAATAATATTTTTAATAATGAGGAGGAAATGATTATTGCAAATGTTTGCGCCCGATTAGAAAATTAAAAACTAAATTTTGGATACACAAAAAATATATTAGTCAAGTACATAATCACAATAAAAAAAAACCTGTCTCCTATCGTTATATAAGCTTGCTGAGGCCATTTTCATAGAAATCTCGTGTTTCTCGTGTAAGAAGGTTGTGAGATATTTTTCGACTGACAAAACAGAGTCATTTCTTGTTCATTAAAATTGTTCTGTAGAGACCAGATCAGAAGAAGACAGAGGGTTTGCCATTTCAGCCATTAAATGTCTGTTTTACAAAAAGCATGATTGCGTTGGCGTGGTTGAAAATGATTATTTTTCTTTCGATTTGCCAAAGCCGGACGTTTTCTTAAGTAGGCGCTTTGACATTGGTGAATCGGTCGCAATACATATTTTCAGTTATTGTTTCAACAGCTGGAAGAAACTAAAAGTGAATTATACCTCTGTAACCCTACCAAAAAGGGAGCAAAACCTTCATTGGATGCAAGTCCACTTTAACTAAGTGTTCTGGAAATTTGCAAGCTTATAAAAGATTCATTTTTCATCGCCTGTGAAAGTTTTTTTTTTTCGTGGCAAAGAAATCGTCACCGAAACACTATGAAGCATATGGCACCAAGGTGTCGAATTTGGAAACGAACACACGTCTCTTTAAATGTCGCAAGGCAGTGAAGATATAGATCTGAAACATGGGCTGAATAGTCGCTCTATTCTGCAGTTTGGTCAGCAGAGAGTCTTCATCGACATGGGATGTTCACCTGAAGCATGGTCGATGGTTTAGGTGAAAATGATACTGAAGAAATCTCCCTAACCAATTTTTCGACGTCCGAAGAGCTGGAACAATATCCAAATAAACCTTCTGAATGTTTTTTTTTTTCAGTGGAAGTTCTGCCGGTTACTCCTTTGCGAAATTAAGTGAGCATTACATGGATAAAATTCACGTTTTCATCCTCCATCTTTAAGGCATAAATTGGTGTGCAAAACATCAACTTTCAACAAAGTGTGACTCGCAATTTTCTAGATGTAAGCCTTATTCAGGACCCCCCCCCACAAAAAAACCCAGTGTCAAGTTATAGTCAATTCAACAAAGGTAATAGATAAAATAGAATGAGCTGAGTATTTTTTATATATCTTAATCTATATTAAATAAAATTTATTAGGTTGAAGTACAAGTAATTTCCGTTTTATAGGAACGAATTTTTAATGCTGAATCCTATATCTCAATCATATATATATATATATGAAGGTTTGATGCCCTCTAATATATCTCAGATTTTTCACAGAGGTAGCAGCGTACACAGCTGATAAAACCAAAAAAAAACATTATTCTCCTTCATAAAAATCAAGGTCGCATATAGCAAGAATAACCTAGAAAAAGCCCTTCTGCCATATTCTCGTGAACTGCACCAACCTATTATTATCTTTATTGATCACTTAAAAACGCTTTTATGAGGACAGATTTCTCTAGTGAAAACCAATTCGATTCTTCATCGAAAAGTTTTACACATATAAACCTGTGCAACTTATCGAAGAGTTGCGTGATGTGTTAACAAGTCATTGAAATAATTGGGAATATAAGATTGAATATAACGTAATTGTATTTCATTTGGTTTCAAGAATAAAGGTTACATGCAAAATATATATATTTATGAGTCAACCTAATATGTTTATTTAGTAAATGAATATTTAAAAACATTCCTAAGACAATCTCTTTTACAGGCGTCAAAATTTCAAAGAGGGGAAGAAATAAAGAAAAATATATATTTCGCCTCATTTCTCTTTCTTCCCGAGTGATGGGTTTTGAAACGCGGCCAAAGGTTATTTGTTTACTGGCAGATTCCAAAGAACTTCTTGACAAATTAACAGCATATTGTCCTTACAAGAACTGACCACACTTTGGCTGATTGACCCTGAGACCCCGGGGCACCGTCCTGCTGTGTTCTGTCCGACTTTGTTCTGTCAGGGTGGTTCCAGTGCCAAAGATTCTCCTCTTGTATCTGCGTGCTTTTATTTAGTACAGCTTTCAACAATCAGTTTCTTTTGTGCTGTTCACTTCAGTGCTCGATGCCAATACGGAACTCCGCACCGTAAATCTTTGAAATCTACTCTCTTCAAAATTGGTATAATGCTACAGACGTATGCATACTTTTGGTCAATAGACCTTATTTTATTTATTATTATTATTATTATTATTATTATTATTATTATTATTATTATTAGTTATTTAATTTTCGTGAGAGTTTTAAATTGTGATTTACCCTGGAGGATAATTGACAGCAAGCCTTGAGAATAATTTAACTCTCTCTTCGATTTGAAGTGTCCCGCTAAAGATGTGTACAATTTTCAACAGATTTTATAAGTGCAATAAATCTTGAAAAAAAAATCAATGGCATTTCACAGGTTTTCGTGAAGGAAAGCGAGAAGAATGGAGTAAACATAAATAACAGCCTAAATTGAGAACGAGAAATTAGAGACACCAAAGTCGAGTATATCCAAAACCTTCAATTTCTAGGAAGTAATTTAATAGAGGGCTGAAAATGTGACATTTAAGTCGCATTGGAATAGTGAATGAGGTCTTCCAAAAGCTAAGTAAAATATTAACAAAAAGGAAAACTTTGTTTGAAGCAAAGATTACAGAATTGCTGTGTAATATCAGACCTCAGATGTCAGTGAATTCGGGGCAAAGTCATCACAGAAAAGATTTGAGGCATAAGAAATGTAGTTCTACAGAAGGATGCTGATGAACATGAGAACACGGTTTTTGTAAAACAATAAAGAAACTTATACTTACAATAAAACGATATAGTTTAATTTTCTAAGGCATGTAATGAGGAAAGTGGGCATGGAAATATGCCATCCCCAGGGCATAATGAAGGCAAAATTTCTAGATTCTTTCACATTAATGTGGGTGTACACCAGGCCACTCTCCTTTGACCTACTTTGTTTTCTATCTTCAACAATGACATTCCCGATATCATAGGTTCCTAATTCGGTTTCCATACTGAAGACATAACTATTTACTCATGTCTTAATAGTAAGTACGGTAGGTTCGATAAAGTAAAACTAGCAGTTGATCGCAAAAATGATGTGTTGTTAACTGGGGCAAATAAAGGCTTGCTAATTTTAACACCTTCAAAACAAAACTGTTGTCTCTTAGTCATCTTAGAGAACGATATTTTTTATCTTCCATCCGCATAGCTGAGCCCCCCCCCAGGAGCGCATCTCATTGCGTATTCTCCTTCTCAGAGTTTCCGCTTACATGAAGTGGGACGCGTATTTTGAAATAATTGATAGCTTTGCTTCTAGCATCGTTAGTTCACTGTGATGTACTAGACATTTTTGTCGAAGGAATCCATCTTGGAAGTTTTTATATATTTTTTAAAGCATTTCCCCCTAAGCAAGGCAGGGGTGCCACTATGGGTTACAGAGGCTAGAGAACAAGAGTAAAAAGGCTTGTTTGGGGTTAGGATAAAGAGAAAAACGGGAAACAAAATTAAGGTATCAGACGATGGCGAATGACATTTTACTTGAATATTTGAAGATCATAGTTATCAAGGAAGCAAGTAAGAAGAGAATTTCGCAGACGGAAAGTGCGAGAGAAGAAGCTCTGTGAGTCGAAGAGATTGTTACATTTAACAGCTTCGGCAGTGAAAACGTGGGGCCGAAATGCCAACCTAGTAGTTCGCTTAAATTCATGCAGTCTATGAACCAGAGAAACCAACTCGTCGGAACAGTTGCCGTGAAAATAGAAGAGAGAGAGTCTTAAAGTAATAGTAGCTACCGGATATCCTATGTGATATAGACAGAAAGGAGCTGGCGCAGCCTGCAACATAATGTGGTCTCAGGGCTGTCTACCGCAGGTGTTTCCAGGGAGACCCTTCTTTGCGCGACATGGCACTTCAAGCACACGATATTATGCAAATGTTGACCAGAGCAGCCACACAAGACGCTACGCAAGTCGGGAACAGCAATCAGAGAAGTCTCAACCCAGTATCCTCAGTATGAAGAGACGTTGTCACAGACTGCACACATCACAAGAAATTCACGGCAGCACTAATACAGAGGCCAGAAAAAGGAAAAAATCCGGGAATCTGTTCTTAAACAGGAACAGTCGTCTAAATATTATATATTGCTACCAAACTTGGTCTGGTTCTTCTGCTTCATATCTCGAGATTCTTGACAAAATGCATAGAAGAATCTGTAAAATTATCGGCCTTGCCTTTGTATCCTGTCTTCACTCAGTATTGAACCTCCGTAATGTAGACTGTCTGTGTTTTTTCGATAAATATTTTCATGGTAAGGGTTCTAAGCTGATTTCGCATTTCTTCCATCGACCTCATGAATTTAAGAATGGCATCTAGGTCTCATTTTTTACGGTTGAAATAGCAAGATGTAACTGTCCGTTCTTTACAGATTGTTTCTTTTCTATCCCATCACGCCTGTAGAACTCGCTTCCAGTTCCTTGCATTTCTCTCAACTACGATTTTCAAAAATATAAGTCGACATCTCTCTGAAGCCTTTTCACTTCTTGTCTTTTCTTATCACTAACGTTTTCTCATTTGTTTTTATTCTCGCGTCTTAGTGTCATTATGGCGTTAGTTGGAGTGAAATGATGAAAAATCCAGACAGCATGAAAATTGTCCGGTATTTACAAACTTATTTCCATGATCACTTTGAAATTAGGTATAATTAAATCAGTCTATTAATTTCAAAACCAAAGCTTATTTGGTCGATAATCTATTCCATAGTGCATTTGAAGGTAAATATTTTTTTTCTATCCAACACCGTATAATGTTGCAAAACCAAAATATTAAGTATCTGTTGATATTTCTGAGATGAGGTATTATGCACACTATTTACATTATTCGGACTATTGTCCTAATCTTTGTCGCCATATTTATTACAACGTTTTGGCCGTTGTACGCTCCGGCTTTCTTCAGGTGGTTGGAATGTCGAACTGTCGAACTGAACCCTTTATTTCGCTCACTGGGGTATACTGTTCTAGTTCCACGTGCCATGTTTAAAATATGTCAGTTTTCAGTTATCTCCTGTTAATTCCACGCTCCAAGTTCTCAACTGCCTTAACCGGATATTGAACTCACACTCTTTGGGTCCTGTCACTAGATCTACCTAACGCTTTTATCGACTGTGCCATGTGTCTTTGAGAACAGACTTATCCCAGGGAGCGAAATAAAGTGTTCAGTTCGATATTCCAACCACCTGAAGAAGGCCGGGGTGTACAGCGGCCAAAACGTTTGCATATATAACTAGAATGATAAAATAAGAAAATAATAATGATTTTGACTTTCCAC
>OZ010573.1:97202188-97204688 GCA_963932145.1 Acanthosepion lycidas | reverse complement strand
AGGCGAAATGTCATGCGAACACAGTCGTCTGAAAATTTTCCCGGGTCCGTAAATATACACTTGACCTTTTAGACAGTTTTATATTAATTTTTGGCATAATTTCCTTTGACGTGCACTCGCTACTTCCATCACTGTTCAAGGTAAATATCTGCTGCCGCTAAACGCGTATAAACTTGAATTTCAAATAAATCACGCGGTGTATTTAGTATAATCTCCAACTCTGACTTTAATATTAAAATTCTACTCGGAATTTTAACAAATTCATAGCGTAATGCAGTTGGGCATTATGAAGAATAACCAAACCGTCCACAAGTTTTTAACCCACTTCTCAATAAGTAACTATTTCTTACATTTTTTACGGTCTACGAGATTAAATTTCATTATCACCTTCTTTAATATGTGTCATGACCTTTCAGAATATGGGTGATCATGGCTCTCCACAAGTCTCCCTTTCTTGTTGCTCTCTGTATATCTTAACATCTTTTCCTTATTTTTTGTCCTACGTGACCCTTGTTCCACTATCGATCTACACTGACAAATTAAATTGATTTTCTAAGCGCCTCTTAGATGTGGCACAAGGCCAAATGTATTGAGCAAACTTACTACTCAGTTGTAATGTTTTGCACACTGACTAATTAAGTAGATGTCATCGCTTTCGTTCACTGTTAAATTCTACAAAAACTTCTTTTTTTATTATAACTGATTGATAATTGATTTTATAGGTTTCATCGGAGAGCCGAGTTCGAATTCCAGTCGAATCCATTACATTCACTTACGTGCTAATACCCTTGGGAAAGGTATGAACCCTCTTCTTCTCCCCTCACCTATCGGTATATAGCAGGACAAACCTGGTTCTATAGTCTTGGATGTCAACTGGTTTACCACAGATAGAAATGGCAACGTACTGTAGGAAAAAATCTACCTCGTCAGTCATGTGTCGAAAGATAGGTGATCGCCTAAGCGTGATTCACGCATGGCACATAACTTACTGATAGTTGCAACCCCCAATAACATTCAGTCTGATATGGTTACTACATTAGAAGATGATGCTCTAACTTTATCAAAAGTCTAAAAAGTGGACAGCTGAATTTCGGAGTGTGGGTGAGAGCCTTGATGATGATCCAAGGTTTGATGTCCTGCAACTACCATTACTGAGAAAAACATTGATTATATTCACCATAGGGTAATGGATGACTGCTATTGACTATCAAATCAAATAACCAGTGCTATTAGTATATCCTGTGAGGGAGTTGAGAATATTCTGTAAAATGAACTTGGCATGACGAAGGTTACTGTTTGGTGGGTGCCATTTATTCATAGAATTGTTCAAAATTTCACCAGACTGAACACATCATGCGAAAAATCTGATACTGCTTGAGTCCGATCCAGCTGGGTTCTTCGAACTTTTCCTAACTCAGGATGAGTGTTTGATTCATCATTTTGAATCAGAACCAAAGAGACAATTTATGCAATGGAAACGCCCCCTCCCCTTATCTCTTCCTATATTCTTTGAAACAACATCGTTGATGAAATGATTTGTCCATGATATTCTCTGTATTCAGTGGTAGAGCAATATTTATGTTTTTTTAGGTCGGAATATATTCAGGATATTAGTTACTCCAGGATATTAGTTTCTCCACTCCAGTTTAGAAGGTTTTCCTTGTTTTTAGACGAATTACAAATCAGCAGTAAACATAACTTGAAAGAAAAAAAAAAACTATCAAAAATTGATGTATAAAAATCAGTTGATTTTGAAGTTTGTCGGGACATTATTTGAAGTATTTTGTGACTTTGCATTTAAATATCCTCTAATATAGACCTTAGTGGATGTTTAGCTGGTGTAATGATTAAAAGAAAAATCGGTGAACGGAGTTCGAATGACCGTCGAGATTGTGACTTTTACTTTCATACGAATACCCTTTCTCTTCCAAACTATGGGTTAAATAGTATTGGAGATTGCATTCCAAAGTTTTAAATGACAAAACCAAATATGGCCCTGGTAGGTCACATTATTGCTTGCTTGAGGGATTCGTTTTCTACGTCTTTACGGATTATTTAAAGACATTATATTTTTAGATGGTAAGAATTTTAAGAAAATAACGATTTACTGATGAACACTGTAGCTGTATCATTTCTCTTCCAAGGTATTGGTTAAATAGCAGTGGAGAGCCGTATTCCAAAGTTGCAGTTGACAAAACTATTGGTTGGTGCAAAAATAATGACGTAATAATGTCGTTTTTTGACGTTTAAAAATACGTCAAAAAACGACATTATTACGTCATTATTTTTGCACCAACCTAATAAATATGGACCTGGTAGGACATTTAACTGATTCATTGACTGATTCGTTTTCTACTGCTTTTTAGATTATTTAAAAGACAGAAAATATTTTCAGATTGTAAGATTTCCTTTTTTTTTTTTTTATTTAATAATGGTTTGGTGATACGCATCTTATGAATTATCTCATAGCTGGGTGGGGAAGAGGTGGATTGATTCTTTT
>OZ010573.1:97099688-97197188 GCA_963932145.1 Acanthosepion lycidas | reverse complement strand
TCATTACGTGCCTCAGAAATTTTAACTGCCTCTTCTTGATGTTAAGTCTAAGTTTCACTTTTGTTTCTATTATCTCTAAAACCTCATCATTGCTCACATGTTCGGTTCGTGGTATCCTTAGCATCTTTCTGTTGAACTATATTTCTATTGCTTCAAGTCTTTTCTTCCTCTCTGAGAAGATTGTCCGGCATTCGCTGCCATATAGGATGGGAGATATCACGTAACAGTTCAATATCTTTTTCTCTGTTTCTAACGAAGTTTTTTTTTTCTGTTTGTTAATACCCTGCTTAGCTTTTGGAATACATCTTTGCCCATCCCAATACGTCTTCGCATCTTTTCCCCTTCTTTTAGAACATGTCCAAGATATTTACATTTTTTTTCTACTTGTTTAATTTCAGCATCCCAAATTTGTAATTTGCATTTTGCTTATAACAATGCATTCTGTCTTCTTGTAGTATATACTTAGTCCTTTTTTCTCACTTTCCTTTACTATCTTCTGTGGGAGTTCTTGTAGTTTCCTTTCGGTGCCTGCTATCAACACTGGGTCATTTGCATCTCTTATATTGTTAATTAAGATTGTGGCCACCAATAATGAATCCTGGTAGGACTTCTAGTTCAGAATTACACGTTTTATATGTTGAATATTAAATTCAATAAACTCAACCATAAAAGTGTTTATGTGTCTGGGTGTCGTATCACAAATATTTTCTAAGGATTTGTCCATGAAATTAAACATTATACCAAGTTTTCAGTGAATTTCGAATTATTCCCATTGATCATATCTACAAGAAACCCTGTTATTGTATATAAAAAAAAAGTCAGCATTACTGCCAATTGTGTTAGTTGTTCTAATTCCACTTAATTTTTGTGAGGTTCTCCAGCATCTCAATTAAGCGCAAAGAAGCGTTTAAATCTACACGCATAGAAGTTTGATTGATTTCTTTTTTGTTTAGCGGATTATCAACCACAATGGACTGCCTAATGCTAAAATCGAAGTAATGTCTAGGCATTTTTTTTTTTTTGAGATAATACTGGTTTAGTGATAAAAGTCTTTCTAATTAACCCTTATTTGGGTGGAGAGAAGAGGTGGGTACATTCCTTTCCCAATGTTATTTGCGCGTAATTGAACTGGAGTTAGAATTCAGCACCCCGATTAACATTAGCTAGCCATTACCCATTACACCAGCCGTATATTCAAGCTTACATCACCTAGTATTCCCAAGCGGACACTCATCTATACACTGACCAGGCTCAACATTGCTTAACTTTGTTGATCGTACGGGAACTACACGCATATAGCTATTTAATATTTATAAATTCAGAATCTGATATTCAATATATCTGTATATTCGTATGAGTACATATATGCAAATATTTGTTTATATTTGTACATACGCACGAACACACGCACACTTAGAAATATATACACTTACTAGAGAATGAGAGTGTATTCATTAGAACAGATAGAAAATTCCTAAGATATATGTAGTTTCTTTTCCAAATATAATTCATTAAACAATAGAAGTAGTGTCATCTGTTTAATAGAGTGCGGCTTCAATAGAAATTACGAAGAATGATGTCCAAGACCAAAATTTAGTTGATATATGAATTCTATAATGACAAGCGTTCCAGCAACCTCGATAACTATCGCTGATAAAACAATACAAATTAAATAAAATGCCATCATTCATTTACTTATTCAGTTAGCGCATTTTGCGCCGCCGCTGAAGTCACCATTTCCCTCCAACCCACAATTGTGGTTCTTGGCAACATTCAAGGTAAAATATTGCAAATTACTTGCTGGTTGCTTTTGCTCTAGAGATGTTGAGGTTACCTCCGTTCCACTTCCCAAAATTTAAAGAGGCAAGATCTGCAATGCAGCAGGTGGTTTGAATTCAGAGTTTTCCTTCTAGAATCTAGACTGACGATGGTATATAGAGGCCGTGCGCTGCCCAGACTTACCTCGCCCCCAACCTTGTTTCTCGGCCGTATCGACAAAATCGAAAGGAATACCGAGTATAACATTTGGCAACGGCTTACACACAGGATTTGACGGAAATTTGTTAGTGTTGATAGTTAACCATCTTCGGGGCTCCATTTCGTTGTTTTCCGTCTGGATTTACATAAATAGCCGCATTTTGGATATGACCGTAAAACAGCCCGTGTTTAAAATCAGGGTTTTCCTTCCCTGGGCGGTCGAGTTCTATCTACCCGAAGCAGATGATTATCAGGCACCCGTTTTCCGCCTTCGCCAATTCTCTAACTTGGGGTTGGTTTTATTTGTCACAGACTATTTGAGACGCAAGCCACTGCAACATTTTATAGACAGTGGGAGATTTTTCCCACTATCAACAACAGTTATAACAACCTTTGAAACATAATATAAGCTGTATTCATATGAAAGTCTTCATCATATAAGTAGCAGAAGATACAGCAAGTGGGTAAAGTGATCTTGATCTTAGTTGGGCTTGGTATACCCAAACTGCAAGGTGGCTTTTCGCCGGGGCATTACCTTTCCCTCAGTAGGGAACTGGGTTTATTGCCCAGCCTCCCCAAAATGGGAAGTACTTAGGAGCCTTGGAAATTTTTGCACGGTGCGGCTGATAAACCCACTTCTAAACACGACCTTGTGTCACATCAGGTTGCGATTTGGGCGACCTGTTAGATACCACTAATCCTGACATTCGTTTGGTTTGGTATTTCAAAACCCCAGGGATCTTTCCATGAGGCGATGCCTCACTCTCAGAAGGGGCTACACTTATTGTCAGGCGCCTGAAGAATCCTCAAAAGGGTGTCGAGAGGACTTGGGATTTTTATACGGTGCAGCTGGTAAACCCACTTCTAAGCTCAACCTTGTTTTACATACGGTTGTGATGTGGGCGAACTGGTAGATACTACTTATACTGACGTTCGTTGGGTTTGGTATGTCAAAGTCCCAGGGAGCTTTCCACGAGGCGGCAGCTCTCTCACAGAACGGACTATGTTTATTACCAGGCGCCTGAAGAATCCTCAAACGGGTGTCGAGAGGACTTGAGATTTTTACGCGGTGCGGCTGATAAAACCACTTCTAAACTCAACCTTATTTTATATCCGGTTGCGATGTGTGCAAACTGGTAGATACCACTACTCCTAACCTTGAAGACTAAACTACTAGAAATAGTAGTGAATACTTCTAGCTATGATAACTTACAACGTAGATGGTGTATTAAAGCAACAATTCTGGATCTTGATAGTAAGGTCCCTGGGCAGATGAATATGGAATCATTGGTACCAAACATTTTTAAACTTCCTTAAGTATATTGAGGATGAAGATTTGGGTATTCCTATAAACTACTTTTTATCTGGTTTATACGAACTATAAGCGAATCTGCAAACATTAAGGAAGCTATTAGTGATGCCTTTATTTCTGGGTTATCCGCATCTCCTATTCGGCAGAGATTTCTTGAATATATAAAACTCACCCTAAAAAAAAGTTGGAAATCGTGCGAAGTGTGGAAAGAGCTATCCTAAATTCTAAAGTTTATGCTGCTGATATCCAAACAAGTTATCAAGCTGTGTTGTCTTCTCAGTAAGGGAAAATGCAAAAGGAGGGGGAGTTTCAGCCATCCGCTGCTAACAAATCCTTATTAAAAGAAAGGTGCTTTTTCTGCGAATGCACTAGGCAACCGAGAAGTAAGTGTCCGACTCGGCCACATCACTCCTTACATATTGTTACCTAATTCTTCAGACTGCAAACTCCTTGAGTATTATGTGTGGGGAACATTTGAGTAAGAGACCCAAAAACTCTCTGTAAAACCAAAGATGAACTAAAGTGCAAGGATTATGGCAGCATTCACCAACTTAAAGAAGGAGATCCGGAGATGCAGGAGATTCCAAAATAGTCTGAAGGCTGTGGTTGAAGTGAATGTCAATTTTATTGAATAAACTTATGCTTTCATATTTCAAAATATTTTTGTGTAATTTTGGTAAATATATATAACCAAATTAGATGTCAGTGTTATTTTCATTTTTACTGTAATCTAAGCGACAATTTATCCATCGCATCCTGTACGTTACGTATTTTAAAAGCTCAAAAATGACGTTTTTTAAATTGACAAAACGTAGGTAAACAAATAAACAAAAAAAAATGAATATATATATATATATATATATATATATATATATATATATATATATATTGGGATTTAAGCCTAAAATACCACATGTAAACAAAACAAAATATTAATTCTTTTATATACCTTACCCCTTTAAAACCTGTACGATTATGACTCTCCAAATATTCTCTCTATTGTAGATATAAGTAGAATCTATCCCCGATGTTTCCTTCTGGCCGTCTTGTGAGTGATAAATTCTTCTAGCCTACATTCCTCATTATGTATCCCAGGCATTTAAATTGTCTCTTTCCAGTTGTAATTAAGGCTGTTCTATAGTTCATAATTTCTTTAAAACTGCATCATTGTTTTCACAGTCAGTCCATGGTATTCTCAACATCCCACTTGATTGTTTTTTTTTACGGCTTATCAACCTTTTGCAGGTTATTTAAAAGTCGGGATCTATTTTGAGATTGTAAGATCTTTTGAGGATAATAATGATTTATTGATACGTATCTTTTTTTTTTAAAACAATTGAGCCTTCATCCATTACATCACTTACCTATGCCTCCTAACAGCAGCTGTTATTGACATCGGTCACCCATCCACGTACTTACGAAGCTCGACATTGCTTAACTTTGATGATCGTTCAAGAAGCGATGTCTCAATGTCATATGGCTCTATACCGTACCCATCTCTCATTATTTGTGTCTCTTCTTCATACATTACCGATCTAAAATGTAATCTGTTTGTTGAGTTGTGCCGATTGAAATCTTGTTAGTAATCATAAAAGACAAAGCCTAATAAAAACTCGTCAAATCCTCGTCATATTGCATGTAGCTATTTTATTGAATATAACAGTGAATTACAACAATAATTATTTAAAAACATTTTTATGTCCGAGAAATTTTCATAGAAAATATTCATCCTTTGACAGGATTGGAACCTGCATCCTATACGAAACCGTCATTTACCTTGACGTGCCTAACCGTTCGGCCAAAAAGGATCATTCGGTTGGCAAAGTCGAATTTACTGCTTATAAACTTCAATCTTCCATGAATCTCGTACATTCATAACTGCTCATGGCGTATCAAATATAAACAAATGACGTCATACATAAAGAAATGGACAAAGTTCGACAATTTATTTATTAAAGACATTTTTATGTTTAACGTTCTTTTTATAGATACAAGTATTTAAGTAAATGCTCTGTTTATAATAAACAGTATTAAATAACATTTACCGGCCTGAATGTCCGAGAAATTTTCATGAATATTTTCTATAAAAATTTCTCGGACATTCAGGCCGGTAAATGTTATTTAATACTGTTTATTATAAACAGAGCATTTACTTAAATATTTGTATAGCAAAAAAGCATACCCGGTGGCTAGGATCAAAGTGTAGTATCTGTGCTTTGTGAGCTGCCGGGTCGGGTGTCTGTCGAACGCTCTGCTTGCAGGGAGGAACCCTGACGAAGCTCCGCCGAAGAGTACGGTTTCGTTGGGGGAGGTTGACAGAATTGACCTGCCTCGGTGGGGACGATGGTTATTTCTTTTTGGCTGGGCCTACGGGCTCGGAGATACCCACATTAAAAAGGCCTTGTGCCACATTCAAACCTCGTGGGTGGATTGATAAATACCATCTATAAAAAGAATACCCGCTCGGTCCGGTGGCTAGGATCAAAGTGTAGTATCTGCGCTTTGTGAGCTCCCGGGGTCGGGTCTGTCGAACACTCTGCTTGCAGGGAGGAACTCTGACGAAGCTCCGCCGAAGAGTACTGTTTCGTTGGGGGAGGTTGACAGAATTGACCCGCCTCGGTGGGGACGATGGTTATTTATTTTTGGCTGGGCCTACGGGCTCGGAGATACCCACATTAAAAAGGCCTTGTGCCACATTCAAACCTCGTGGGTGGATTGATAAATACCATCTATAAAAAGAATACCCGCTCGGTCCGGTGGCTAGGATCAAAGTGTAGTATCTGTGCTTTGTGAGCTGCCGGGTAAGGTGTCTGTCGAACTCTCTGCTTGCAGGGAGGAACCCTGACGAAGCTCCGCCGAAGGGTAGGGTTTCGTAGGGGGAGGTTGACGGAATTGACCTGCCTCGGTGGGGACGATGGTTATTTATTTTTGGCTGGGCCTACGGGCTCGGAGATACCCACATTAAAAAGGCCTTGTGCCACATTCAATCCTCGTGGGTAGATTGATAAATACCATCTATAACAAGAATACTCGCTCGGCCCGGTGGCTAGGATCAAAGTGAGGGTACCTTGAGGTGGTGAAATGGTTACCACTCTTGTCTCGCTAGAAGGATTAAGGCTGAGTAGTGTGTTCGATCCTCACTTGATGACTCCTCCTTTAGCCCTAGTGCCACATCTGAGCTACGCTTGGAAAATCTCTACAAGTGAAAAAGAGTAATAATAGAAAAGGGGGGTAACTCGGACAGATTTTATCACTACTCAAGCATAAAAAATGATGTTTTTTTTTTAATTACGTACTGGAATTTCTGCCGAGAATAAGGGAAGAATTAATAATGAAAACTGATCATGTAAAAATAAAAAAAGAACTTCATATATCTACATTTGTTGCAATATATTATGAAATGCCGAGAAAAGAATTGGTTTTAGTTAAGTTCATAATCGAGTTGCTTCCAGGAGGAAATATGCAACTTCACGATGTTAGTCTACATGTCTCTCCTCAATACACACGCTTGTATAAAGTAACAATCTATAACGAGATAAATGCAACCATAAAGTGAAGGAAAAAATAATAATGCAAATAGACAATTTAGAAATTTACGCAGCATAAGACTACGGCAGAAAATATTCACCAGACTAATATTTTAGGAAATAATAATTTTGTTTTGAAATTGGTATTAAAAATTACAAATGTATATATTGACAATAAATAAGAAACATTCGGTCGCTTTTATAAGAATTGTCAATTTAATTGGGATGGGATCTATTTGAAATAATGTCCTCATAAATGAACTTATATTGGTTATTGGAACCCGGGGATTTTTAAAGAAACAGTTCAATATATAATTCTTCAATTACGTAACATTCTTATGAGCCAAAATTAAACGTATAATATTATGCATAAAACCATAATAAAATATAAAAATAAAAATGAATCAAACAAAAAATAAGAATGAACAAAACAAGATGAGACAAAATGCAGTAATTTGTCGATAAAGCATACGCATGACAATAAAACTAAGCGATATTTGGTTATGATATCTATGTATCTCTCTCTCTCTCTCTCTCTCTCTCTATATATATATATATATATATATATATATATATATATATATATATATATATATATAATATATATATATTACGGTCTGTTCACATCTATCTATGTCTATATATGCAGTTACACACACATAATATATATATATATATATATATATATATATATATATATAGAGAGAGAGAGAGAGAGAGAGAGAGATACATAGATATCATAACCAAATATCGCTTAGCTTTATTGTCATGCGTATGTTATATATATATATATATATATATATATATATATATATATATATATATATATATAGTTTTAAAGTTTTTAGTGCTATATTTATTGAATAAAGTGCTCATTATCAGGGATAGAGCGAATTTTAGCATTATATTTTTTTAGCATATATACTTTTTAACATTATATATTTCTTAACTTTTAATAAATGTGAAACATGCCAGATTGGTAAAAACTTCTTATTTGCTCTCTACCTTTTTCGGGCGGACTCCGATTCATATTTTATATGTATATGATTTCAACTCATCTATATATGCATGTATGTGCATATGTGTCGTGTGTGGGGGTGTATTTGCAGGATGTATGATAGTATCCAGATAAAAGCTCAGATATCAAGACAGAATTACAAAACTAAAAAAAGGATACGTTTCGCCGACGTTTTTTGGTCTCGTTTTCTTTACGTCAGAGTGAAAGACAGAACTTTATGTAAGGAAAATACCTTGTCATTTTTGAGGAAAAGATGCACAATAAATTAAATTATAGGATGACTGATTTTTACACTTTTAGCACACTTTTCTCTTTTTTTTTAAGGAACATTTTATATCTCATTGTTTAGTTATTGGGAAGACATATTTTTTGCTTTTTCCATGAACTTTCGAATTTCGGTGACCCAATGTTATGATAAAAGAAATAAATTTATTCTCCTTTAACCTGTTTACATATTCGCATATAACAATAATATTTAAAAAGGATACAAAAACATCGTTACATATGATTGTTATACACATCCTCAGAGCTAAGTTGGTATGTTTCACCTAACAGGATACACAGACCAGATAAAGAGAGTGGAAACTGAAGATCCTGAACCTAAAAATAATTATCCGCTTCAAAAGACAGCAGAGGGTAAGTTTATCTGCAAGTGTCAGGTGTTCGAAAGGGGGATTATACCTTAAACTCAAGAAAATGGATTTCAATTTTTGCCCTTTCCACCCAGAGGTCTGATATTTATCCACCTTGCCCTTCTGCCAAAGGATCTCTAATGAAACGCATGACAGTATGGGTCTACAGAGTCGCGTGGCCCCTCTGGCAAATATCCAGTTTGCCAATGATTTAAGACGGTACTGGTTCCATCTGTCTTTCCTGCAGGCATCAGTGTCTACTCGTTGACCATAACACGTTAATGTCATGTAGAGATGCTCTCTAAGAAAATCATCACCATGATGCAAGCATGTTTTAGTTAATTTCTGCCATATTTGGCCTGGAGTCTAACGGGGGTATGCAAGGTTTTCCTAAAATGTATTCCGTATGATTGTAATTTGATATTTGGCATATGTCTTAAGCAATTTCATCTAATATTGGTGTAAATTATAGTAGTCTCTCTTTTTCCGCGATTTTGCTTCAACCATTTCAGTAACCCACGGTCAAAAACAGAAATAAACAATTTATAAATGTTATCTAATAGCTGTCCGAAAAGTGGGTACTGCGAATTCGCAAGAGACAGTGTTTCAGATTAATATGGCAGGAAGAGACATTAATATTGAAAAATAAAAGCGAAAAAAAAAATGATTTAACCCAAAGCCATGGTGTCACCCGAAATGAAAAAAAGAAAAAAAAAATCTATCTGCGCTTTTTATAGCTTTGATATATTGGATTTCAAAGTTTGGCTAGCCATAACCTTTTCATAAATTAACAGAAATACTATGTATAAATTTATCGCGATGAAATGAAGATTTTTTTTTTGCAAAGCATAAGTGCTCATATTGGTTGTTGCAGAGAAAACTAAACACAGGTCATAACCAAAAAAAAAAAGAAAAAAAAGAAGTAAAACAATAACAAAAAAACACCTAAAAAACAAACAAGAAAGCAAACAAAAAACGAAAATTGCAGATAGAACTTTTTTGAAGTCTGTGGATGATAAGACATTTTACATTCGCAAGTGCCTAATTTAAATATACTGGTGCAAATTCAATATGTCTCTGGAGCAAAAGCCTGCATTTTATTGTATGACGATTTCGATTATCCGGCATTAGCCAACACTTTCATGTCAGTTGTAAAGATTACCTTCTAGTGTTTGGCTCTATTATATTTCAACAAAACACAAACATGATAGTAAGACTATTTTTTATTATCTCCGTTTCAATTAATAATATAGTGTTAATGTAAGGCGCGGCTTTCCCCTCAAATACATGAAAAATGGCGATGGGGAAAGAAACATTAATCCAAGTAAAATAGTGAACATTTTCGACATAATGATTTGATATGATTTGTTTGTTTGACGGTATATCAACCTCTTATGGATCATATAATTGACTACACTAAGTACTAGTTACCTGTCCATCACATCAGTTTCATTGCAATATATATTTTTATTTTCCGTTTACATTATTACTGGTATTATATTTACCGATGGCAATTATTGCTGTTATTCTATTATTGTACCTAATTTCTAAATTAACTGCCATGTTTATATTGTGATAATTATAGTTCACGGAGCGTGTGCATTTATCTCCTGTCTTGAAATATATTCTCTGTCCATAAGAAAATCGTATTATGTAAAAGAGAAATATATCTGCAGAATACAAAGGTCTATAAAAAGGGCGTGTAAAAACATCCAAAAAACTGTCCTTTTTAATGCTATTCAATTAATATAATTAGTTATTGATTGTAAATTCTTGAGAATACACTATCGACCTTCAGGGTAAGAAGGGGTGACATTTAGAATATAATTCCACATTAGATTTCCTCTAATTTCAGTCATATAATTTCAATTTTTCGGATTTTGTATTTTGGTTACACTCTTTGATATTTTCTGGTAATTGGAATTCTCTGTTGAACTCAAAGAATTACATTTTTCACGTCATTAAATTTCCCAGGAGAAAAGAATTCTTCACCTTTCTTTGAATCCTCCCCATTTCAACATCTTTGCCTATCTATCCATCTTCTATCTATCTATCTATCTAATTCCGGTCATATCTATCTATCTATCTATCTATCTATCTATCTATCTATCTATCTATCTATCTATCTATCTATCTCATTCCGTTCATATCTATCTATCTATCTATCTATCTATCTATCTACTGCCTTAAGAAATTTAAGTTCTTCTGGTGTTGCCTGTAATTATTTCGCGGAATTAATTAATGAATGAGAACCAGGCGGTCAAAACAGCGGTAGTCTTCCATTCAGCGATTTCTTATTTCAGGATATTAACTTTATGTTTGATTTTACTAGGTTGATATTGAGGACTTTTTAAAACATACGATTTTAAACAATTATTTTAGTGTTTATTTACTTCGTTACATTTGGCTCCTTACTGAAAGTTGAGCACTATAATTCCACTGTGTAATTTTCACAACACTATTTTTGAATTGTGGATTTTTTGCAGACATAGAACTCAGATCATGGATTTGAATGAAGTCTAGGTTAACTACTTATTACGAAATATCCCGATAACTGGCAAACATGAGTATATGCTTACCGTGCTAAAAAAAAAAAAAAAGAATGAAATGGACGATTTTTTTTGCTTTAAATAATATTGAAAACAATAATAGTGACACAGATATAACCTTGTTCAAAACTGAGAAATAACCACTAGCTCTGAAAGAACTTTCGGAGTTTGGAAAGACCTTATAGGCATTTTAAATAAAATATGTTTTAGAAAAAGAAAGGAGATCTTTCAGGAGAAATTATCAACGCACATTGGAAAGTTAAGAAAAACAAGAAAATTTTTGTTATGGGCGACAAAACGAAAAAGTTATATGCCATAAGCTTAAAAGTGTACAGAAAGAGAGTTTCAAGAGATCTCCCCAACGTCTGGTGCTTGCAATAAAGTCAAGACTCTGGCTGAAAAAGGCATGTTATCTGGTTCATCCCGCCCTTCAACATACAACTAAGAACTAATATAGGGAGAATATTTTTTAGTCTTTTAAATAAGTTCTTCCCAAAAGCGCCCTGGTTGTACAAATTGTTTAATTACAACACAGTCAAGTTGTGCTATAGTCGCACTAGCAACCTAGGCAACATTATTAAAATATTGAACAAAAGAAATTCAAAACTTGAAGAACATGTGAAGAGTGGAACTAACGTTCTTTGTAATTGCAGAAGAAAAAATAATGTCTCTCAAATTAGGTATGTTGCAGAGAAGGAGTAGTCTATTGCAGGTAGAAAATGACAATGACAGTGCAAAACATATGTTGGTTGCACTAAGGGTCAATTTAAAAAGAGTTGGTATAATCATACATCATCATTTAGAATACGCGAACGTCAGGTTCAGTACAAATGTGGCAAACTATTATTGGCGTTTTCGATAAAATATGAGAGACGTTCAGACATTAAATGGAATATTTTAAGAAAATTAAATGCTACTAAAATTAATAGCAATTCCTGTAAGCTGTGTAAGGAGAAGAAGTTGGCCATTGCAACATATAAAGGTGGTGCTGAGATGTTGAATGAGCGGTCTGAGATTATATTAGGCTGGTGCAAAAATAATCACGTAATAATGTCGTTTTTTGACGTTAAAAATACGTCAAAAAACGACATTATTACGTCATTATTTTTGCACCAACCTAATAGCAAAATGAATGCACATGAGCGCGTTGACTTAGGGATTATTACAAACACGAATTAAGAAATTTAAGTTATTGTTGGTGTTGTCTAATTATTTCAATGAGTTAACCGCTTGATGAGACCTTGACGGTCGAAACCGCGGTAGTGCTCTATACAGCGTTTTATTATATTTATATATATATATATATATATATATATATATTATATATATATATATATATATATATATATGTGTCAGATGATTATCACAGGATATATTACGCGAATATGTATCAGTATCTTTGAAAATTGTATCATGACCATTCGGTGAAAAAACATTGTAACTGTCAAGGTAATTATTGCGAAAAAAATAACTTCCCTCTTAAAATATATATAAAAGAGAGCATATAGTCATCGAGTCTTCTGAAGAGTGGGTGCGATTCAATGAAAATGAAAGTGGAGATATGCAACAATTAATTGCATCAATACGTTTATTATTATTATTATTATTATTATTATTATTATTATTATTACTATTATTATTATTATTGCTCTATCTGTTTAAACCAACATAGAATTTATAAATACAGATTACGTTAAATCCGTTATCATTCGTAATTATCCTGATCCACCTAATTTTGACGAAGACAATTTTTGCTATTCATGTTATATATATATATATATATATATATATATATATATATATATATATATGTATATATATATATATATATATATATATATATATATATATATATATATATATATATATATGAAAGAAGACATGTCTCATTAAATAATTTAGATGTGTTTTGTCTACTTATTTTTAATAGGATGCAGTCGTAATTACGGATACGTTTCTTCGTATCCTTATTAAAAGATGAAAGAAAATTACCATGATGATAAATATTCATGTTATTCGGAGTACGTTTAACATTAGCACAATGTCAACATCACGTTCTTGTTTTGTCTATGACAAATCATTGCGTTCATCTGAAAATTAATTTCTTCACGAGTGAAGGTTGTGTACTGCACAATGTTAAATTTTATCATATAGGCTAAAGTGCAGACGTTATTGTTATGTCTAAATATTTTTTTAAAAAAAGATAAGACTATTTAAAACTAAAACAGATATTTCAACTAAGTATTGTAAACCTTTTAAAACATTTGTACAGTATTCATAATTAATTTTATTAAGGGTTGGTTTCAATTTTTTTTAATATTGATCGATTCTAGAATATTGAATTTACGTTTATTATTTTCATGAAAATGTATAGATGTATTTTCAAAAAGGAGTTTCCTAAACTGCGTACATTATACGCATTTTAAATAACACGATCCAGCAGCTTACGAGAATACCAACACCTGGAATTTTAAGTGTAGCTTTTGAAAAGACAAATAGAAATATCTAATCACAAATTCAATACTCTCAGTAGTAGTAAACAAGACTTCTACAATAAACACATACAACTACTCCTGATCAACTGGAAGAATTTATACATAGACTTACAGAAATAAATCAAAAAAATCAAAAATCAAAACAACTATGGCAAAATATACGCAATACATATATATATATATATATATATATATATATATATATATATATGGCTAAGTATAGGTCTGGTGTATACAGAATAAAATCCAATAACCAAAAATACTATTCTTTAAAGAGTGCTCTATACAGTGTAGAACAAATATAATTTATTCTAAAATTATAACATAAACATATTATAAAATCACTATAAGATAGCTTTTTTGTTTCAACACTTCTGGTATCTTATCAAAAGATAGTTTTGAATGTAGAATAAAGACATGGGGCATGTGTTTTTGTCCGTTCACATTCCACACTAAAAATAATATAAACAGAATATTTTATTTTATAATTATTCAAGTGAGAGCTTTATCCCCCCCCCAAAAAAAAACTATCGTCATGTGAAATATAATTTTATAACCTCTTTTCTCTTATTACCACCGTGGAAATTTATTTGTTCTTATATCTACACTTGAAAATAAGTTCGTTTCCTTTATTTAATAACTGGGCAGCATTTCAGTATTTAATTAATGTAATCTTCTCTTGTATGTACAGATGCATCTGTCTCGGAAGTTGCTTTATTATTATTATAATTGTCTGTATTTTAGATTATATATATATATATATATATATATATATATATATATATATATATATATATATATATATCGTAATGTCGAAAGTACTCGGAATAAAATGAATATGGATCAACATGGTAATTTTCTTCATTCCTTTAATAAAGATACTTAGAATCTTGTCCTTAATTAGGAGAGGATCCTATTAAAAATAAGATTATATGTCTAAATTATTTAATGAGACAGGTCTTAATATACACTGCGTGCCAAATTATTATCGAGATAACTTTTTTCTAATATTTCCAAAACCATCCAATCAATTCACACACAATTTTCACACAATGTTGGCAACACAAACCTACGCAATCACCGAAATTTTCGTCTTGATCTGCTCAATGTAAACAAACTGGCGCCATATTTGTTATCAGCACGGTGATTTGAGCGTGACAAATTATTAGAAAAGTTTAGTAAAATTCCCAGAATTGAGCAAACGAAATGTTTATTAATGTTGCACGTGAATGTTTATGATCAAAAGAAGCTAATAAATAAGATAATCAAACAATCAATAACAGATACAAACAAACGCACAGTTTTAGACAAATTAATAGAGAATGTGTTTTCCCGATTTTGAAATTTCTTGAAGAAGTCGGCGATCCATAAAATCTGTTAATTGTAGGATGTCATCTGCTGTAATGCCGCGAGATATGTCAAGAATTGCTTCCCACAACTCAGCGTTGCTCCTGAATTGTCGTCCGTTGGCGTACAGTCTTCAATTCATGATGCTCCAAATGTTTTCGATTGAGTTCAAATCCAGATAATTTGCTCGCCACTTCATTTTTTGAGGTCCTTCGAAGCCTAACTATTTCAAATATTCAGTAGTCTTGTGAGCAGCATGTGAGTGAGCATTATCTTGCATAAAACCAATGGCCCTTCTGAAGGCAACTCTTTGCCTTTTCATCGACGGTTCAAGATGCTCCTTCATAAACGCTATGTATGCATCAGCAGTCATTTTGAGGCCATTGGTACTCTCCATGGGCACACTAATGTTTTTCCAATAATACCACCCCAAATCATTATGCCTCCACCGCCTTGTTGGTGTCTCAAACTCTGATGGCGATTCTGTCCGTTCATTACCCAGCCTTTGCACCATCTACTGGCCCATCAAGTGTTGCTCGAGTTTTGTCTGTGAACAAAACTTTAGAGGAGTCAATCTTCATATTGTCCTCGGCCCATTTCAATCGATTTTGAATGTGATTTCTCGTCAACGGAGGCTTCGATACAGGTTTGACTGTTGTTGCTATTTCCCTCAGATAGCGACATCGAGTACTTTTAGACACAGTAGGATCCCGAATGCGACTGAAAAGCTCTTGACTGGTAAATCCAGGGTTATTTGTGGCCTCTCGTTTAAGTCGTGACATGAGACGACGTGAAATAACCCTCGGCTTGGAAGAATTTATCCTGCCCTTTTCCGTACTTGTGTAGGGTCGGCGGTGAACTTTTTCTCTGTTTGATGACACCTCCCTATCATTTTAGAAATTTGTAGGGTAGATTTACATTTTGAGAGTTCTGAGGTGATAGTTTTCTTTTCAGAATAAATTAAACTGCTTTTACGGCCCATCTTTTCACTAAATGTTTACACTTTTCTAATAATTTGGCACGCTCAAATCACCGTGCTGATAACAAATATGGCGCCAGTTTGTTTACATTGCGCAGATCAGTACGAAAATATCAGTGATTGCGCAGGTCAGTGTTGCCAAAATTGTGTGAACAACATTTTGTATGAATTGACTGGAGGGTTTTTGAAATATTAGAAAAAAATTATCTCATTAATAATTTGGCACGCAGTGTATATATATATATATATATATATAGATAGATAGATAGATAGATAGATAGATAGATAGAGAGAGAGAGAGAGAGAGAGAGATTAAATTTTTTTCCTTAAACGTTATCTTTAGATGAATACTCATAATCGAATAAATGCTCTGTTTATTTAATTAAACAATATTTTATTTTAAATACGTTTACCGGGCTGAATGTACGAGGAATCTTTTCAGAAAATATGACTCCTGGTAAGATTGGTCGAATGGTTAGAACGTTGGCATCCTAACCAAGATTCGAATCTCATCATGTCTTCCTGATGTTATCGGACTGGAAGGGTCTATCTCAGCGTGTGGCACCATTGGAATATGCCTGAAAAACGGACGACGGGTTGACCCAAGCTTGGTGTGTGACATTCGGTAGACCGAACCATTGGTAGCACGAAGTCACAAGTCATCGTGGCCGATGTAATCGTGGCCGATGTCATCGTGTCATAAGCGTGCTGGCCTTGTTCAAATTATTGGTCACGCAAGATAACAGGCTCTTCCCCAGAAACTGTAACTAAGGTCTTCTCAGCATAGTTACAGTATAAACCACAGGTGGGATCCGTGGGTTTTGAATAAACACAAATGTGCCTGAGCAAGCGTCTGCAGTAGGGATTGTCTAACCGTGCTAGTAGACAGGTATCCTCGAATACGAGTGGCCAGCTATATATATATATATATATATATGTGTGTGTGTGTGTGTGTGTGTGTGTGTGTGCGTGTGTATTATGTTTATACGTTCTTTTTATACATAAAATATTTAAGTAAATGCTGTTTTATAATAAACAGCCATTAACGACATTGAGGCTCAGTCATGTCAGGCTCCAGGACGGTTTCGTACAGGTTCGATTCTTGTCGGAAGACGCACATTTTCTATGAAAATTTCTCGGACATTCAGGCCGGTAAATATTGTTAATACTGTTATTTATAAACAGAGCATTTACTTACATATTTGTGTCTATGAAAAGAACGTATAAACATAAAAATGTCTTAAAATAATTGTCGGATTTTATCCATTTCTCTCTCTCTCTCTCTCACACACACACACACACACACACACATATATATATATAATTATTTATTTAAAAATATAATTTCTTTCGCTACATAAAGGAATAATTTTTTAAATAATTATATTTATGCTCTACTTTTGTATCGAGCACTGTTTTTTAAAAAAAAATAACTAAAATACTAAAGAACTTTGGATTATTTACTTAACGACTTCTTTCTTATTTTCTATATATTTTTACGCACACACACACACACATATATATATATATATATATATATATATATATATATATATATATATATAATGATCTTTAAGTATCATATTTTATTCATAAAGAAAAGATACAAAGGTATCGCAATGACACATTGTCAGAAAAAGTATCTTCGCCAAATAATACAGAGTTGAAAAGAAAAAATTATTTTCAACAACTGACGCTAAAAAAATGCCAAAACATAGGGAAGGGGAGACCAAAAATTAGGTGACGTTACTTGTAACAATGCCTTGAAAACGGAAGTCCGATTACAGAAGAAATTGTTAGAACTTCATAAGAAAATGTTTTTTTTTTACAAAGAACTTTATATTAATATTCGTCCCGTTGGTTTCCAACGTTCAAGAATGTATCGGTTACCAAAATATTATAAAGTTGGGCGTTTCATTTAAGCCTATTTTGTCCATCTTTTGTTCTGACCAGCAGGGTTTGGCTAAATGGCATATTGATGTTCTTGATCCGATATTTGTGTTCTATTCAGATTATTGTGTGCCTCACTTGTTTCAGTTTGGTGCATATATGCGTAAATGTTTTTGGTCGATTGCTACTCTGAATTTCTTATCACAATTACCAATGAACGTAGATATGCTGTATATATGCACACATTGCAAATCAATCTCGACACTGAGAATGTCGTACCGTTAGATATATCTAGTTTGTTCACAAATGCCTCGCTGGATCAAACTTTTGATATTTGTGCAAACATTTTGTATTGTGGCCCCGTAAAGTCTCCATCTTTTCCTGAGGTTGTTTTTGTTGAGTTCATGGAGATGGTTACCAAGTCTGTCTCCTTCAACTTCAAAAATTGTATGCAACGACGAATAGATGGTGTGACGATGGGTAATTCACTGGGACCTATGATGGCTAACATTTCTGTTGTCTTTCATGAGAAACAACTATTTGATAGGTTTGCCATGCCCTGTTGTTATTTCCACTACATCGAGGATACGTTTACGCCATTTTCCTCACATGGTAAATTACATTTCTTTCCATATCTAAATAATCGTTTTTTCTCACTAGTGTGTAAAAGAAAATCAATCTTACCAATCCTCTTACCGAGCTTTGATGTTGTGTTCTGAGTGCAAACATGACGTTGAGCTTAAGAAATTTAAACAGCAGTTTTTGACGAATGGCTACACCGAATATGTTATTACAACTACCAGTGAACGTAAATTGTCACACCGACCAATATAAATGTCGGTTTGAGATCGACTATGAGGTGTTTTGCCATACCTGCTGATCTTTATTATGCCAACCATCTACATAGATTCGTTATTTAAGTTATTCTCAGTTTTTCTTTATCCCTCTTGCTTTCAATGTTTCCTGTGAGTCTAATATTCTCCAAGCCATCTATCTTTACGTATTCCAGGAATTTCAATTGTCCTTTTTTTCTGATTCTAAATATAAGTATACATTTGTCTCCATTTTTTTCTAAAGCTTGTTTTTCCCAGGTTCGTTCTACATTAACCTCAGCATCCTTCTGTAGAGTTAAATTTTTATTGCCTCAAGTCTTACCTTCATCTGTGTTCACAGCCATATAGGAAGACCGTTATTTCATGACACTTTATCACTCTTTTCTTTGTGTCTATCTTATGATTCTTAATACTTTGCTCAGGTTTTCGAAAGAAGGAAACACTCCCTATCCCAATGCGATTTTGGAACTCGGTTTCCTTCTTGTGTTATAAGATTTGTTTGATATTTAATTTTGTGTACTTTGCTTCGGCGTTTTGAATTTGTAGCTTGCACTTAGACGAGGAGACGCACTTATGTGATGGATAATGAGTTTCAGCATTGAACAAAGCAATTTATATTCTAACAATTTCTTTTCTTGCTCTTCTTACTTTCCTGTCACCTACGATCTTCAAAAATGTAAATGCAACGCCAATTGCCAGCTTTTGTCTTCCTAAGCACTTCAATTCTTGTATGACCGACGTGTTAGCGTTATAGTCTTGTTTGTGTTAAAAAGACACACACATGATTATAATTCACACACACACACACACACACACACACGCACACACACACACATATATATATATATATATATATATATATATATATATATATAAATTTCATAAAAGCTGATTGACATTGTATTCCAGTTAAGCTTTTTATTTAATAGTTTTTATGTTTTCTTATCTGGACGTAAACTTTGTAAAAACTGTTCGAATGTTCTCTATATCCGAGCGCTTTCGGTAGCCATTACCAACGATCAGTTGATGTTATAGAGTGTTGGTGTATTCCTTTTTATTATTAATGTTTCCATCATTTTAACCATTTTACATGTCGATGATCAACTAAGAATAGTCCCACGGTGTGCTGACCATATTTGTAAAAGGTAAAAAAAAAACGAACGTCCCATCAGTCTACAAACATATATAAAAAAAAAATCTGCACATTCAGTTAAAAAAAACAAAAAAAAAACACATCACATTCTGGGCCACCCTACCATGTTTTCAAGTGAATAAAGGTCGAAAGTCTAGAAAGCATATATTCGATTAAGGTGATTTTTTTTTTAAAATATAAGAGCATTGTCTTTTTGAGAAATTTGTCTGTCTAATGGGGCTATTTTGTGGATTATATCTGTTCCAGATTCCATGTATACAAAAGGAAAGCATTGCTTTTGGATCTTCCATTGTATATGTCATTCGATTTTGAAGCGGTTAAGAATAGCAAAATTGGACTTCTAGAAGTCAAGCAACTTAGAGATTGAATATATAATTTGAAAAAAAGAAAAGATGACATTGTTGCTATCTTATATCCATGTACAGCAGTGAATGCTGGAAAATTTCATTACAGATGTAGAAGATACTCGAAGTGAAAGACTTGTGTTTCTTCAAGCAGATACTGGGAATATATAAATTGATTCTGCCATATCAGAGCTGGTGCTACCCAGGCCTCACTCTCCAGTGTTCCAAGGCATTTATGCAACGATGTATTGATGCAATATTTTCCACCCTGTAATCTCCTTCACACAAACTAATCGTTCATAGCTTCCACCTATTATAACGCTATTTTGCTGGAGAATGTTCAGGTGGCCTGTTACGGTTTTTTGTGTATCTATACTATGACTAGTGAGACAATCCAGATGACTTAACTTCCTTTATAGTCTACCAATAGAAGGTTGACCAATCAGAAGCCGCAGAACATTGTATTCGTCGTGTATAAAGGCGGCCATCTTTGTTTAACCTACCGGAAGGACCAGTGCTAACTTGACAGGTGAAGAGGATAGAAGGAAGAACTACGCTCTGCTAAGATATCCACTGCGGACCTGAACTACGCTTTCCTACTGTCTCCGAAATATTCACTGCCAACCTCTGGATTCTATACTCGAAGACGACCGTCATGAAAATGTCTAACATGGCCTTCCATCATTTATTACATCGGTTCAAACCTTCTGAATGTCGGGTCCTATATACCACGAACACAGAGTAAACACACCCTCCTTCCTTTCGTTTTCTACTGACAAAGAGAAAGCATAACTGTTAGCCTCTTCTCCAGAAGTGTAGAACGGACCCCGAAAATGTGCTTCTTTGATTATAACAACGTTAATCCGTTTAAGTCTAGAACCAGCCGTTAATTATCATACGTATCTCCATAATATGCTCTTCTTATTTTCTACCTTTACGCCCTGATAACAAACGATTAGTAACCATTGGGCCGTTTATTGAGTGAACAATAGCATGATATATTCAAATGTTAATGGTAAATAGAAGCATAACGATGTAAGTATGCACGAGGTTCATGTGACTGCCGGTGAGTTCTTGGAGTAAACGAACCCCAGTTCTTTTGTAGGCTGGCGTGAAAATCGAAATTCTCATAACCGCACAGTCGTAGTGCAAAGAAAGGAATACTCGTTTTCTCACCAAGGAGCATATAACATACCACCGGCCTGTCCGTGTTCCCTTCGTGAAATATTACAAGTAAGACACTGCCGCTTTCCTACAGTTCAAACTGTTTGTTACATTCACCTGGGTTATAGTTTCTCTGTGTGGTACAATACAGGAGAAGCTATATATTTATATATAATTTTTTGTAAGACATAGGTACATATAAAAATTATTTGAGAACATTGCATATTTGCCATTATTTTATTTTCCAGCTATTGTCCTTCCGTTGTATTAAGGACATAGTATATCACAGATAAACGGTGAGTAATGGATAGCGGTTCGAACTGAGGAATCCATTACATTCACTTATGTGTTAATACCCTTGGGAAAGGTATGAATCATCTTCTTCTACACCATCTATTGGTAAATAGCAGGACAGACCGAGTTCTATAGCCTTGCATATCGACTGGTCTACCGCAGAAAGAAATGGCAATCTACTGCGAGAAGAAATCTGCATTGTCAGTCATGTATCAAAAGATACATGATCGCCTAAGCTTGTATCACTCATGACGCATAACTGACTGATATCACAGATGCTAATGCCTTTAATGGATAACTGCAAACTGGTAATATTCTTTTGCCAATATATCCATTGCTGATATTTCAAGTTAAAAAGACATAGTTGACAGTTCTGGGACACCCTATGAATAATGGAGGCTTGGGAAATTTAAACCTCACAGGATATACAGAAAAAAGCAAGATCCAGAGTGAAATTGCGAGTAACCTATTAATTTTTTTTTTTGTTTGAGTGGATAACGTAGCGAAAACAAAGAGGGGTAGCAAATTGGTAAACCTTGCTAAGAGCAACAAGGAAAATGACCGTCGCGAGACACGTTCACCCACGGGTAGAAGGAACACAGCAGATAAAAAAGAAGGAGGACTGTTTTTACTCAGTTTATCTCGACCGCCATGTTTGCCCTAGGGAGAGTTTATGTGTCTCATCAATGATTTCCTACGCATTCGAACAGTAATTTGATTTTAATTATTAATCAAAAAAGTATTCTCCATTTAGCGCTTAATTCTGATAGCAGTGTGTATGCATCTGTGTGCCTCTGTGTGTCTGTGTCTGTGTGCCTCTGTGTGTTGTATGTGTATGTGTGTGTATGCCTGTGTCTATGTGTGTATGTGTCTGTGTACCTCTGTGCCTTTGCCTCTGTGTGTTTGCCTCTGTGTGTGTGTCTGTGTGTCTGTGAGTGTACCTCTGTGCGTGTATGTGTATGTGTGTGTCTGTGTGCCTCTGTCTCTGTGTGTGTGTCTCTGTATGTGTGTGTGCCCCTGCGTGCCTCTGTGTGTGTATCTGTGTGTGTGCCTGTGTCTATGGGTGTATGTGCCTCTGTGCCTCTGTGTGTTTGTTTCTGTGTATGTGTCTGTGTGCCTGTGAGTGTGCCTCTGTGTGTGTGTCTGTGTATGTGTGTGTCTGTGTGCCTCTGTGTATGTGTGTGTGTCCCTGTGTGCCTCTGTGTGTACCTGTGTGTGTGTGTCTGTGTACCTCTATGTGTGTGGGACTCTGTATGTATCTGTGTATGTGTGTGTGTGCAAAATAAAACAGTGCTCGTGAACGTGATGATGGCTGAATCACTGACGAGTAAAATTAAGTGTAGATGTTGTTTGTTTTTCTTCTGAAGAATTTGTTATGATTATTTTGGTAAAATATTTCTTCCTGCGGATTACTCAAGCTGTTGATTGCATGAACCTTGTATTTTATACGACCTCGGTTTTCCTTTCCTAAAAACTGAATATTAACTCAAATAACCTCGAGTGAAAATCACGCAACTTTTAACTCCAACTGATGTGTTTTTTGCGCATAACTTCATCAGAATAGTTGAAATATTTATTTTGAAAATTACCTGAGAAAACAATTATGATTTCTGGTTTATGTTAGTTTTGTTAAATAATAAATCATCTTACTGCTATAAATCTAATATTTTGATGCTGTTTACATGAGCACCTATGTTTATATATTACGTTATCACACATGGAATGGCGCACATTAAAGGAAATGAATGAAATACTTTTGGAAGATTAAATAACCAATTTATTTAGTTGAAATAGACACCACATTGATGAATTACTGTTCTCTAACGTACCGCTAAATTCATGATTCCATCTTTTAAAAGAAACATCCTTTGATGTGATAAACGGTTGAAATATTAGGTTGGTGCAAAAATGATGTCGTTTTCTCACATATGTTACTATGTGAGAAAACGACATTATTTTTTGCACCAAAATTTCGATTAATTCTTCCTTATTGGAGAATATTTACATATGAAAAGCTCAAAATTCTTCAATAAATAATACTCAATAGGAATGGTATCAGGTGAATATGAAGGATGAAGTAAAATTTGATAAATCAGGCTATGTAACTTTTGGACAGTTGATGGAGAAGTGTGTGACCGTGCGTCGTCTTGCAGCAAGATTGGGCCATCCCTATTCACAAGTCTACAATGTTTCTTTTTCAAATTTTCGTGAATCCATTCAGTTTCTCGACAATATAAGGTTGCTGTTTGTTTTCCCCTGAGGCAAGAATGAATAATGGATAACCCCATTGAAATACAGTAACCATTAGCTATTTAGGGTGCAGTGGATGTTTTGATTATGATGTTGGTGATTCACTTGCTTATAACCACTGGCATAATTTCTTAGTCTGGTCAAAGAGTATCCATCGCATAAATGATTCGATGCAACTTTTTTCCCAGTTTGTACGCATAAATAAATACATGAAGTAATAAACAAATTAAAAACTGCTCCCGCCAAAATAATAGTTAGAATAAACTACAACAACCAACCCTAAAATTGAATAAATAGCTTTAATTATCTTCCCAAACCAAAGCAAAACTATTAAATAAGCGATATAAACAAATTTTACTACGTTAAAAAAACAAAAAAAACACCGATTAAAATAATAAAAAAGAAAGATATAAAATAAGAAATAAAAAAAAAATAATAATAATAAGAAGCAAAATAATTTAACAAAAATAAATAAATAAACATCTAAACACTTCCGGCAAAATAACCGCCAAAAAAGACTGCCCACAATGCACCACTGACCCGTATATGTAAATAGCCGAGAAAAATAACAGCACTCGTGGCCTGACGATTCCCTTTAGCATGAAATAGACTGTCGCCTCAAAGTGTTGACTTCAATGTTCACTTTTATATTTACACACGCACTATCTCAAATATTGAGCACTTTATCCCATAAATATAGCAAAACTTAAGAGTATCTTTCTTTATATGTGTGTGTGTGTGTGTGTGCGTTTCTCTGTGTGTGTCTCTGCGTATTTATATATATAACTTCAGGTCATGTTCAATTATACACACATATATACATACATACACACATACACACATACACACACACATATATATATATGCATGTGTGTATGTGTGTGTATATATATAGATTTTAATTTGGTATTTCTGGCTATAGCATCAAATATATATATATATATATATATATATCAATATATATATATATATATATATATATATATATATATATATATAGCATCAAATATATATATATATATATATATATATATATATATATATATATATATGATGCTATAACCAGAAATACCAAATTAAAAGAGAGTTATAGCATCATATATATATATATATATATATATATATATATATATATATATATATATATATATATTTGATGCTATAACCAGAAATACCAAATTAAAATCTCGAATCATTATCCTAAATAGTCTGGTTTGATGAAGACGTTCATAGGAATGTCTAGCATGGTTCTAAACCCATGCAGAAATATCTAAACTCTCAACGGCATACAACCACTTTCTAAAATCAATAGTCAAAAACGGATTCGAGTGAATTAAGCCTTGCAAAGACCATCCTTCTTCGAAACTTCTGGGCTGACGCTACAGAATCACCAAAAACTGTACTAAAATAACTCCACAACAACTACAATTAATGTGGATACCAGATGCATCCCGATGAGAAATAATGATACATTCAAGATGATGATGTTCTAAACTACTTCAAAGAAAAGGTCAGGATGAAAACAGAAGCCAGTGCTGTAATGGATGAAAAAAATTACTGGACTTGAGATTTTTCTGAAAAAATTATTGTGAGAAAACCATTTCATGAAATCTATCCGGAAGTAGTATGTTTCCTTAGTAAATATTTCCTTATAAGAAAACGGGTAACATTACCATTTCCACAGTTTTCTTCAGATTGGCAAGCGTAATTCTTTCGTTTACGCCTGAGCACTTTTTATGCATCCTATTTCGCTTGTCAAACGTGTACCTGATGCTCAATCGATATGCAAATATTTGCACTGAAGTGGTATTTATAATTGATAAACAACATCACATCGCTTTTACACGAGAGTTAGAAATCCACTTTTATCGTCTTTTAATCTAAAAGATCTCAAATCGATGTCAGATACGCGTTCATTCTTGCCTCTTGCCAAAATGTATTAGAAAGACACTTTGAAATCTCATCTGAATAGTTTTCGCATGCCTCGTAAAGTGAAAATCATTCCCGGTAATTCTACATGAAAATGAATAATAAATAAAGATAGGAGCTTGTCTTAAGTCTGCCTACACGTTTTCATCTGAAATACATTGTCATTCAATTTCATTATATAGTTACAGAAAAATGCTCTTAAATAACCATGAATAGGAAAGTTGAATATATGATTAAATGAACAAATACCTGACTGCCCGTACATTATATGTTCACGTGTTCTTTCATCTCTGATCAAACTAATTCAAAATAAACAAGAACTATCTCAATCCTCTTTTTTATATAAATTACATTAAGCAAGCAACATTTCCATGGCTGTAGGCGCTAATTGGGAATTGCTACAATTACGCAATTTCTATGACAGGTTAGTAGTAGAATATATGGTTGTTCATTTTTTGACGCATGCGCATTGCATCACTTGTGCATCCTTTATATCACTGCATGTAGATGAATTTTGATTTATCAAGGTGAATAAAAATAAATAAAGAAATTGTTTGCTCACCTGAAGGAGATCGTTTGATGTGCACAGAACCAACCAACAGCTTTTAGCATATAAATTATTTTTCAGGGGAAGAGATAGATAGATAGATAGATTACCCAAGTATATATACAACCCCACTTTTCTCAGTCAATCATCGTGCTATGCGGAGGACGAGATATTAGGTCAACATAAATGTTGTTTAAACATAATGCATAGAAAAATTGAATCGTGCATATGACAAAGATGTTAAGGCGAACTGTACTCGTGCCATCAGAAAATTAACACATCGCATCCCTTTCTAAACCCATTCAGACAAACACACATATACATGCACACACACATATATCTATATGCTTGTTAAGGATGAATTATGAAGAAATTGCCGAATGTTTTGTATGTCCAAGCGTTTTCGGCTATACACACACGCACAAAGGTACACACACACACACACACACACAGAGGCACACAGAGGCACACAGACACACATATTCACATACACACACAGAGGCACATTGACAGCCATTATCAAGAAAGATCTCATTTTAATTTTAACTGAATGTATAAATTGCTGTATATATGTATCTAGAGTTATAGGAATGTAATATTTTGCAAACAGGGTTAGCATATTGTGCCTGTGTTTATAGTTGATAATTTATATAAACATATACATACATACATACATACCTATATATATATATATATATATATATATATATATATATATATATATATATATATGTGTGATATGATATGATGGTGGACTCTCGCGTCGGTTTCGACGTATGAGGTTCCAACAACTTTGTTTATTTAACCTTGTTTGTGAGTCGCAAGTGACATTTCAGTCCTGCTACTGATTTGCAAAAAAGTCCACAGATTGTGCAAGAGTGTGGATTGTTGGAGTATATGGCTGGAACAGTAGCAGATATTTTATTCCTTTCCCTAGTTTGACGAAGGTTGACAATGTTTGATGCTGGCTTGTTCTTGATGCCATTGTAGCATGTAGTCTTCCATTCATTACGATCAATTACGATGTTCTCAAAGGTAGTGTGATTTATATTCGCAGCTAAGAGGTTACTTTTCAGTTTGTCCGTGTAACTAAGCAATATATATATATATATATATATATATATATATATATATATATATATATATATATATATATATATATATATATATATATGTATATATGTATATATATATTATATCTAATCCTTACTTTCCTTCGTCACTATTAAGTATAGTAATAAAAATAAATTTAAAAGCTTTCCTATCTCTCCCTTCCCTCTCTAATTTCAACCATGCCTATCACTCTATATCTCAGCACTCTCTATATCACCTTACATCAACTTAATAATACCCCTCAACAGTAGAAAAATATATATGTAATTTAAGTTCATTTTTTCACCCTTGGAAGTATGTTCTGGTGAGCCAGGAAAAACAAACTCTGTTGAAATAAATTATAACCATGGACACATAAAGTTGCCTGTTTTCATTAAATTAAATTAATCGCATTGATTTAACATTGAGATCTCCGGTTTTCCTCCTTGGGATTATCGATAGGTATTACCAAGATTATATATATATATATATATATATATATATATATATATATATATATACATGTGTGTGTGTGTGAATAAAGAGAAAAGGAAAACCATTCATCACTAACGCGTATCGACGGAAAGTAAATGCAAAAACAAATATTTTTAAACATTATTTATAGATAGAATTCAAAATACTGTTAGAATTTCCTTCTTATAAAATTTAATAACGGCCATTATTTTGTTAATCCTAACTACGAAATCAAATAAAAACTATGGATGATGCTATCTATCTATCTATCTATCTATCTATCTATCTATCTATCTATCTATCTATCTATCTATCTATGTCTCTTCATTCTTATCTATCTATCTGTACACACACATATATATATAACCCTGATTCCATCTATCTATCTATCTATACACACACATATATATATATATATATATATATATATATATATATATATATATATGTGTGTGTGTGTATATAATCCTGTTTCTTTCTTTCTTTCTTTCTATCTATCTATCTATCTATCTATCTTTCTATCTATCTATCTATCTATCTATCTATCTATCTATCTATCTATCTCAGTCTGTTTCATATCTATCTATCCACGAAAATGGGTCAATAAATCCGTAGCCTTACATACTTATTACCTAAATATTTATACGCCATTTTTCTCTATAATATTTGATGTATGGAATTTCTTGATAAACTTTGGTTTGAGCGCATTGAAAAAAGTGTGATTATGTCGAAAAATAAATATTTCTTATGTAAAATAAATGTTTTTTTCGTCACTCGTCTGCGGACAAATTGACATATCTATCTATCTATCTTTCTATCTATCTATCTATCTATTTCCGTCGGTTATCTATGATAGAGTGTTATGTATGCATGTATGTGATTAGAACGTTCGATTTCTGACCATAAAACCTGGGTCGCTTTGCCAGGAAGGAGACTTCTTGATGTTATCGAACTGAATCGAGGTCGATCTCAGTGTGCAACACCTTTCGAAAGTGTCGGAAAACCATACCACGAGTTGATCAAGCCTTGTAAGTGAAATGAGGTTGACAACTCTTGTAGCCGTCTATAGATGTGCTAACACGAAGACACAAGTCGTCGTTGCCGAGGTCTTGAGCGTGCTGGCCTTATTCAAATTATTGATCACACGGTCTCGCCCAGAAACTCTAAGGTCTGCTCAGCCGAGTTGCTGTGGGCTCTGTTAGTATTGAGCAAACAGAAATGTGCCTGTGCGTCTGCATAGGGATTGTCTAGCCGCCCTAGCAGACTGGTATCCTCGAATACGAGTGTCCTGCTATTATTATTTTTATGTATGTATGCATGTATGTATGTATGTTGATGGAAACACGGTGAGTAATGCATATGGGCTCGGGTTGAGAAATCGGAGATCCGAGTTCAAATTCCAGTCGAAATCGTTAAAATCACTTAGGTGCTAATATCCTTGGGAGAGGTATTAATCAATTCTTCCGGACAGACTGGATTCTATAGCCTTGGATGGTAAGCGGTCAAGGAGTAAGAAAACTTTTATTTCAAAGCCTGGGTATGTTCGTTTGGGAATCAGTTTTCTGTATTCACCTATTCCAAAATGTGTGGTCTGTTCTGCACGACGCTTCCCCATTATGATAAAATCATATGTGCGGGTAGTATGGCTGTTTCGTTCTAAGAATTGAGCTGATGGACCCTCGTACGTTGCAATTATATATATATATATATATATATAGCTGTAAAAGACAATAGGAAAACAGTAATATTAGCCGACGCGTTTTGTCCAATATGGAATTTTTCAAGCCAAAAAGGAAATTAATTTATTAAAACAAAGTAACTAATAATAAGAAAACAAAATGTCCTTAGCAAATGGAAGAATTTAGAGAACGTAATTATATTCATACTGTGGAAATTACATCAAGTACTGTCACGTGTGGAGACATTGTTTTTATTGTTGTATTGACGTGTTTTTATTGTTGTATTAATCTACGCCTAGGCTTTTTCCCTATCTCACTTTTCCTAACAGAATTACTACTCCATCAAGAAAACGTACACAAAAGTATCAAGAAATCAAAAAAAAAAAAATCGTTGAATTCGTCAACACAACAATAAAAACAATAGCTCCACACATGACAGTACTTGACATAATTTTCAGTTGACAATGTGAATAAATAGCGTTTTCTTAATTCTTCCAGTTGCTAAGGACATTTTGTTTTGTTATTATTAGTTATTTTGTTTTAATAATTTCATTTCGTTTTTGCGTTGAAAAAGCCCACATTGGATGAAACGCGTCGGCTAATATTACAGTTTTCATATTGTCTTTTAAATTTATAAATAGCCTTCTTCTACAGGTTATTTTTCATACATGCATACATACATACACACACACACACACACACACACACACATATATATATATATATATATATATATATATATATATATATATATATATATTAGGGTATGTGTGTGTGTATTAAATAATAGTCGAAGAGAAACAATAAATCCAAAATGGAAACCGAAAATAGTCATAATAATAACGTCTATTCTCGGAACAGATGAATCAACGATAGAAATGTTTGTTTACAGTGAATCTGCCATATTTAGAGAAAAGCAACAAAGTTCATTCCAGCAGTGAAGCATGTTAGTGAGAATGTTATGGCCTAAGCCTACTTATGTGCATCTGGGTCTGGACGACTCAATATTATACAAGGAAACGTCAATTCACAGCCCAATAAAAAACTCTTGATCAGAATATTCTGCTATCGGTAATGAATTTGGTCAGACATGGGTTCTACAAAAAATCTTGTTCAGAAATGGATTCAACAACGAGAAAATGGCCCTAAGCATAACAGCAGATCTACACGGAATACCTTAGAGGAAAGATGATTTGTAATATCGGCTGGCCTCATCAAAATCCAGATCTCAATGCCAACATATTTGTTGTTTAGACTTTAAAATTTTGCTTTAAGACAGATATAATTCAACCTTCTCTGAACTGGCTGAGTTTTGCAAGGAGTGTGAAAAAATCCCCAGCAGCAGATGCGAGAGACTGCTCATTGGTTACTTTTGGTTGAAATGACCCCTGCATAAGGAAGAGTTACAAGGTATATATTCGGTTGGTGCAAAAATAATGACGTAATAATGACGTAATAATGTCGTTTTTTGACCTTAAAAAATACGTCAAAAAACGACATTATTACGTCATTATTTTTGCACCTAATACTAAAATTGTCACTAACTTTTGCAACAGTCAAATTTTCAGTTTTTGTAAATTAAATCCTTTTTTTGAAATAATAATTAAAATACAGTTTTTATGTTTTTGTTGCTTGTTTGGAAAAGCCTACGTTTTTTTTTTTCTTACTTGTTTGGAAAAGACTACGTTTTTATTATTGCAAACGATATTTTTTCTGGATACTTGAAAGAGACGTCCATTTTTAAATTATACTTAAACAATGCGCATTACGTCTAACGCCTTGCGTACTGGAAAAATAAATTCATACAGAACATATACTCTCTGGCATGGTTCGATCCCGCGTTCTTCTTTGTGGGAGAATCGCTGTTTAATGCTGCATAATTAAGACCCCTAGGCGACAGTGAGTGTCACAGCTCAGCTAGACGGATGAAACTACCTACATAAAGAAATTGTGGAGATTGATGGCCGATTAGGGGACTAGAAAGGTCAGAAAAGGTCAGGTAATTGATTAGAGCTACAGCATATAGAAGAACGTTTGGAGAGCCATCGTGAATGGAGATGGTATATAAAAGAATATAAATCACTAGCATTTTATGTTTGCTTTATGTAAATAAGGACGGTTTGCTTTTTTCTTGATTCTTTATCGTTACAATATTTTTTCTCTAATTACCGAACCGTGCTGGGGGGCAATTGTTCCGTCAGTGGAGAATTTGCCGATTTTAGCGGCCAAAAGTTGCACTGAGGATATGTTTATGCCGAAGGGTCGAAACACATCGCAACCGTCATTCTCTTTACCGCAGATGATTTCAATGATATGCTGGCCGTCGTAGTGGTGTGCAGAGTGACATCCGAGAAATGAAAGATGCCCGGGGACTTTCACTTGTTAAACCGACGTGTTTTAGAAAAGCACGAGAAAAAAGACAGCAAAAAAAAAAAAAAAATTACTACAAAAAAAAAACAAAACAAAAAGACACACCAAAAAACAATAAAATACAAGGTAACTGTCACAGAAAGGACGGGTGAATTGATTGGTTCGTCGTAAAACGGATCTGGGACATCGTTTGTGCTTGAGTAGAATTTGTCTGTTGTGGAATTGTCACTTCCTGACCCGGAAGAGTTTCTGGTTTTCGCGATTCGGAACGGGAAAGAATAGAAGACAGCTAAAAATAAAACAAGACATTATTACAGACAAATGTCATTGTATTGTTCGATGGAGGAAAAAGGAAGGAATTTGGAATGGCATATAAAATATAATAAGGAAATAGGAATATGAATAAAGAGAGAAAATATAAGGCTGACAGGGAATAGAGGAATATTCTGTAGGACAATGGAAAGAAGAGGAAGGCGAAAGTGGAAAAAGACTGGGTTGAAGAAAATTGAATAAAGAATTAAAGAAATAGTATAAAAAGGTTAAGTTACAAGTCCAGGTGTAATAAATATTCGAAAGCCAGGAAGAAAAAAAAAAAAGAGAAAAATTTAAATTAAAGATGTTAAACGATAAAATAGCGAAAGAGTAAATACCGTCGTAATAGGAGAGGGATAAGGAGTTACGAAATTTAGTAAAAGATGGAAGATCAATAGGAAAGTGATGAATGGATTCTGGAGAAAAAAAAAAGAACAAAGAAAATAAAGAGAGGGGGATCGAATAAAAGAGAACCAGAGATTAGTGAAAGAGAAGAGGGATGAAGAAAGAAATAAAAAAGAAAGAAAGAAAGAAAGAAAGAAAGAAAGAAAGAAAAGAGGATGAATGATGAAATGAAGAGAAGAGAAATAGATAAAGAAAGAGATGAGAATCGAAAGTAAAAAAAAAAAAAAGAGGAACACAAATCAAAGAACAAAAACGTGAGTGAAGAAAGAGAAAAAGAATAATGAATCGGATGAAAGAGGAATAAAGAAACAAGGAGATGAAGAATGAAGCAAAAGAAAGAGGCAAAAAAAAATGATGGATATGTGAAGAAAGAAATAATGAAAGAGAGAAATGTAGAGGACGGACGAAGAAGCAACGAGAGGATTAAAGTTGAACGAAGAAAGAAACAGAGGAGGAGCGAGGATAGAAAGTTTAGAAGGAGGATGAAAGAAAAGGGAGAGAGGTAATGAAAGAAGAAAACGAGGGAGAGAAGAAACAAAGAGAGAAGGAGTGAAGAAAGAAAGAAAAGACGATGAAAAAAAACAACAACAAGGAAGGAGTAAATAATCATAGTAAAAAGAACGAGGAAAGAGAGAAAGATAGAAAGAACAGGTGAAGGAGAAGAAAAATAAGAGGAGTAATGAAGCAGATAAGAAGGGAAAGAGACAAAGAGAGGAGGAGTGGAGCAGGAAAGAAAGAAAAGATAATGCAAGAAACATTAGGGAGGAGTGAAGAATCAAAGAAAAAAAGAAACGAAGAAAGAAAGAGAGGAGAAACAAAGAAAGAAAGAACATAATAAGGAGAAAAGAAAGAGAATCGGGGTAATTCAAGAAGAAAACGAGAGATAAAGAAACAAAGAGAGTAGGAGTGAAGAAAAAAGTAAGATAGTAAGAAACGAAGGATGAAATAACAAAATAAATAAATAAATAAAGAAAAAAATAAAGAAAGAAAGAAAGAAAAGAGTTCCGAAGTAACAATGAGAGGAGGAGTAGAGTAATAAATGAATAAGAAAGAATAAAGAACGAATGGATAAGTGAAAAAAAGAGGGAAAGAATTAAATAGCAAATAAGAAGCAAAGAAACAAAGTGTCTCGAGACTTCCATTCAAGAATTTTTGTGGGGCGAATAAAGAAAGGGAACGTGAGATCGAAGAAGGAAAGAGGAATCAATAAACAAAAGGAAAGTCAATGGAGAATAAATAGATGAATAGAGAGATTTGATTTTTTCATTTTCTACGGTTTATCAACCCCCAAATAAAGAGAAAAGCATAACAAAGAGGAGGAGAGATATTAGGTTGGTGCAAAAATAATGACGGTTTTTGACGTATTTTTTAACGTCAAAAACCGTCATTATTTTTGCACCAACCAACCTAATAAAAAAAAAAGGAAAGCGAAGAAAGAACGAGAAAAAGAAAGAATAAACGGATAAAGAAGGAATAAATATGCAAAGAAAGGCGGAATTATGATAAAGGAAAAAAAAAGAAACAAAAAAAAAGCATGCGTGAAGAAAAGAAAGTAAGGAGGAAAAAAGAAATAAAGAGAGAAGGTCTGAAAAAACAAAAAAAAAGGCCGCCTAAGAAAAAGAGGAAAAGAGAGATCAAAGAAACGGAAGCGGAATACGGAAACAAGAAGAAAAAGGAACAAGGAAAAACGAAAAAATAGAGGATGAGTAAGAAAGACAGAAGACTGGAACGAAGAAACAACGAGATGAAAAAGAAAGAAAGAAAGAAAGAAAAAAAAAAGAAAGAAAGAAAGTAAGAAAAAAAGAAAGAAATGAAGAAAGTAAGAAAAAAGAAAGAAATGAAGAAAGTAAGAGAAGAGCAAAGAATGTGGTATGAAGAAACAAAGGAAAATGTAACGTAGAAAGAAAGAAAGAACGGAGGAGCGAATTATAATTAAAAAAAAAGAGGGACAAAGAAATAGAGATGGAGAATGAGAAAAGGCAGAAAACGCGAACAAAGAAACCAAGAAAAAAAAAGGAACAAATAAACAGAGATCGGCGGAGGAACATAAAAGAAAGAAAGAAAAGGGGCGAAGAAAGAAAGAAAGAAAAAGGGAAACTACGAGAAATAGACTGAAGAAACGAAGAGAGAAGGCGTGAAGAGAGAAATAGTAAATAAACAGAGCGAGGGGATGATTGAAGAAAGAAAAAGTTTATGTGATAGGAATCTGAGTCAAGTGATATCATCCAAAATGTCGGACGAAGTTTGGACTGGAAGGAAACCAAATCGAAAACAGATAATTATTTTAAGTGTTGAGAAGAAATGAGTTCAAGAAAAAGAGATTTACACGAGACAAGGAGAGATTAGTACGGGTAATATTAGCCGTTTCCTTATAAGGAAATACTGACCGAGCAGATTGACTACTGTCAATTGAAATTTATAAAACCATCCTCTTAAAACAGTTTTTGACGAAAATATCTTTCTGCTAACCCTATTTCAAGAATTGACAGAGTTTGTTTTCTTAACCTTTTATTTGAAGTAATGTGGAATGTCAGCATGTTGATTATGTCAAAAATTTCTATTCGAGTAACATGCCAAAACCCTTTTAGCTATTTCTGCTGCTGAAGTTTCACAAGTTATTTACTTTCAGTTATTTGCTATAGTTTTTCGAAAAAATGGATCTTCACCAAAACCATTAGACTTCATTCGATGAAAGATATTTTTAACCTTTGAGCTTCGAAAGCGGTTTTCCAATCTTTTTTCTTTGCGTTACCGCCCACCATCTGAAGATGGAAAAAATTTCCTTCGCTTACCTATATAGTAAACTAGCAGCATGGCCCGTCGTTGACCGTGCTTGATTAAAAAATCATACAGCAATCGCTATCACTTGACTTAAAATATTTTTGCCCTTCCTTGCCTTTAAAGGAGTGCCCTTTGCCGTGCTACATACCTTACTTCTTGCCTATCTCACACTGTGAATTTTTTCTAAGCTCTATACTAAACATTAAATATGTTACGAAAAAAGAACTAAAGAAAATGAACACAAAACGATCAGCTTTAAAAAAGGACTTGTAACTGGAAAAACCGAATGAAAAAACAATGTTAACAACAAATACTTTTTCACACCGAACCCAGTTCTGCGGAATCAGAATCAACGTTGAGTTTAAGCAAGCGAATGAGCCAATTGGTGTAAAGTGTCATGCAGATTTAAATTTTTCCCACTTGCGATGTATGCAGCTATCGATTTTTTTGGCATGCTAGTTAACATTCGTGTCATTCAGCTGTTGGCTCTCACGCTGGTCAATAGAATCTTCCTGCCTATTCGTAGCAGCCAGCTATAGGCTCTCACTCTGGCCAGTAGAAAATATCCGCAAACTACATGAAACCGCCGTTGAAGCATGAAAAAATCGATTATTTCCACTATCGATTGGAGTTGGGAAACGCAACGTCAGTCTTGGACTTCCCACTAACTTGAAGCATGTGCATGTAAATTTTGATGCCAATCCGTCGAAAATTCCGGCCGTGCATTTGTTACATACATACACACACACACATCCTGCCTTTTTATAGATAGAGATATTGAAAACGTATGCCAAAATTGTTTGGTAAAAGTTCGTTATTAGTTCGTAACTTACTTTTCGAGAAAGTTGATTTTGGCCATCTTTTATCGGATTTATGAGCGAAATTTTTTTATTTCATCCGACGATCTATTTGAAAGTTAATTGGCTTTCTCAAAGCTATAGAAAATATGAAAGGATTCTTTGTTTGCGAGGATATTTATATTTTATCTAGAAATTAGACCTGTTATTCCTATTTCCTATCTCTTTAATTCTTTTATTACAGTTTCTTTACGTATCTCTTTTGAATATTTTTTGGAGTAGCATATATTGAAATACCTTTTTAAAATTCCAAATTCTTTAAAAAAAACAAAAAAAACTCTATACTCTCTATGGTTGACATCGACCTTCTCGGCTGCTACAGCGCACAGGAACCACTAATTTACGCTATATCAGCGTGGCGACGCTCGTCACAACAGGCGCCTATTCTTTTCCTCTCGCAATAAATGTAAGAGAGTCATCGGAGGAGCAAAGTCTCTGTCGAGAGAATGATGCACCGCATCGCCTCTAACATCTTTGACTCTCGCAATTACTGGCGACTCTGCATTAAATCAGAGTAAGGTCTTTATTCCACACCTCTTCAATCAATATGAGGTGTTATCATACTCTGCCGATGAAGTTGAATGTTTATTCCGTAAATTCACCTCAAACTCGACATTTGACTCATCCGGAATATTTCTATCTATCTTCTCTCCTAGAACTGAGTCTCTGTTGAGTGATATGCAAATAACCTCTTCCATGATATCTGCTAATATCTCTAACCTAGACCCCTACAAAGCATGTGGGCCCGATGGTATCCTTGTAATAGTCATTAAGCAGTGTGCTCCCAAACTGACTCCTGTTCTCTCTAAACTGTATAATAAATGCCTCGTTGCTTCCTGCTTTTCTGTCTGCTTGAAATCATCATCTGTTGTATCAGATTTTAATAACTCTGGCGAGCTGTCCGACACTTCCAACTGTCGGCTTATTCTACATCCTTTTGGAGAACTCCTAGAAACCCTAATCAATACTGATTTGGCTCATCATCTCTAATCGCAAGGCCTTTTCACAAGCAATATGATTTTTGTTTCTCCATTTCAACTGCTGATATACTGACGATGTTTGTGAAAAGAGTTTATCATGCTCTAGATAAAAAGGTGAAGCCCGATCTGTTGCATTGGACACCTCGAAAACCTTTGCCAGGGTCTGGAATTCAAACTTTTGTGCACTGTTCCAGTTTTTCCTATAAATCGTGAAATGAGAGTTATCCTGAACGCCCACTCGTCTAGATCCTCTCGTAGTAACGCAGGTTTCCCCTAAGACTCCATCACTGGTCCTCCTCTGTTTTTAATTTTCATTAATGATCCTCCTGATGACATTGACTCCCAACTTTGTATCTAGGCTGACGATACAACAATTTACTCCTGCCTCGATAGTAAGGATTATCAGTCTGACAAGGTCAACATGTCAGCCGAAATCCAAAACGGCCACAAGTGTGTAGATAACTGAGGCATAAGATAGCTTGTTAATTTTAACACCTCCAAAATTAAACTTCTCTCCATTAATCACCTGAGAAAACCCTCTCTGGCTTCCATCAGCGTGGCTGATGCTATCCTCCAGGAAATTTACTCGTTGCGACTTCACGAGCTAGCGTTCTCTACAGATATGACGTGGTAAGTCAATACTGAATCCATTGCTAAGTCAGCTGCTAAGAAAGATGGTCCACTGTCTCGAAGACAATTTTCCTCCCAGGAATCTATATTACATATCTATAAGTTTACCATTCGTCCGTGCTTAGAACATTGCTGGCCCGGTGACCTCGTTATTTACCTTAAGCTCTTTGATAAGATCCAAAGAAGAATCTGCAATATTACTGGTCCTGATCTGGCGGCTCAGCTCTAGTCCCTTTCCCACCGCCGTATATCTTTTCTATAAATGATTCCATGGCAATTGTTCCAATGAGCTCTTCATTATGGTACCTAGAGTTTTTGAATTTCATTGCTGCACTAGACTGGCGTCAAGATCTCATCAATTTGCAGTTGGTCTGGATAGATGTAGCCATAAATTCTATGCTAACAGTTTCTTCTCTTACATTTGTCGCTTGTAGGTCTCCCTCCGAGTTTCTTGCTTTCCAGCTAAGTTTTATCTGCAAAAAGTTAAATGCAATATCAATCGCTATCTACTGTACAACTGATTATTTCTTTCTCTTTCTGCTCATCATTAATGTTTTTGTTCCTAATTCGTCCACACGCTGTAACCCCTTATGATTTGGTGGCATTACTATGTTGCATTGGGTGATTCCGATTAAAAAACAATATCGCCCACTAAAATTTCCATTTGCCCACCATTTTTTGTTCTGTTCATTGCCCAAACGACAGTTGAAATCGCCCACTGGTAGGGGATATAAACCCGGTTGGAAAACACGGGTTTTAGCGCTGTATATGACATCCATATGATAGTCTCTATCTGAAGAGGATATTTAATAACATGCCTCGAGTTTTCAGAGAAATGCTTAAGACCATTTAGACACAAAATGATGAACTAATGAAAGAGCAGAACTCAAAGAAAATAAAACAAAATTACGACTAAAGTAATTGAAAGGTAAAACGTGTCCCATACCTTAATCAAGCTTAAATAATGACGAATAAAATGATTTCCTTTTATATACTTTATTTGAAGTAAGATTGACAACGATATGCATTTTTACTTTATTCTAAAATGCGCCTCCCAAAATGAAAAGAGGGGATATATACTTTATTTTATTTGAAGTAAGATTTACAACGGCATGCATTTTTACCTTATTCTAAAATGCGCCTCCCAAAATGAAAAGTAGAGATATATACTTTTTATTTGAAGTAAGATTTACAACGACATGCATTTTTACCTTATTCTAAAATGCGCCTCCCAAAATGAAAAGAAGGGATATATACTTTATTTTATTTGAAGTAAGATTTACAACGGCATGCATTTTTACCTTATTCTAAAATGCGCCTCCCAAAATGAAAAGTAGAGATATATACTTTTTATTTGAAGTAAGATTTACAACGACATGCATTTTTACCTTATTCTAAAATGCGCCTCCCAAAATGAAAAGAAGGGATATATATTTTATTTTATTTGAAGTAAGATTTACAACGATATGCATTTTTACCTTATTCTAAAATGCGCCTCCCAAAATGAAAAGTAGAGATATATACTTTTTATTTGAAGTAAGATTTACAACGACATGCATTTTTACCTTATTCTAAAAGCGCCTCCCAAAATGAAAAGTAGGGATATATACTTTATTTTATTTGAAGTAAGATTTACGACATGCATTTTTACCTTATTCTAAAATGCACTTCACAAAATAAAAAGAAGGGATATATACTTTATTTTATTTGAAGTAAGATTTACAACGGCACGCATTCTTACCTTATTGCAAAATGAAACGAAAGGAACATATACTTTGTTTTATTTGAAATAAGATTTACAACGACATGCATTTTTATCTTATTCTAAAACGCGCCTCCCAAAATAAAAACAAGAGATATATACTTTTTATTTGAAGTAAGATTTACAACGACATGCATTTTTACCTTATTCTAAAATGCGCCTCCCAAAATGAAAAGTAGAGATATATACTTTTGATTTGAAATAAGATTTACAACGACATGCATTTTTACCTTATTCTAAAATGCACTTCACAAAATAAGAAGAAGGGATATATACTTTATTTTATTTGAAGTAAGATTTACAACGACATGCATTCTTACCTTATTCTATAAATATCGAAAAAGAATAAAAGCATATAAATTAGAATATGCATCAATTGATTTAAAAGATGCTGATCTGGTTGATTTTATTAAACTTTTTGGTTGAAAACAATTAAGAAAAAAAGTTGAATTTTATTTCCGAAAATGGCAGAAATTTATGCATAAATTAACAAAGAACAAATCAAAATTACATTTCCAAACTAACGAAAGAGATTTTTGAAAAGAGGTTTTGTTAAAATATTCTACTGATTTGCATAATTGGTCTTAGCTAATTTATTTTCATCGAGACCCTTTCTTTTTCAATGAAAATTGTATCACTTATTCCTGTCCATTAGTTTTTGAATAAATTGTTCAATGTCAATTTTATTGTGCTAATCTCTTAATATTGAAAATGCGCCTCCCAAAATGAAAAGAAGGGTCATAGACTGGTAGACATTAATAGCAATGTTTAAAAAACAGAATATCTTCTACTCAAATACGTGCACCTATGAAATATAACGTTGATCATATAGTAAATAATATCGGTTCAAAGGACTCATTAATATATATATCTAAATCTAGTATATCCAACTTAATTCTTCGCAATAATTCTTCTCCCCCGGTTAGCGATTTACAAAAAACCAACATAGTTTATAAATTCAAGTGCCCTTTGGGAGAGTGTATCTCCAACGAATTAAATAATATTTATGTTGGTCACACCACGAACTCGCTTTCACGACGCTTGAAACTACATTTGAATGAAAACTCTAACATTTTTAGGCATTTAAAACAACATGCCTGCCCGCATACACAATTCCGTAAAATACTTGTCGAAAACACAATTATACTTCGACATGAAAACAATAGACAAAAACTAAAAATCCTTGAAGCATTATACATCAAATAGTTGAAACCAAAACCTAAACAAAATCAATTATGGCATCTCTACAAATATTCTTAAATGTCTATAATTGGTAACAGAAGCCAGTGGTTTATACCAACGGCTTTCCATATTTCTACAATTCACTCTCGTGTGGTCATATGTGACGTCATGAGATGCGGTGCGATTTTCGCTTCTAGCGTCTTATATGCCCGTGTTTATCGTTGCTTAGAAATCATCTATGTAAACATTAACAGACTATCATCACTGTCTTGTCCGTATATTGTTTAATATGTTGTAATTGACATCTTTGATAATGGCTTAAGTAAGCTTAGATTGTATTAAAAAAATATGGATCACTATTGTGAATTTCTTTCTTCGTTCAATGATAATGTTATTAAACTTATCAGATGTTACGAAAAAAATTTACATGAAATAAATCGACAACACTTGTCGATATTATATATATATATATATATATATATATATCAGTAAGATATAAAATCCGGTGTTCTTATAGATATTTTTATTTTTACAAAATAGTGCTCAATGTAAATTTACAGAGCATTAATATTATAAATTAATTGATTTAAAGTAGGTTTTTCGCTACACAGTTATAACCATGTTTTAACAATGGAAGCTGAAAGCTTCGAACTTAATTTTGTAATTAAATTAAAGACATTAGTTCCATTTCATCCTCAAGCGAATTTTGGAGTAACTTTTACAATTACTGAATTTTAAAGACACAGCAAAAAACATAATTTGCGTTTCTAAGGACACACACACACACACACACACACACACACATATATATATATATATATATATATATATATATATAAAATAGTCACTCTATATAGAGACATATATCACCTTGCAAAAATCATAATTCGCGTTTCCAAGGATATATATATATATATATATATATATATATATATATATATATATATATATATATATATATATATATATATATATGTATTTAAAATAGTCACCCTATATAGAGACATATATCGTCTTGCGCATTTGAAAAAATAATTATAAAAATAATGTTTTCATATTTATGCATGTTTCATTAAAGTCGATAGCCAAGGCGATATGATTAAGCTTTTTATTTAATTCTTCTTGTGTTCGAACAAGAGTTTTGTTTTTGGGACACACGGTTTGTAGAAACTGTTCAAATGTTCTAAAATTGCGTGAGCTTTCGGCTATACTTTAGCCATTATCAAGGCTAATTTTATTTTTTCATTTTTAGTTGATTGTGTGCGTTGTGTATATGTTTTTAGAGTTTTATTTTCCAAACACGGTTAGCATATTGTGGCCGTGTTCGTGGATAATATTATTAAGTGTTAACCTTTTTGTATATAAAGAAACTAAATTTCATATCTAATTACACCGTAAAAATAAAATCATACTTGATAATGGCTAAAATATAGCCGAAAGCGCTCGGCATTATAGAACATTTAGAAAGTTTCTACACACACATGTTCGAACACAAGAAAAATTAAATAAAAAGCTTAATCATAGTACCTTGTATGTTGTTTTTAATGAGACACACATAAATGAAGTATTGCTGCCTAAATGCACAATATATATATATATATATATATATATATATATATATATATATATATATATGTATGTGTGTGTGTGTTCAGAACATGTATATTTATCTAAAAAAGACTTTCCGATTGATGATTGCGTAATTAATTAACGAACGGCAATTTTCATATTTGAATAGGTGCCTGAACACATCTTTTCTGTGATAACTGAGCATTTATTAAAGAAATATCGATGTTGCGTTCCTACCATGAACACATCTTCTTGGTGCAGTAGAGGGGTTAATATTTTATAGCCTATTTATAGCAAGTCTTAACAGCCCTTTCTGTCACTGTGCTCATTCCTCCTCAGCGACTAAGTTCTTCCGAGACAGAACCCATAAATATGTTGAGCTGTTTTTATGACGTAATTGGTTGTTGGCTGTCAATGTGTTAAGCAATGATAGAATCTTGCAACTAAAAATTTAATCAATAAACATGCCCCACTCTCCGTAATATTGCCGATAATGTTAATTTATTTTGAAGTAAAATTGATTTATTCGCACATTAATGCTCTAATTTTTATTCTGCCTCAATGTCTTTATTTCAATGTCCGGTTTTTGAATCATTCAATAATGCAAAAACAACAATGACGACGCCGATGATGATGACGTTGTTGATGATCATGATAATAATGATATTAATAATACATTACCCTTTGTTCAGATTCAACAATTAAAAACCATTTATTCCCGCCTATAAAACAATTTGGTAATTAAATTATCGCTCTTCTGCAGAAATTCTTTTCCGCTATTCGTCTCGTTTACCTGCACACTATGATGCTATGGTTTTTTTTTACCAATTCCTACGCAAAGAGCTTACTTTTCAACATTTATCCGCTATGTCGGCCGCATTTTCAATCCACACGCGCATGCGCACACGTACAGACAGAAACACACGCACACAAACAAACAGATATACATATATCCGCTCAAAACTGGTTCCTCGAATCACGACTCCGGGCGGATGTTATTTTCTACCTCTATCAGTAAAAGAGTGCCTCCATTTAACGGGCTTCAGCAATGGCTTCTTTAATAGGTCTGTTGCTCGCTTCTGGTCGTCAATATAAAAATGTTGGCCGCAGGTAATTTTAGATTCGCACATAAGCAGGTAAAATTATTCATTACCATAACACCTTATTCAATATTTCTCTCATTTTAGAAATGGAATTGGACTTTTCTTTTTTTTATTTTTTTTTTTTTTTTTTTTTACTTTTTGTTAAATCCTCCGTCTATTTCCTTCTTCGGCATTTCCCTTCCACAGAACGATTAGGAAAATTATTTCGAATTTGGGTTTCAAAGTTGTAACATTCCGACAGGAAGAAATTACCACCCCCCCTCCAAAACTCACTTTCCCTCACGATATAGAGATTGAGAAATAAATATATTTATATATGGCGTGAATCCTTGTACCTTAAAGATTGTATATGTGCGTGCACGCGCGTGTGTGTATGGGTGTGTGTGTAAGCTACGTCCGAAATGTTTTATATGTATTAATATATATGTACTTGGAAACATTGACGCAAATGGTTATATACTTTTATATACATTCCAGTTTATATGTATCTAAATATGGAAATTTGTCTGTCTGTCTATCAATCTGTCTATCTATCTATCTATCTATCTATCTATCTATCTCAATTTGTTCATATCTATATATCTACATATCCATCTCGATTTTTTCACATCTATCTATCTATCTATCTATCTATCTATCTATCTATCTATCTATCTATCTATCTCAATTTGTTCATATCTATATATCTACATATCCATCTCGAGTTTTTCACATCTATCTATCTATCTATCTATCTATCTCAATTTGTTCATATCTATATATCTACATATCCATCTCGAGTTTTTCACATCTATCTATCTATCTATCTATCTATCTATCTATCTATCTATCTATCTATCTATCTCAATTTGTTCATATCTATATATCTACATATCCATCTCGAGTTTTTCACATCTATCTATCTATCTATCTATCTATCTATCTCAATTTGTTAATATCTATATATCTACATATCCATCTCGAGTTTTTCACATCTATCTATCTATCTATCTATCTCAATTTGTTCATATCTATATATCTATATATCCATCTCGAGGTTTTCACATCTATCTATCTATCTATCTATCTATCTATCTATCTATCTATCTATCTCAATTTGTTCATATCTATATATCTACATATCCATCTCGAGGTTTTCACATCTATCTATCTATCTATCTATCTATCTATCTCAATTTGTTCATATCTATATATCTACATATCCATCTCGAGGTTTTCACATCTATCTATCTATCTATCTATCTATCTATCTATCTATCTATCTATCTATCTCAATTTGTTCATATCTATATATCTACATATCCATCTCGAGGTTTTCACATCTATCTATCTATCTATCTATCTATCCATCTATCTATCTATCTATCTATCTTAATTCGTCTATATATATATATATATATATATATATATATATATATATATATATATATATATATATATATATATAAATGCATCTATCACTTAATGCACTTATGATTCCGTCCATGCAAAAATGTTTCTTGTTTTATTTTCTCACTTTCCAGAATAATTTGTCTGGTCAATTCGTATTTCTCTTCTTGGACAGCCTTATTTCAAATCACCAAGAATATACTTTCAAAGAATATGCTTTTATTCATGAGAAGATCATAAATTACCAATATATGTAAAAGTTTTTAAAGTTTGACTTTCACTTCTTTGTATTATGAAATTAAATTCGAGAAAAGTAACTAAAACCACATATTCTGCATTAGCGGAAGTATATAAATTAATATTGCTAATGTCACATTTTGCAAGAAAATTAAAAGCATTATTAAATAATGTGTGCTAATCGTGCATCCGATCACTTGTTTGTAGAATAGCCAGGTAGAAATCTTCGTCTAATGCGAAAGACCATTGTGCGCCAATGCGTTGGCGTAATTTCATTTAATCATAAGATTGATATTAGACGAAAAGGTAACTAGCGATATATCATTTATGCACAGAATTTAATTTGTAGACTTTAGCTGCAACGTTGAAATAGAAGCTAAAAAATTAAAGTTGATCTGATGATGAAGAAAACGGCTAAAGAAAAAAGAAATGCAACTTGGTTCGTAAGTATCGTGGCTCACAACGTGTGAATGGGTAGGAGGTAAGACGGAAGATAGATAGATATATAGATAGATAGATAGATAGATATAGAGATAGATAGATAGAGAGAGAGAGAGAGAGAGAGAGACAGACAGACAGAGTGGGAGTGTTAAGCAGAGAGCTAACAAAAGAGTAAGAGTAACAAAGAAAAATAGAGTAAGAATGATACAGAAAGAAGGAGAAAAAGAAAGAATAAGAGTAAGGAAGACAACGAAGAAGATCATAATAGTTTTTTATAATCACAATGTGTGAATGAGTAAGAGATAATGGTACATTGGGACAAGCAAATAAGACGGAATTGTACAGAGGGACAAAATAAAAAGAAATAGAGAGGAAAAGAAAGAAAGAGAGAGTAGGGGTGTGAGGCAGGAAAGCAGTTAGAAACAGAAAAAGAGAAGAAAGACAGGGAGAGAAAAAAAAAGAAAAATGAAAAAGCAAGAGAAAGAAGTAAATCATAATATATTTTTTTAATCATCTGGTCCCAAGCAAAACAATAAAGCCTCTAATGTGTAAAGGGATAATAACTTTGAAAGAATATAAGGAAAAAAAAAGCATTCTTAAGGAGAGAGAACAATGAAAGAACATGAATAAACGAACCAGAAGATAACGATTAAATTTTTGAAGACCAAAGTTGACTGGGAAGCAAGAAACCGGAAAGGATTTTTATAAGCAAGAAATGCGAGAGAAGAAATTCTTGTCATAGAAATTCCGGATACGTTCAGCCAAAAGAACTGTGAATGGATGAGTCGTAGCTGCTAATTTCTCTAAAAACAAATACAATGAAAATATTTACAGAAAAGTATAGAGGGAAGCTAAGGTACGTTAGCGCAAAAGAGAGACAGTAAGAAAGGAAAAATGAAAGAAAGAGTGAATGGAGAAAAGAAAAGGAAAGAGAAATAAAATGTCAAAAGAAAAAGTGTAAAAAAATGGTGTAGTTATTTACATGTTGACTATTTATTATATTAGGTTAATGCAAAAATAATGACGTAATAATGTCGTTTTAACGTCAAAAAACGGCATCATTACGTCATTATTTTTGCACCAACCTAATACATTATACATTATAAAAAGCGTGTTCCAAAATCTGAACTGATTTTAAATGTGAATTAACTTTAAGCGTCTAATGATTTTTTTCTTTTTCTTTCAGATTTAAGAACTTAATTCTTTGGCAATTTCAACTATGGAATAATTAGCAATCAAACAACGTGTTAAAGTTATCGAAGCCTATTACGAAAATGAAAGTTCAAACATAAATGCATTTCGCGCAATTTACGATTTTTTTTTTTTTGGTCACCATAATCGACCAAACGAGAGTTCAATTGGAAACAATGTAACATTGCTGTCGAGAGGTTCATTTGCCGCGCACGATGACGAATAGAAGTGTTTGGACTTTCGGTCACATTCTCGTGCATTGCAGCAATATTTTCAGCTAAACGAGCACGCAATGGTGTTTTCACATCTGGCACCGACCCAGTTTGTTTGAATTTATGAACAATTTTTCCAATTGCACTCTTGAAACTTTAACACATTGAGTATTAATCTTTCCATGGTTGTAATTGCCAAAGACTTAAGTTGTTAAATCTGAAAGAAAAAATAAAAAAAAATCATTAGACGCTCAAACTTAATTCACATTTAAAATCGGTCCATGTTATTGGAAGAGCTTTCACATTATATACATTATATACATCATTATGCATTATATACATTACTAGCAGGACAGCCCGGCGTTGCCCGGGGATGTAACTGTAAGAGATAGATCAAGTATCGACCATCATAAAGACTGAAAAATAAAATTGACAAAGATTATTGTTTAAGGTTGACGGACACGCATGTCTTAATTAGTTTTTTTTTTTTTTTTTTTTTTTTTTTACATATTGGTCAAACCCAAACTCAAACAAAAACATTGTTTTCAATCGTTATGAGTCTATCGATTGAATAGAATTTTATTATAAACAATTGTTTTGTAAATGGAATTTTTAAAGCATTCTGAATGTAAAAATAAAGAAAATGTGTGCAAGACAATAAGAAACACTACCTGCCAAAAAAAAAAATGAAGTTTTGTTGAAATCGGTTGAAAAATGTAGGAAATCCGATCCCATATATAAACGAACACACACACACACACACACAAACAAACAACCTGGGTTTTATAATAAGTATAACTCGATATGAGTTGTCCCCCTTTCATTCTGGCGACAGAATCGTGTTTTATCGTGTTTTCAAATTGATTTCGTGCAAAGACAATTATGTTTTTCCAATTTTTGGCGCTGTCACAACCACCGCAATGTAATTTTATGCAGTCCTGTGAAGTTTTGTTGAAATCGGTTGAAAAATTTAGGAAATCCGATCCAATATATAAACGTACAGACACACACACGCACACAATCTGCGTTTTATAATAAGTAAGATTTACATGTTGACTATTCAGTTGTCGTGTATTCCAGTTTTTATCAGGTGCTTGTTGGTTGCTCCGGATGGCAAGCACCTGATGTAAGCCGACTGTTAAAATATCCAAAACATTATAAAAACAAATATATCTCTGGCTGAAGACAACAGTCTATGTGTAAATAATGATAAACCCTAATACCGTAAATTCCGACAGAAACAATAAAACTCTGTGTTCAAATCAAATAAGTTAAAAAAATAGGGAAACTGATATTGATAGAAAACGGAGTTGTGAGCGAGTGAACAGAGAAATGAAGAAGAGTAGAAGGGTGTGGAAAATTAAACGATAGCATAAGAAAAACGGTAAAAAAGAAAAAGAGAATAAGAAAAAATAAAGAAAGAAAGATAGATATAAAAGGAGAAATGGGTAATGAAGAGAAAGAAGGAACAAGAGAAGAGAGAGGGAGGTTGAGGAAAACAAAGAGCGAGGAAGGAAGGAAGGAAGGAAGGAAGGAAGAGAGGGAGAGAAAGAAGGAAATCGCAAGATAATAAGCAGAAACAGTAAGAGAAAGTAATAAGGGGATATATAGTGAGAAAAATGGAAAGAAACATAAACATGAAAAAATAGTCGAGAAAGAAAGAGAAAGAGGAGAAAGGAAGAGGTAGAAAAAGAGAAGAACAGGGAGAAAAAGAGCGAGTAAGAAATAGTGAGAGGAATAGAAAGAATGAGAGAGAGAGGAAAATCGATAGAGACAGAGAAAGGGAAGTGAGATATGAGAAATTGAAAAGGATAGATAGATAGATAGATAGATAGATAGATAGATAGATAGATAGATAAGTCTAATAATGTCACATCAAGAAAGGCGATAAATCCACTAAGAAGCAAACGGTTAGTAAAATGAAAGAAACAGCAAGGAAAATAAAAGAACCAAATTCAAGTAGACCGAAGATGGCAATTGACATTGCATTGAAAGATCGTAGTTGACAAGAAAGCAGTAAACCGGGGAGTGTGGATGTGTTGTTGTGTATGTGTTGCTGTGTGTGTATGTCTGTATGTGTGTGTGAGCGAAAGAGATAGAGAGAGAGAGTGAAAGAGACAGAGTGAGGGAGATGAAAATAATGGAGAGAATATTTTTGAATTTTACAAAAATTCCATGTAAATCTTTCAAGAAGTTCGCGAAAGCTTACGTTTTCATTTTCAAACTTTGTGAAAAATACACAACAGATTTCCACTGTTTGATGGATGTCAGTTATCAGTTATCAGTTATCTCCTGCTAATTTCTGATAAAGGCGTTGGTTAGATCCAATGACAGGACTCAAAGAGTGTGAGTTCAATACCCGGTTAAGGCAGTGGAAAAATTTCAGAGAGAAATTAACAGGAGATAACTGATAACTGACATCCATCAAACATGGCACGTTGAACTAGAACAGTCTACCCCAGTGAGCGAAATAAAGGGTTCAGTTCGAAATTCCAACCACCTGAAGAAGGCCGGAGCGTTGTGATAAATATGGCCGAAACGTTGTGATAAATATGGCGACAAAGATGAGGACAATAGTCCGAATGATGTAAATAATGTACATAATAACTCATCTCAGAAATATAGACAGACTCTAATAGGAGTGCGTATAAACTTTTGATTTATTTCCGGTGCAGTCTAGATACATATAACCATTTTACATATACCGTTAGTATCGACTTACATGAATTCAAAGCCTCAAACAATGGTCAGCTTGTCACCAACAGAAACTTGTCTACCGAATTGACGACAGTTCTTCATAATGACTGAGCCTGTCGAAAGTGTATGAACGAAAAACGAACACAGTGTCGAATATCGTTTTTAACGGAAACCTTATTTACAGAGTAATAGAAGTACAAATCCGTATCAGATATGTTTCGCCTGTCATTTGAATTTCTTGGAGGTTTATGTAACATCGGTCATATCTATGATATTTATATATCTTAGAAATATCTTTATATCTTTTTTTTTTATCATCTTTCGTCTCGCTATCTTTAATTCTGCTGTGCGCCTTTGAATTTGTATTTTCGTTTTCTCATTTTTTTTTAACGCTTCGTTTGAAATATGTGAGGGTTGCCATGAATTAAATCATCCCAATCAACTAACATTTCAAATTTAGCATCTCGAATACCGGATCGATATAGAAATTACACGTTTTATATTAGAAGCCAAAAATAAAAAGAAAGAAAAGAAAAAGTCAGCATAAAAAAAAACCCTCTATTGATCCTCTTCATACAAAAACCATTATTGAGTTGCAGCTGTCAATTCCATTTCTGTTTTGTTAAATCTCTTCTGTAACATTGTTTTGCGTTTATTTTATAATGAATACAGAAAACATATCAAAACTTCAGGTACAAAAGATGTCTGGCTATCGATAAATCATCTCACACTCACACAGTAATTGCTCTCTTAATACATTAGCATTGAAAAAATGTATGCATGTATTGACACACAAAATATACACGTCTGAATTGACATTCTATCTGCATGTTTTTTTCTATCTATCTATCTATCTATCTATCACAGTCTATACTCATCTATCTATCTGTCTCTTCTTATCTATCTATCTATCTATCTATCACAGTCTTTTCTCATCTATCTGTCTGTTCTTATCTATCTATCTATATATCTATCACAGTCTTTTCTCATCTATCTGTCTGTTCTTATCTATCTATCTATCTATCTATCTATCACAGTCTTTTCTCATCTATCTGTCTGTTCTTATCTATCTATCTATCTATCACAGTCTTTTCTCATCTATCTGTCTGTTCTTCTCTATCTATCTCACAGTCTATTCTCATCTATCTGTCTGTTCTTATCTATCTATCTATCTATCTATCTATCTATCTAGCCAGATAGCTAGCTATCCTTTTGATTGCATATCAGTAGTTCATCTATTTCAAAGAACACGCAATCACATACACATGCACACTTACGCCTGAATTGACAATCTATCTATCTATCTATCTATCTATCTATCTATCTATCTATCTATCACAGTCTTTTCTCATCTATCTGTCTGTTCTTATCTATCTATCTGACTATATCTATCAAAACTTTATATTTCCTCTTTTCTAGTTTTCATTACATTATTTGCTATGTATTTTCAATGAGGAATTCCACTTCCTCTGTATATATTATCTGCTACAGATAATATATCCACTTTCTCAGCAGAATTTAATACATTTAAGTCTCATTTTTAAAGGGTGATATACCAGTGTTTACCTAGAATCCATGTCCCTGGTTTCCGTCTTATACGCAATACTAATATTATTGTTATATATCATTCGACACACAAAGGCATACTCTCATAGGTACTTATATCCTAGCATTGAGAGATACGTAAGTTATTCAATCCTAAAAAAGACAAGTTTCAGAAGGAAAGGAATAATTACATGGCAATGTAAATGAAGCAAATTTAATTCTGTACACTTTCCTAAAATGTCTATGCAGTCTATTAAAGTTTTCAAAATTGTTCTTGTTCCAAGTGTGGGCAGCAAAGTTAATTTGGAATTCGAATTCAAATGTTGACAGCTTCTAGGGGTTCAGCTTCTGTGAAGTTCAGGTTTCTGACTCCGTTTCTCGTATTCTGCTAACTGCAATGAAGCCCTGCATTCTCGTAAGGCAAAATAAAAGAAAGAAAAAATCCTTTGTCGTTATTGTGCAGATATATGGAATGTTCGCTCGCTTTCTTTTCTTTTATGCGTTTGTGGATTTCTAGTGGCGTGCAATTATAACTGATCGTCGATTCATGTATATTTCTGATATTTTAATTATGTTGAAAAAATAACTTCACAAAATGATCAGATATTATGTGTAATCGAACTAGGCTGTGTTCTTTTTGAAGTTAAAAGTCGAGGGATTTTCATTCTTTCTCGAAGTAAAATTTAGAACTGCCGTTTGTTGTAGTTCATCCTCATATAGACATATGCTAACACGCACACACACACACATACACAGTTATAGACACATATATATATATATATACATACAGTGTAACCCGGATTTAAGAGAGTTATCGGGACCGAAGAAGAAGTCTCTTATATCCAGGTTTCTCTTATATCCGGGTTTGGTCTAATTTACATACATTAACACAGACTCTTATTTGGGACCAGAGAAAATCTCTCTTATATCAGGGTTTCTCTTATATCGGGGTTACACTGTATATATATATATATATATATATATGTGTGTGTGTGTGTGTAAACTACCACAATTACTCACTCAGCAGTATTTTATATATATATATATATATATATATATATATATATATATATATATATATATATATATATATATATATCCCACTATTAATCACTGCACGTTATTTTATATTATATATTAGGTTGGTGCAAAAATATCATCGGTTTTTGACGTTAAAAATATGACAAAAACCGATATTATTTTTGCACCAACCTAATATATATATATATATATTAGGTTGGTGCAAAAATAATGACGTAATAATGTCGTTTTTTGTCCATAAAAATACGTGAAAAAACGACATTATTACGTCATTATTTTTGCACCAACCTAATATATGTGTGTGTTGTTTGTGTAACCTTCTTGGAGAGATTTCTAATGCAGGCTTATCGTCTCTCAGTTGCGTCTCTGTCCTTGGGCAGAGCGCGCTCAGGGGCTTCTCTGTCAAAGGAAAGATGAGCAACTGTGAAAATTATACTGAGAGGTTTCCAGCCCTAGGGAACAGCTGCCCGATGCTGCGCCCTCCCATTGCACTCTCTGAAGATGGCTCATGTGAGTCGAAAGCTTAGATCAAGGAACAGCATAATAAAAAAAATATCCAAATATTTCGGCTGACATGAACCATCTTCAGAGGTTTTATATGTACCTTTAAACAAAGGTATTCACCATCAAATATAATATTCAGTCTGGTTGACATAGAAGATTGCTATGCTACGATAACAGTCGTGGAATAGACAATTTAATTGCCATATGAGTAAATTCAAAAACGCTATCACTTTAATTTTCAAAATTCAACGTTACGCATGCTCCACAATTTTGTTACTGTTAACAATGACACACCTAAAAAAAACATATTTCGACTTGTATTACATTTATTTTCGTCTCGGATCTTACCTGGATTTTACCTGAAAAGAAAAATAATATCCATGCCTGATGATGATAGGATAACCTATCGAAAGTACTAGCATATTTATGGAACATACGGAACATCTAAAAACAAGGATCGCCTCATTCAACGAGTGGTTAGTGGGTTAATACATTTTAAATTTGTTAGCGAAGTGATTTCGCCATTTAATACATTAACCTTACAGATTCATTCTTTGTACGACTACTTCATTGTAATATATATATATATATATATATATATATATATATATATATATATATATAGATACACCTAGTGAGCCAGACAAACCTACCTGGGTTTCACCTAAAGGGATCGTCAGGGAAAGTTCGCCGAACTTTCCCTGACGATCCGTTTAGGTGAAACCTAGGTAGATTTGTCTGGCTCACTAGGTGTATCTAGGTCTGCTCTACGGTTGTATTGAGCTATTTTGTTAGTTAGTTGTTTACTCGTATCGGGTTTTTTTCTTTGGGCTTCAGACCTGCATCTGTGCGATTTTTTTCGGCACTAGTTCATGTTTGTAGCTCTTTCTTTTTTTAAAACCTTTTTTTCCCTCGAGATTGATTTGATTATTGGCAAATCAAAAATTCGAGTGTTTTTCGAAACGAGTCTAGTTATCTATATTTGTATATATATATTAGGTTGGCGCAAAAATAATGACGTAATAATGTCGTTTTTGACGTATTTTTTAGCTTCAAAAAACGACATTATTAAGTTATTATTTTGCACCAACCTAATATATATATATATATATATATATATATATATATATATATGTATGTATATATATATATATATATATATATATATATATATATATATATATATATATATATATATATATATATTTGTATACATATGTATATTTGTATACATATAAATATATATTTGTATGCATATAAATATTTGTATGCATATATATATTTGTATGCGTATATATATATAAAAGTTTCTAAATAATAAAAATCTATTAAACAATACACGAGTTAACGGTTTTTTGCCGACATCATGAAATTTTTGCATTGAATAATTAGCATAAAAATAAACAATAAAATAATTTTTAAAATCCATAGTCCTAAGAAATAGTTTAAATGCCCTACAAAAAGATAACCCTTTATGATGTCGTCAAAAAACAAATGTTAGCAATTTACTACAGTTTTTATATACACAAAACGCTTTCAGAAAAAAATAAAAAATAAAATAAAAAAATAAATAAATCTCCATAGACACTTAACCAGACTAGGCGATGTTATCTTCCGCTTTAAATTTAGACACCCCAACCTTACCCTGACTTGACGTCTGTGAATGCAACTGAGATATTGATACAAATTATTAACACCTTACGCCCCTTTTTCTTTAAACAATTGCTCTAGCCGTTACCATAGTAATTTTGATTTCAATAATGAATATGCTTATAAAACACGTAAATTTCAGAAATAAGTTATTCCAAAAAAAAAATTTCGCTTGAAGAGGGAACAGAGCTCAATTTAAGTCCAATAATTATATTGAAGTTTTCGGCTCTTGTTTTGAAACATGAGAACTCTTATGTAGCGTGTTGGAATCATATTTTTAAATAAATAATTATATTTATGCTCTACTTTTGTATCGAGCACTATTTTTTAAATATAATAACAAAAATATTAAAGAACATTGGATTATTTACCTAACGAGTTCTTTCCTATTTTCTATATATTTTTCACACACACACACACACACACACACACACACACACACACACACACACATATATATATATATATATATATGCGCATGAAATTGTGGTGTCCATTCAAATCTACACAATTATTAATCTGAAAAAATCCTTTCGAAGTTCGAAACTAGTAACGTATTAGATTTTCATTTTGTCTTTGCAATAACATATATATGTGTATGTATGTGTGCATGTGTATGTGTATGTGTATGTGTGTGTCGGCATGTTTACAGATATATAAGTAAGTGTGAGTGACTAGAGGTATGTACGGTCATATGCAGTCCGTGTGAAGTTATGCAAATCACATAGACCTCAATATCTTGAATTTGCTTTCAACAATTTTTGCCAGATTTTAAACGGATTTTGACGTCAAAACACATTTAGTGATATATTTTATGTAGTTTCAACATGTTTTATTAAAGGTATTGGATCGTTTATAAATAATAAATATTTGCTTATAAGTTCAGACAGACTGTATACACCCACGCATATTAAATATGTCCTCCAGTAAAAAAAATAACAAACAGATAAAAAGCATCATCCGTTTTTTGTTTTTTTTTCCATCGGGCGTTATTTTGAAAAATAACAAAAGGCAAATTTAATTAGCATCTCTTCATATCTATCGCTTTTTCTAACCAGATATTTGTATAACTTGAAACACTTGGCATTTCACTTAACGATTTGATTCCTTTTATTTTCCTTATTATAATGACTGATTTAATCTTGACGCTTGAGGGCATGGTTAAGAGCATAATTATTTGCAAAGTTCCGGATATTTATTCCATGTAATTCTCTTGGATATTGCTATCTGTTGTACAGATAAATGGTAGCAAATAATTTGTTTTCATTTGTTTGAAGGCAATACTTCCGCTTTCTTATTGTTGGTCTATCGGCGCCAGTTGTTCTCTCGATGCCGTACCGATTAGAAATTCGCTAATTACACTTTAAGGCGGGAAAGTTATCTTAAAGTCATTAACACAGTTTAAGGTCACCAGCATTGAATAAGTGATAATAAAGAAGCATACTAGTCACACTGGCGCTTCTCTAAAAAATATCCTCTGATATGTCTGCTATGGGGAGGTTTCTGCTGTCGAATTCTTCCACGGGATAGATTAATTTGCCCCATCTCTAAACTCTATACTGTGACTTAAGATTAGTTTTCTGTCAGGATTTTCTTTCCTTTAGACCATCACATGTTCCGGGGCTAACGGGGTTCATCTGCCTGGGTTTGGGAAATCAGGGCCTTTCTTTTGTCTGAGTAGCAAATCTCCCCATTATGGAAACACATACTTGAGTACAGAAGTACCCAATGGATCCATACCTTGACAAAGGATTTTTGAGCGAAAATGAAAGCAGAAATTTTGACTGGAATATGTACTCGGCTTGACTGTTTTTCGTACGGAACCGCTAATTACTGCATCGCCTTCACGTCTACTATCCACTAATATACTTTAGGTTAATATCCAAATTCGAAGTTAAGTAATATCGAACCTAGATGGGATTTAGATGGTAAACCGCCTTCGGAACATCAAGAATTGTAGGCATCCTTCAACTATTCGAAATATACATAATCTCTATCTATAAAAGGCAGTATGTGTGCGTGTGTGTGTGTAACGAATGCACGGCCGTAGTTTTCGACGGATTTGTATCAGAATTTTCATGCACATGCTCCAAGTTAGCAGGAAGGCCAAGACCGACATTGCATTTCCCAACTCCCATCGATAGTGGAAATAATCGATTTTTTCATGCTTCTACGGCAGTTTTCATGTAGTTTGCGACCATTTTGTACTATCCAGAGTGAGAGCCTATAGCTAGCTTCCACGAATAGGCAGGAAGATTTTATTGGCCGGCGTGAGAGCCAACAGCTGACTCACACGAATGTTAACTAGCATCCTAGCATGCAAAAAAAAATCAATAGCTGCATTCGTTACAAGTGAGAAAAATTTAAATCTGCATGGCACTTTACTCCAATTGTCTCATTATGTTGCTTAAACTCAACGTTGATTCTGATTCCGCAGAACTGGGTTGGGTGTGAAAAAGTATTTGTTATTAACATTCTTTTTTCATTCGGTTTTTCCAGTTACGAGTCCTTTTTTAAAGCTGATCGTTTTGTGTTCATTTTGTTTAGTTCTTTTTTCGTAACAGATTTAATGTTTAGTATAGAGTTTAGATAAAATTCGCAGTGTGAGATAGACAAGAAGTAAGGCATGTAGCAACATCAGCACGGCAAAGGGAACTCCTTTAAACGCAAGGAAGGGCAAACATATATTAAGTCAAGTGATAGTCATTGCTGTATGACTCGTACGATTTTTGGAATCAAGCACTGGCAACGCCAGGCCATGCTGCTAGTACATACATAATCCACAAAAGAAATACATTGAATATAATGCAATACATAACCCACAAAGAAAAGAAAAACACGTAAAAACTTTAAATGAATAAAAAATGATTAATGTTCGAATGAAAGGAAACAGGCAGTAGTGATATTTGGCTGTGTCAATTCTGCATATTGAGAGATTTTACTGGCTCAAAAACATCTTTCTCTGTGAATCACATCTCTTCAGGAGGAAGGGCATCTTGATTCTATATTTTTCTGCTACTTCCACTCTAAAGATTTCCAGTTATTTTACGACTCTCCTCCCAATTGTAGTACCTGTTGCACCTTCAATTCGTTTCTCGCTGCGCTAAACCCAGTCTCAATTGCCTGTGAATATGAAATTCTTCAAGCCTTCTTTCTCCGTTATTCGTCAGAATATTTCTGTTTTTTTTTTCATTGGTTCTTATCAACAATCATTTCCATATTGAAGTCTCCTCATATTTCACATGCTCTGTCCAGGTGTTTGCCAACATTGGCCGATAGAACCACGTTTCTGTCACTTCAAATATTATCATCATCTATCATCATATTTTCCTCTCAGCCTCACTCTAAAAAATCCCGCTTTTTTTACGACTCTTCTTTCATATGTTGTACCACGTGAATGTGAAAAATTTCCAAGACTTCTTTCGCCGTTATTCGTCAAAACATTTATCCTGTTTCTCATTGATTCTTATCAATAATCATTTCATAAGTCATATCCAAATTTAAGTCTCCTCATATGTCACATGCTCTGTCCAAGTGTTTGGCTGGCGGAACTAGGCTTCAGATATTATCATCATGTATGAGGAAATTGTTTAGCATGAATTAAGATCCGAACTTTGTCCTGATTTCAAACGCATTTATCAGTCCGGTGAGTGTTACATTCTCTAGGCCTTTTTTTCCCCGTCCATGTGTCAGTTGTCGCTTTCCGATTCTTATCAGTGGTCTCTTCACGATACATATTCTCATTAAAGTTTCCTCATTAGTCGATAGAACCACGATTCTGTTACTTGAAATATTTTCTTAATAAATTGTCCTGCATGATTCGAGATTCTAACTTTGACCTGATCTCGAACACCGATTCTCAGCATCGTCATGAACAATTCTAGAGACTCAAGCATAATGTACGCCGCAGAATATCAGTCAGTTATGTGCTATGTGTGATACGCGCTTAGGCAATTATGTACCTTTCGATACATGACTGACGAGGCAGATTTTTTTCTCTTGGTTGCCATTTCTTTTCGTCAGTAGACAAGACTATAGAACCCGGTTTGTACTGCTATTTACCTATTCCTATTTGCTTGCGGGGGGGGAGAAGAAGATAATTTATACCTTTCCCAAGGGTATTAGCATATGAATGAATGTAATGGATTCGACTGGAATTACTCAGTCCTAGCCGCTATCCATTACTCCAGAATAGAATGATGTGTAGAAAAAATCTTGTTAAACGTTAAGAAAATAATTTGCACCATTTACATTGTTCTCATTTTCTTAGTCATATTGACGACGTTTCGGCCGTTACATGCTCCGGCCTTCATCGGGTGATTAGAATTTCGAATTGAACCCTTTATATCTTCCACCGGGGTAGATTGTTCTAGTTCCACGTGCCATGCCTCGGGTGCAGTTCGAAACAGTTTTGATAACAACAACACAGATGGGGACAATTATCCGCGTGTAAATAATGTAAACAGTCCTTATTTTGTTGGTCCAATGTTCTTCATTTTCTCTTAAAATGTCTCCTCGCCATTTTTGTCTGAGGAGGGGGACAACGTTATTTTCTTTCTGACCTGTTTCTGTTTACTTCCTTTATTTCCCTCAACTCTTCCAGACATTTTCTCTGTCTGTTATTTTACTCCCGTGACTCTGTGTGTGTGTATGTGTATGTGTGTGTGCTTGTGTATGTGTGTTTCTGTCAGTGTGTGTTTTCACCCTTACTTTCTCGGGTACATTAGCAAAATAACTAAAAACCTCCAGCCCTGTTGTTGACAAGCAAGACCATAATCTGCTGATGGTCGGCGTCAAAAGCATTATGTCTCTCGCTCGCTCTCTACTTTCACCATCGCGTCCGACAAACCGAACAAAAAGCCATTAAATGCTGACGTATATGAAAAATTTCCCCGCAGCTTTAGAACTTTGGAAGGACTTAGTCCACGACCATTAAGATAATACAAATTCAGGCCATCGCTTAAAACGCATACAAGTTATAAATCTATAAATACAATTATTTTGTAACAACTTTTTAAAAAAATGTTTGAAAAAAATTGCGCTCTTACGCGTTTGTCAGTTCGGAAGCTATTGTTGCGTATATATAATTGGAGTGATATTTTAAAATTATTGTTTTTTTTTTCATTCAAGTTGTTCTTAATAATCATTTACTGCTCTTAAATGAAAAATCAAACATAACATATATATATATATATATATATATATATATATATATATATATATATATATATGGTGGGGGAGAAAATTATCATAACTGTTACATTGAAATCTCGGATCTTTTCTGTTAATTCGCCCCAAATAATGTAAAGACACTCATCTCAAACATTAATTCACCACAAGAAATTATAACTTTTAAATCAAAGTTTATTAATTATTTTTTTAATTAATTTTTTGGCATTCTCTTGAAATTATAAATTTTAAATCAAAATTTGTTTAGCTTGCCTCGCAACAACTCTTATTCACATTTTGTAAGTTCGGTTGATTTTCTTTATTTTTACAATTTACAAAATAGTAGAAAAAAATCTGTTTTTCTTTTGTTTATCCGGGTGAGTGTGAATGTAGATCCCACATTCAGAAAAAGCGCACCCCTGTCGTCTACATTTGGAGCGATCGTAAAGATCGATCCAACTGGAGTGCAGTGCGGTGGAAGTGACGAGGGTCTGGAAGAATTTGGTGTGATTTTTGTAAATATAAATTTCTTTTTATATTGGAGTGAATTAACATAAAATCATCGCTGTGTTGTAGACGATTGACTGCTATCTACGGTGTCACCCATTCGCTGTTCACCGTGAAATTCGAAGGATAAGGGGGACAGTACTCTGTAATGGTATGAGAGCAAGTATATCGGTGCTATTATGGTATTCAATCAACCAAAGTATCAAACACTATTGTATGAAGTCTACCTAATTTAATTCTATAGTACCGCGCTATCTAACGCTATAATATACATAGCAGATTATTCCCTCGTAAAAATGTGACTGCTGTTTCCTCGGTCAAGATGACACGTTTAGAAAATTCTTTCAGCAACATTTTAACCTGAAGGAGGTTATCCCGCTGTTGGTAACGGTTTCAGACCTTAGGGGATTCTGATGTAGGAGCTCCATTTCCTTCCGTTTATATGGACAGGACACATGAGAAGTGATGTGAGCTCACGGTATAATTCATAGCGCTGTAGGCTTAATCCTATAGTAGTAAATGAGGTAGACCTTATACTATAGTACCATCGATATATCTAAGAGAAAGGTTTCAAGAAAGTTTTCACTTTTTTGTATTTATTTTAATAATGTTATTAGGTTGATGCAAAAATAATGTCGTTTTTGACGTTCAACTTTATGTGAGAAAACGACATTATTTCGGTCTTGTGCCACATCTAAGCTTCGCTTAGAAAATCATCTGGAAACTTAGAAGTGTTGTAATGGTAAGCAATCTTGTCTCGCTAGATCACTTACAACTGAATATTGAGATCGATCATCACTGGGCGCTCCATACTTCTGCCTTGTGTCACATCTAAGCTATGTTTAGAATATCATGTGGGCATTTGGGCATTTCAATATGGTGTAATGGTTAGCGAGCTTGTTTCGCTGTATCAGTTTCGACTGAATAGTGAGTTCGAACCTCACTGTGTTCCCCATACTTTCAGCCTTGGGCCACATCTAAGGTACGCTTAGTAAACCACCATTACAATAGAGAGGAGTAACAACAATATATTGCCATGAATTTTTAAACCGAAAAATAATGATTACAAGAAAGTTAAACTGGTTTCATCACAACAAAAATCGAGGAAAATAAAGTTATGTACAGTTCCTAAAAAGTATACTAACACAGATTAATGCTAACATCAAAACAGAACCTTAAATATTAATTACCTTTAAGATCACCAACGACACCTTCTGCTTACAGAGAGGTGGCTGGTAGGACTTATTGTATACTAATACAAAAACTTTCAAGTTATAATCGATATTAGCCCTACTAAGAACTGTAAGTCCGGGCACAGTGCTGGTTTGTAATCAAATGTTTACCTATCGTTGAATCTGATATATTAACGCTCCTATGTAAATGGTCAACCATTACTTACGAATAATGGTCGGTACGTGTTGGCTGGTCAGTGCTTACAACATTTGACCAGTTCTACCGACATAGCATCACGCAAAATTAAGAAAAAGAAAGAACTTATATATATATATATATATATATATATATATATATATATATATATATATATATATATATATAGATAGATAGATAGATAGATAGATAATCCTCCCGTGTTAGTCTCACAAAAAGAAATACGCAGATTGGCTGAGAAAAAACTGCTTCTCACACGAAGTGAATTTTTTTCTTGGCAAATCTCCTACTCACATTACAAATTCTAATATTCGCATCACGCTTCACATGCAATAACATTCTATCCCGAGTGGCTCTTAAGCGTTGTAGAGATTGAACTTATCATTAAAAAATGCAATATTTGATTAGTGATTTATCATTAATCATAAATTAATTTGAACGATTGATATAATTGCATTGATACCAACACGAAGGCTAAGAAATCTTTTCATACGTATGACACTAAATTTAAATGTATAGATGAACATTTTACCTCACGAGAGAAGAAAATATAACCAATCACTTTTTGAATTACTTACAGGGTGCGATGTGAAAATTGTTGCCATTTTGTATTTAATATTTCACACATGCGTTTTCTCTGTTTCTGAGTTTACCATTTGCACAGTTTAGTAGGGTCAGTTGGGAAACGTCTGTTTGACATTCTCTCCGAAATCTCCAATACCAACATTTCAGAGAGTGTTTGGATGTCAATCTGAGGACAGCTCAGAGGATTCCAAAAGAGTTGGAATAATGAATCAAATGATGATTACGAAGATACGGCAAATCGGAAAACTAACTGTGATCGTTCTGATGAGAAACGATCCCCATAATTTGTTGCTTAGGATCTCAGATTCAACATGGAGGCCTACATAAAGGACTTTGAGGAGGTAGTGCTGCCTTAGAGCAAAAGGGTGGCTGCTGGAAGTCGGTATATCAGGTAACAGGATTCTGCACCATGCCACATAAAGTGGAGAACCCAATCATTGACGTCAGAAAATGTCTGCGACCACATCACATCTTGCCACCTAACAAGGTGCAGTTGAGCGAGAGACGAACAAAACTTCTTGTAATACCAAAGTGGTACTGAAGGCAATGATTATAGTAGAATTCATCAACTTAAGCAAGGAGACCGTACAGAAACGCTGCAGTAGATTCCAAAGTTCTCTGTGAGCCGAGGCTGAAGCTAATGCCTGTTTTATTGAATAAATTTACTCTTTAATTTTGTAAAAAAATCAGATGTCAGTGTTATTTTCATTCTTGCGTCATTTAGATGACAATTTATCTATCGCACCATGAAAATCTGTTGACATTTCTGATCGCAGGGGTCGTGTCAGCTTTCATAGGATGGTTTTTATTTACTCAATAAAAACAGGACCCCACCAAAAAAAAAAAAAAAAAAATACCCAAAAAACAAACAGAATTCTTCCTTTTGAAAATAGCGTTAATTTTATACAGGTTTATTGAAAAGTGACTGCCTATTTTCTGTATGGATTCTTCCGTCTTGTAAGCATAGTGAGACGGGAGAGTCCATCATACATAGCAGTCAGTTACTTTTCAGTCACGCTTTAGATAAATATCGTTTAAAAAAAACAAACAAAAAAAATACATTGTAAAACGTTTTTAACATTGAATTTGCATATCTATATTTAAAAAAAAGGTTTTAAGCATTTTGTTTCTATGTTTTATACTAATGCCAGCATAGGCATACGGTCGAAAAATGGTCATTACTCTACAACATTCGCTTGAAAGTTACGTATGAGTATGTTAGGCCGTTAGCATTCCTACTGCTCTGAAAATCGGAGAGTATCCTCACATTATAATATTAATATTATAATGTGGTGATAGTATTAGCTTGGTGTAAAAATAATATCGTTTTCTCACATATGTTACTATGATGATATATTACGGACTGTAAAAAAAAGAGTCAAGGTACTTCAGGCTATATTCATTCAAAGAAAGCAACAAAACATAGAAAAAAAGAAAATTAACCCATACCAAAAACAAAAAGAAAACAAACAAAAAACAAACAAACAATACGTACGTCTCCTGCATCAGACGATTTGAATGTGACATACTTTTCATGCACATCCATTTAGATAGAAAATTCTAAAATTTCGAAATCTCTCTCTACTGTAACGAGTAGCATTCATGTTTGTGAGAACGGCGAGCGATGTTCGAATACTTTTGAATCAAATCAATGGACACTTAGGATAGAAGTTTTAAAAAAAGTTACACCTCGATGTGGTTATTCCTCATTTTTCTTACAAATCAATGGAGACTCTCATCAGTACCAAAGTTGCTTAAATGATCACTTGAATTTTTCAGGCTCGAATAAAAAAAATGTGTAGAAATGGCAGTGTAATAAGAAAACGTATTTCGTAACATTTTTAACCTCTTCTCCGCCAATTACTGTGAGAAAAATGCTTCATATTCAGACAAATTCTTAATATATTAACTAAAAAAAGTGAGGAAACTTTAAGTACCCGAATGGTGACTAACACCTCTACTAGACGTATGGGCTGATAATTCCACTTGTTACAAGCTCAGAAGTGCATAAAAAGAATCAAAATCGACGTATAAACACGTCTGTAGCTGGGTTTTCAACGTTTTGATTTGGACGGGTTTATTCGTCCGTGTCTAAAACGTTATATATCTGTCTACCTCAGGATTGGGGTTAATTTTAGGCTTTTCCTTTCTACTTTACATCAGCCACATCTTAGTTGGTTTGCGTAAGATTAACCGAAATTTGCGTGAAGTTGCTTCGAAACGAGTTGATTAATTAAATATGCAAGGTATGTAGACTAAGTGTAAAAATAAAAAAATAAAAAAAATTAAACGCTTAATTCAACACACACGAATACAGACCCCAAGAAAAACACAATCCCAAGTACCCTAACACCTGGTGGTTTTATGAGAGCCACAATTACAGCAGCACTGGAGTGCCTTGGTAGAGAGCTCGAAGGAGTCCAGTTCACTCCAGGCTGATTTGCATTTGAGTTTTTCCTACTCCTAAACTGGTTGTCAATCAAGGCTACAGGGTTCGGCTACCTTTCTATTTACTCATAACTGTGGGAAAAAAATTGATTCCTAGCTTTATAAAGGGTGTTTGCGCGTTAAGTAAATGTAACGAACACGATTGGAATTAAAAATAAAACAGATGACCATTTGATGACTGGCATTGCTACAAGGCCCCAACAAATTCTAAGAAAACGCATGCTGCTCTTTTTAAAAACTCTAAAAAATTGTATTTATCTTGAAACCAATAAAACTGGTTCATAAACCACGGCTTACTAGAGTTTTGAAATCAAAGCCTCTGGTATTTGCTAAACCGCTTGAAATCTGTATATCTGAAAGTCCTTTTCAGATGAATCTACTTTGCAGTAACTATTTAGGCATAAAATATTTTTTTTTTATTGCGTCACGTACTTTGCTTCTATTACTTCGTTGCTTAGCATTTACAACTCCAACGACCTGCTTTTGCTTGCTGCAGATATTTTGATGTCAATAAGTGCTTTAACTCCTTCCTTTCGGAATGTTTATAATCATCATCATCATCATCATCATCATCATTATTATTATTATTATTATTATTATTATTATTATTATTCCTCTTCTTCTTCTTTATCATCTTTTTCTTCTTTAAATAAACATTAGAAAACCCCTAGTAACTGATTTGATATACAATTAAGTATAAAATTAAAACTATGGAGCAGCCACGAAGTCTGATGATTTAGGGTGCCATGTCCAAATGTAGTAGACCTGCAGTCTACCCCCCACCGCCATACCAGGAACAACGATGAATAGTTTAGTTTATGTGGAACTACTGCAGGAGAAACAGGAATTGCAGATGCGCATTCATCTATTATGCAATATGGTTCTTCATGGCACCGGTCAAATGTGGTTTAGAAATTTTCTAACAGGCTCACCGTGTCAATAAAGGACTAAGCAGGGATTATTCCAGATTTAGACACATTTGAAAATTTATGGGAAATTTTCAAAAAATGTTTCAGAAAACATTCAAGCCCTGACAGAAGCTCTTAAAGAAGTCGGAACAAAAGGAACTCACTTGGCTACTATAACAACTTAATGCTCAGCACCCAAGCAGTAATTAAAAAACAACAGCAACAAAAAAAAAACAAACAAAACAAAGAAAGATAATGCAAAGATAATATAAAATACTGTCCACTGAACTATTTGGCTTGAAATAAATAGTGACCATATCCATGTAAAATGTTGTGGAAACATTTTGTTTCTCATAAATTACAAGGTGGTCTTAAACGTTTAATGGCTGCAATACAATATCTGCATGCATACATGAGAAGTTTTCATCTGCTGTCCCTTCTATTCAATATTTTACACAATATTAAACAATGCAAACATTTGGCGGTTAATTGCAGTTAAGTGGCAATTCATTAAAATCAGACGATAACGCTTGCCCTTGTCACCAGGAGACACCCACACACATTTTCTGCATGAGTAGTTTATTTCATTATGTTTGCTTCCTGGCGCAATTGTGCTCTGGTTATTTTAACAAATCTTTTTTTTTCGCTCAAATTCTTTGAACATCTTGGTAGTGATACTAACGACATGACGACGTTTACTCTTAATGCTGAGTGTGCATTTGTAATTTTCAACTGCATGTATTATGTCTTCGATGAAATCTTTTGTTTTGTGTTGCTGTGCGAATTTTAAGAATACTATATGCTTCTTTTTTTTAAAGAAAAATTCACTCTAAATCAATCTGTTAAGTTTACTGTTTTGAGAATTGGCCATTATGATATTGAATGGCAAAAAATAGTCGCTGGATTCGAAATCATTTTAAGAAAACAACTAATGGATGCTCAAAAATATTGTCATCTTACAATTTTAAATATTCTGTCTATATTTCTGAGAGGAGGCATTATTTACACTATTTATTATTCGGACTATTGTCCTCATCTTTGTTGCCATATTTATCACAACGTTTCTGCAGCTTTCTTCAGGTGTTTGAAATGTTGAACTGAACACTTTATTTCGCTCGCTGGAGTAGACTGTTCTAGTTCCACGTGCCATGTCAAATGGATCTCACTTACCTTCTGTTAAGTCACCTCTCCAAGATCTCCACAACAGGTATTGAACTCACAAATTTTTGGGTCATGTCACTGGATCTAACGCCTTTATCCACTGTGACATGTGTCTTTAAGAACATCTGTGTATGAATTACTGGGACTTATAAACTTAATGTCTTCAGCAACTATTTTTACCAGTGCTCATATTGCTATTTTTGCTGTTATCATTTCATTTTTTTTTACCAGACCTCATATTGCAATTTTCGTTGTTATTATTGCTTTTCTCTAGCACTCCTTATTACTGGTTCCCGTAATGTATTCATTTCTATGCTTGGTCAGCTCAGGAGATTTTTGTGGCCTAGCATATGTGCTGATTCCCACAGCTGGTTAAGGCAGTGGAGAACGTGGAGTGGTGAATTAACAGGAGCTAACTGATAACTGACATCCATTAGACATGGCACTAGAATAGTCTACCCCAGCGAGCGAAATAAAGGGTTCAATTCGACATTTCAACCTCCTGAAAAAGCCGGAGCGCACAACGACCGAAACGCTGTGATAAATATGGCAACAAGGATGAGGAAAATAGTCCGAATAATGTAAATGTCAAAGGATATTTCTCAAAATATTTGTACGTCTATATTTATTAAATTCAATTTTGTCTGTGATATTGATAGAAAAATGAAATTCATGAAAATTACCAGTAGATTTTTGGATTAGTTGGAATAACTGTAAATACTTAAGTAAAAGCACATTTGGTTCACTGTATCGTGTTGAAAATCTTTCTCTCCAGAATCTATCTTACATATGTAAATATAAGTCTTTCGTTCCCCCGCGTTTTGAATATTACTACTACAGATAGTCTAGTGCTCCTTCTATGTATTTAGAGATTTTTGATAAAATACAAAGAAAAATCTGGAAGAATTTACAGAATATATATATTTAATATATGTCGAATGGATATAATATCGTTCTCTAAATTATTCCAGTTGGTAAGGACATTTTGTTTTGTTATTAGTTACTTTGTTTAATAAATTCATTTCTTTGTTTGCCTTGAAAAAGTCCACATTGGACGAAACGCGTCGCCTAATATTACAGTCTTTCTAATGTCTTTTATATATATATATATATATATATATATATATATATATATATATATATATATATATATATATATCAGTAACGAAAATCATGGTAATCCGTATGGATAATCCCAAGGAGGGTGAAATCCTGAGAGCTCAATGTTAAGTCAGAGCGAATAACTTAATGTAAAGAAAAACAGACCACTTTAAGGCTTCATTTGTTATAATTTATTTCACCAGGGAATTTTATTTTTCTCTGGATCTTCACTTCGAAAAGGTGAAACGGAAAATGAATTTAAAAATTTACACTTTTGACGGGCAGTATTAAGTTTATATAATTTGACAGAGAAGGTGGTGAGGGATGGTGTGAGAGACATGGTCGAGTTTAGAGAGGGAAAGGAGAGTTTTAAAATTTATTTTTATATTTCTTTTTAATATATTACTTAATATTGAGGAAGTAGGCGGTAAGGGTCAGATATTAACCTATTTAATCTGTCAAATCAACGGAAATGACATGGGAAAAGGAAAAAAGAGAAAAAAGGAAAAAAGAAAAAAGGGGGGAAGTAATGAGATAAGAGATGTACGTAGGGTTTATGGAGGAAGGGGAGGAATGGTATAGCTTTAGCAATTTAGATAAAAAGAGATTTAACAGTAATTTAAATGTTTAAAATCTCCACCAAAAATTAAATTTAATGCTTGATAGCAATTTAAATATTCAACTTCTCCACAAATAAATTCAGGGATTTAATATAAGCCGAATACTATATTAATAAACAACAATAATAAAAAAAACAAATTACTAATAGTAATATTTTAGTATTGTGAATGACTGTTAAGGTAAAATCTTTATCAGTCAGAATCTAATTCATGAATTTAATTTGTAGCTATTTTTAGATGGGTAATATTTCCTAATTAAGTTTAGGTTTCAAATTAAGATGGAGTAAGATTTGAAGGTAATAGTAAAAAAAAAATCTGTTTTTTCATATATATATATATGTAGGTACAGTGCTGTTCGATAAAAGTGACTCACCTGATTTTTTTACTAAATGTTCTCTTCTCCGATGAAACGAAAGTTGAGCTAAATTCAAAGGATAAGCGATCTAAAATGCGAAGAAGCTTTGAAAGCTTTTTTGAATTTAGCAGTAATTACTGTCAAGCATCCGTTCCGTATAATGTTTCTTTTCATGGAACTGGTTTCTTAAAACCTATTGAAAAAAAAAAAACCCAGGAGCGAGCAGTAGTATATATATATATATATATATATATATATATATATATATATATATATATATATATATATATATATATATATATATATTACTACTCGCTCTTGGGGTTTATATATATATATATGCATTTACTGAACAGGCTTCACATATTTTCACATTCAGTATGTATGTTAAATTTTTTAGACAGGCATTCGCCATGCTTTGCTTCAAAATCGAACACGCAGTAAATTCAAAAACATACAAAAAACATTGGTATACTCAATCGACACACCTTTTTCCAGGCAAGTGTACCAGCGGAATTCGTTAGGAATTCATTTAGATTGGCAACCGAATGTGAATTTCTTTAGAGAGATGCATAAATATTTGGCGCAATCAAGTATTGTCTAATGGCATTCTGTAAATAGGAAAGACAGGGCTTCGTTTAATATATTTCTTCAAAATGAAAGCAAAATGACCGATGCACAGCAAACAGCTAAAATCAACATATTCATATGATATAAATGGTTACTGCGGCAAGTAGAGTTTAGATCGAAATAATAATGCGCTGAGCATTTTATTATTAGCTAGGCACTGTCGCGATCCAAACATAGTATGTTTCATTACTGTGAGCCAACATAAATCAGGCCTTCACTTGGCATCTCTTCCAATATTACTCGTCCTTGCTGACATTCGACAAAAAGAGCTTTTTGCTATAACATCGGCAGCTATGTGATTGAATAAATATATATTTTAATAAGTGCTCATCGAACCCACGCTTCTCAACTTTTCAAATGTTCAGACATATTTTTAAGTCATGCTGTAAGAAGAAAAAAAGGAGGAAAAAGAAGACAAAGAAGAAGACGAAGAAGGAAGAGAAGGAACAAGAAAAGTAAGAAGAAAACGAAGAAGAAGAAGAAAAGAAGAAATGGGGCGAGGCAGAGAAGAAGAAAAAGAAGAAGAAGAAGAGAAGAAGAAGAAAAAAATGAGGAGGTAGAGGAAGAAGAAGAAGAAAAAGAAGAAGTAGAAGAAGAAGAAGAAGAAGAAGAGAAGAAGAAAAAGAAGAAGAAGAAAAAATGAGGAGGTAGAGGAAGAAGAAGAAGAAGAAGAAGAAGAAGAAGAAAGAAGAAGAAAATAATGTGTAGTAGTAGAAGGAGGCTAAGAAGAAGAAAACGAAGAAAAAATAAGAGGAAATCTATCAATAAAAAGAGAGAAGGGCTTATATAGAAACGATAAAGTCGTCTGACAGAAACCAGAAAAAGTGTTCGAACACCACCATATTTAGGTCTGGGATTGCAACATCCAAACAGACTACCTTCGTGAGACCACAATGAATACCGCTCTCAAAGATATCACTGTACGTGGTCACCATACGATTATATTCAACAAAATTAGGCACCTCAAGAAGTGCACGAATCTCCCGCTTGAGGTTGTCAGGTTATTAGAGGTTCAGGGTATTAATGTATCATTTATTGTTGCGACGCCTGGTTCTATATCACATTAAGTGGAATAACGCTTAATTTCTTCAGATTATGCATTGTTTGGCGTTGCATATATGCTGAGAAAGGCGCTATTTGTCTGAGGCCTATGGTCTAATCACACAGAAAACAATTGTTCTCCTTCGATCACCGAAGATCAGTCGTGTCGAACCCGATTAGTATTTGCATGGGGGACCGCGTGGGAACACCGGGTACTCTACGCAATCTCCAGAATTCTTAATATATTTTGACTTTAAACGCCCAGCAAGGGGTTGTTAAGGCGTAAAAACAAAATTTGTGGTCGTTGAGGTCGCGGACAAAATGTGTCTTCTTATTAACATGGCAGCCTATACAGGCTTCAATGTATCTTTGAAGATCTTAAAAAAAACTGTCAAAATATAAGGACATTCAAATCGAAATCTCAAAAATGGGGCATATGAGGACATTAATTCTAATAGACTAATTGAAGGCATTCCTGGTAGCCCATACCTAAAAGAAATCTTTTCAAAACTGCTCGATGGAAAATGTCATGATGCCATTACTGATTTTAAGTCTCTCGTCGGGACCCGGAAAAATGAGTATATACCAGAAATCGAAGAAAATAAAAGTAGTAATAATAATATCGTGTGCGTAATTTGTTAAGTAAATAATATTATGGAGTTAAGATAGGTAGAATTGATGTTATATTGGGTTGGTGCATAATTATCAGGTGTTTATGTAGCAGGTTATAAAAATGCGTGTTGATAATTATACTCCTTTAAAATGTCATTGGTGAATTGTTATGTTTCTTTTCATCATAAATATTGCTTAAAAAACGTCTGATAATTATGCACCAACCCAATAGCTTACGGTAGTAAGCGTTGGAAAGAAAATTAATTAAAGGAAAACCAAAAATTGAAATTTAATACACAACGCGATATTATGAGCTACAGTCTGCAGAAAACAAAATCTTATATGGTGTCAAATCCAGTAAATGAAATCAATAATTGTAACTTGGATTCGAACTCATTTTATCGATTCCGCTTTCTTTTACTGCGCCTATCAACATCTTTTTTATTCTTTCCTCTTTTAATGGTAGTAGACATAAAAATAAAAAATAAAATAAATCGAAGAGAAAGAGGAAGAAAAAGTTCTCCACATTTCAACTCAAGACCAAGGGGTGTGCCTGACCGTTTCCATCGAAAGGAATCACTCCACGACTGGGCCCAGGAATTCCTTTACTGGCCACTTCATATTCAAGAAAGTCTCCAATAGAAAACATAAAGCAGTAAGACAAGGTGGATTAAATTCAATACCATTAGAAAGAGAGAACAGTTATAAAAAACTAAAACAATTAGTAATAGAGAGAAAACAAATTAATACTTAAGTAAATTAATAATTATAAAACAAAAAATGTATTATGGACAGGAAAACACTTCTAAAACGATAAAAATACATTTTTTCGATTTTCATTTAAGCCTTCGCTTGAGGAACTCCTAGTCTACAGAAATTCTTAAAAAATGTTTCTTCTCTATATTTACGAGCGGATCAGTTAATATATAGGGTGAGGCAAAATTCGCGCCCATAGGAGTTAATGGATATGTCCTGTTCAGCGGCTACCAAGGTCAACAGACCTAAAAACTTTTGATTTTTTTTCTTGTGGGGCCATTTGAAATCAGTTGTTTATGAGACGCACATAATAAATATTGAGGAGCTTAGAGAAAGGATTAACTATGAATGCAGTTAAAATGGCAAAGGAAACTCGTCGACGTGTTGATGAATCATGCAGGCACAGAATTGAAATTTTTTTTGAAAAAGATGGCAGACATTTTGAACAGCACATGAAACAATTAAATAACTAGTAAATAAAATTTTCATGTGTAATTAAACTTTTAATAAATTGTCCCTATGATTCACGTCTTTTGCCTCGCTCTGTATAAGAAATACAGTTATTTTTGAATGTCTTGATTATAATAACATATATTTATTGAACAAATTCATTGATTTTTTGAAAGTCTCGATTATATTGAAAAACACATTTATATAACAAATAGATATATTTTGGATGTTTTCGATGATAATTACCAAAACATTTATTTTGAACATCTCGGTTATAATAACAAATATTTTATATAAGAAATATATTTATTTTGAATGTCTCAATTATAATTACAAATACAGCTTTGATTGTTTCGATTATAATTAGAAACATTCTAAATATTTTCTTAGTTATGACTTATAACTGACTAATGCTTACCAATTCGAAATGATTGTGTAGGTTTGGTTTGGTTTGGTTTACGGTATATCAACCTCAATGAGTTATTTAATGCCGAAATTTTTTTATTGCTAGTAATATTTTTTTTTCAAAAATGTATAGCTGGTAATTACTTTTTTTTAAATGTATTGCTGGAAACATTTTTTCGTCAAAGAATTATGGCTGGTAATAATTTTTACAAGTTATTTCTGATATTAAAACATATTTTTACACTTTCATAATGTTTTGACCCCAGTTTGGGGGTTAACTATTTACTCATAGCTGGCACCCTAACAGGTGCTACCAACCCGTGTCAGGGTGGACCCGGGAACACCAACAATTGAGAAGTGGTTCCACGCTCCTCAAAACCTCCTGATCAGAGGCCTTGCTGTTGGACGTAGTTTATCGTCTTACACAGAACGCGGATGTAGTTTGTCGTCATACCCAGGACAGACTGTATAGGTCAAATATTTCCTTCATTTTTACGTGGTAGATATTAAGATTAATCAGAAACGCCATCTTACTTTTGTTTATTTCTGAAAGAACATTTTGGATAAAAAAAATGTCTTTTGTTTTTTTACCTTATTGGATTGTGGTATTTAATTCTTGCCTGTCTATCTCACATATCTATATCTAGTGCCATCAATGCTTATATTTGCCTTCACTGTCAGACAGTTTGAAGACGTATAAAGCGTAGTTGTGTCAGAATAGCACTTCTTTAGAAGATCGATATGTGATTAACAGACATCAGGCTGTCTTTATTATCACAAGAATAGACAGCCAAATACCAAATACGTACAACTCTTGTGTGTTAATCAAATAATGATTACATTCGAACATGTTATTCAGTGTTACTGCGATTGGGGGTGGTTAACTTATAATAACCTGATGCCGATTGTTGAATTGCGTGTCTTCTCCGGATTCTAGTTGTCTATCGGAAATTCCTCAGTAGAGACACGACGGTACATCAACAGAAAATGATTCAAGTTTCTATTCTATGTGTTGGGATTAGATTTGGGAATTTGAAGTTATGTCTTGTGCCTAGAGTTGGGGATTTGATTCGATGTTTTAAGCTTAGAGTTGGGATTTTTGATTCTATGTCACTGGCTTAGAGTTGGAGCTTTGATTCGGTGACTTGAACTTAGTTTTGGGGTATTGATTCGATGTTTTGGCTTTAGAGTTAAGGATTTGATTCGATGACTTGTTTTACATTTTACGTTATTGTCTTGATGACAGAGAGTTAGTATTTGATTCGATATCGTCGTCTTTGAATTCGAGTATTGTTTCGATATTTTAATTCGATGTCTTATTCATAAAGTTAGGGTTTTGATTCAAGGCCTTGGGCTTAGATTTGGAGGTTTGATTGTATGTATAGGGATTATAGTAAGGGTTTTGTTTCGATTTCTTATGCTTAGATTTGGGGTTTTGATTCATTATCTTCGACATAGAGTTTTGATCCAATGTCTCAGTTTTAGAGTTAGACTTTTGATTCTATGTCTTGGAATTATATTTGGGGTTTTAATTCTATGGGTTCAGCTTAGGGTTAGGGTTTTGGTTCGATGTTTAATTCATATCTTAGGGATCTGAATTCGATGTCTTAGTATTATAGTTGTGGGTTTGATGCGATGTCTTAGTTTTAGATTTAGGGTTTTAATTCCAGGTCTTCAGATTAGATTGGCGTTTTGATTTTATGTATAGGGCTTATATTAAGAGTTTTGATTCGACTTCTTAGGGTTAGATTTGTGGTTTTTGATTCTATATGTTGGGCTTAGAATTGGGGTTTTCATTCGATATCTTAGGCTTAGAGTTAGTCTTTCGATTCGATGTCTTAGGTCTAGATGTAGGGTTTTTATTATATGTATTAGGCTTAGAATTTGGGATTTGATTCTATGTGTTCGGCTTAGAGTAGGTGTTTCGATGTCTTAAGATTAGAGTTGGTGTTTTGATTCTATGTCTTAGGCTTAGATTCATGGTTCTGAGTCTATGTTATCGGCTTAGAGTTAGGGTTTTGGATATATCTTTTAGGATTAGCTTCTGGTTTGATTCCATGTCTTAAGATTATAGGTTAGATTAGATCTGGGATTTTGATTCGATGCTTTTGGCTTTGAGGTGGGGTTTTGATTCTATGTCTTGAGCTTAGAGATTGGGTTTTAATACTATGAACTGTATTTCAAAATGCTTTTCTTTTACATTTAATTTACAGATACGCGACATTCGACTATTTCTAGTCCAAATGAAAGTAGTAGCGACCAAGGATTATTAACGTGAATATTCTCCATTTGCTTAATTCTGATATCCCCAGTACATCAGTCTTTCTGAGAACCATGCATGATATCTCTTCTTGAAACTAATATTTACTCCCATCTTGTTCTTTTTCCTTTGAGTTGTTTCAGTATTCATTTTTGCGATAAATTTATATAAATATATTTGATACCATTATCTCACAGTTTTTTCTTGAGTATTTTATAGAAAATAGCGGAGGAAAGGTGGAAGAATGATGGAGGAATGGATATCAGCTCGGATCGGGGAATCGGATAACCGATTTCGAATTCCTGTCGGGCTTATTGCATTCACACAGGAGTGTTGTGGATTCCTGGATGAAATCCAGTCCCAAATGAATGACAAACGCAGGAATGAAATATAACAAATAAATGTATTGATGCAATAATACGACTGGCAATACGGTCAGTAGCAATAATAATATATTATGTTGGTGCAAAAATAATGATGTAATAATGTCGTTTTTTGACGTTAAAAATACTTCAAAAAACGACATTATTACGTAATTATTTTTGCACCAGCCTAATATATACAGTCTGGGAAATTCAGTATCGAAATATGACTTCCTTCTGAGTCTATGTGCTCGCAACTGTGTCTCCTACAAAGCGGTTACCTCACTCTCTCACTGTATCACTGTATCAGTGTCTCTCTGTTACCCTCGGGTATTCACCGGCAGCAGTACAAGTACACACTGGTCGAGTCCATTTGTATGAAACACTAATACTCTTGGGAACGTTATCGTTCTCTTCTTCCATCTATCGGTAAAATAGCAAGACATATTGGCCTTTATAGCCTTGGTTGGCAACCAGTCTAGGAGAAAGACAAATCTGAATTCAAAGCCCTTCCTTGACAGATTTTAGCTTCGTCAGGCTCTCTTGGACATGAAACGTCACTGTTGATATAGTTTTATTAGACGTGGTACCCCTACGAATCTAGGATTAGATATGCTGCCCCTACGAATCTAGGATTAGATATGTGGCCCCTACGATCCTACGATCCCGGATTCGTGATCATCGTAATTTTATACAAGTGTGACAGACATAATCAATGAGTCGTAACTCTCGTCAGTGTAAGTTCTATCGAAGTTGTTTACCAAAGCTGAATTATTTTCCAATGTTTTTAGATCATTTCGATCAACAGATTGATATCTATAGTAATCGGATAAATAAGGAGAGGAAATCGCTTAATCCAATTTGTTATATAGACATTCTTAATATACGTTCTGCTCTCTTGAGTGACGTTTATATTTTTTAGGTGAAAATATATAAAAAGGGGCGAACAAAAATATCGAAAGAATGAGGCGAAAGCAAAGAAGGATGCAAATGCTGTGGGAAAAAAAAACACAGAGAAAAATAGGGAAGCTAGAAAAAAAAGTAAGTGAAAATGGTCGAAATCAAGCGCGAATTAAAGAAAAGAAAGAAAAGAAGGTAAAAAGGTAAGAAGAATAAAAAAAAAAGTAACAAGAAAGAAACGTAGAATAGAAGAAAACAAGACAGGGCACTTCGAAGTCATAAAATTAGGAAAGCATTCTATTGAGAATGCAAAGAAAAAATAAATAAACATACAAGAAAATAAAAAAAAAAAGAATTACAAAAAGAAAGCGAAGACAGTGAGAAAGGGAATAGAATACGGGAAAATAAGAAAGAATGCACGAAAAATATATATATATATATATATATATATATATATATATATATATATATATATATATCATTGATTTTCTTTCATATTTGCCTGTATTCATTTTACTTTCTTGTCGTTAAGAAAGAAAAAAATCAACTTTGCATAAAATTCTTAAAAATTAAAAATTAAAACACATTCAATTTTTAGATTAACGACCCATGATTCCTATAAGATTATATCGAATTTATGTCGTAACATGAATTTCATGACCTGTAAATAATGCAATTAGTATCGTGTTCTTATTCTTTGTCGTCATTAAATGCAAAAAATATCAAGTACAATTTAAAAAAAATTATGATCCCTATCTTCAATTTATAATAAATAACAGGAAATAACGATATAATCATTTTTTACATTCCGAATCTAAAATTTCTATAATTCAATTTAAGTTTACTTGAAAAAAAAAAATTAAATTTTATTTGAAAATATAAAATATTTGAATCATTTTAACGTGACGAAGAAAGCTGAAAAGATCTATGCGTAAGTCTGAAATCTGATCATAAGCTCTTAATGGCTGGATATCTGTCTACTAAGAAAGCTAGCTAATCCCCATTGCAGACGCGGCTCAGGCGTATTTGTGGTTGTTTGACACCCACAGAGTCCACCTGTGGTTTATACTGAAACTAGGATAAGCGGATCTTTGTTGCAGTTTCTGGGAGAGAGCGTGTAATCGAGCACGCCCGAACTTCACGATGACATGTGACTTCGTGCTAGCGCCAACCATGGACGTCTCCCAATGGTGGCGTCTACTAATTTCACTCACAAGGCCCGTGGTATGGTTTTCAGACACTTGTCAATAGTGCTCCATCAGATTCATAACATCAGGAAGTAAATCTTCTTGATAAATCGAGATTCGAACCCGGGTGTCATTGTCAGAAAGCGAACGTTCTAATTTCATGGCCACGTACTGATTTCTGATAACTTGTTCACGTGAAAGTTTATGCTCATTCCATGTCTGTTGGTTAGAAATTAGATGAAAACAGAGTCATATCCGAATGGAAAGACTGAATTAAATTCCTTGAACATATATTTTATCAAACAAAATTATATGACCTCTTCAATAAAACAGGGAAACCTTTCGCTTTTTTTCCTTTCGTGTAATATACGATAGCCTTATCATATTGGCAAAAATAATATCCACATTTTTTTAGAAGGGAAGCTTTTTGTTTTATACAATTATATGAAATGAACATTGTCTACGGAAGGACAAAAGCACATAAAAAAAAAAGTATTAATATATTAGATGTAATAAAATCGTATTGAAAATGTCAGTGTCATTTCATCAGTTAAGTGCCATACGTGATAAACGCTTGGGCGATCATGTTTTTTTTCAATTCATGACTGACGAAGCAGAAGATTATCCCGCAGCAGGTTACCATTTAATTCCTGCGTAGACTGGTTACTAACCAAGGCAAAAGCACCCTATCTCTCCTGCTATTCAACCTGGAACTGGAGGAGCAAGAGATGGACTCGTACCGTTTCCAATGGTATTTGCGCGTAAGTGAAAATAATGGACTTGTAACTTTTACAAGAATTTCAAAATCAATGTGTTTTTCACCCTAAAAAATACACGCTCAATATTCCATTAATTTATCCTATCATGTTGATGCTATAAAGATAAAAGGTACTTAAAATGATTTAAAAATAAATTACGTAAACCATTCTTCTGTCTTTTCTCTTAATAATAACACAAATATATGGCCGATGTTTTTTTTTTTAAGTTTTGGTGATTTTTCATCATGTACGCTCATATATTGTGAATCTTTGTGGGTATATAAAGTTTTTAAATGAATCGAAGCTTTCTTTAAAAAAAAAAAAGACATAAAACATAGGAGCTAATTTATATTTTTACGTTACTTTTCTTAAAATAATTCTAAATAATTCAAATTAAATTTTAAAGCATTGAAATGGATGGAAACTTTATCTTTCCGATCATAAAAAATACACTTTGTCGTTGATATTTTTCGCTCCATTTTGTAACTGATCAAAAAAAAAAAAGAAAGCTGTGTCTTGGTCCCTTGACTTAATCGAAGTCGTAAGAAAGGAGAAATAATATACGTCCTGGGTTAAATCTTTTTAAAAATCAGTATAAAGTAATTTTTGATGTGATATTACGGTCGCCAGAGGTTTACTATACTGTACATATGAAGCCATTATGGAAACCACATAAAACACAGTTTTATTTATGCGCAACAATGCTCCTTATTTATTTAAATTTATCCGGGGATTTGTTGAGTGTAAAAGGTTTACAGAAGAGAAGATAATCGAATGGCCACTATCAAGTCCCAATCTGAATTCGATCGAAAATCTATCATTAATTGGGAAGATACAATTTATATGATGGTGACAAACAATATGAAATCAAAGCAGGCCTATGGGATGCTATTAAAAACACTATGTCGGAACTTGAATCTGCTGAATTAAAGAAAAAATAACAAAACCAATGGATAATAGTTTACTAGCTGTTATTGAGAAGATGGCTACCTATATTAAATGTAAATGTTTCAAAGACTTAGCATATATAGATTTATTATTTGTTCTATTATAGATGGTGATCAATTGTTAATCATTACATTGGCAGTAAAAAGATAAGCGCTTCAGGAGAAAATATGCGGAGAGCAGCAAAATGGTTTAATACGAATGAAAGGCAAGCAGTAACACTTCTGCATTCTCTGTCTTTCTCTTTTAGTGCGCCCTGTTCAAAAGAAAAAAGAAGACAAAAATATTAATTCACTGTTTTTTTTATCTCTACTATACAATGACAAAATATTTCAATTACTTACACGTCTTAAATATTATCGCTGATTATATATTACTCAAAAAATGTTCAAAAGCTTTTTATCAAGGAATGGTAAGGCGTTCAGTGTTCAGTTTAATTAGGCAGAAAATGTTCTTTGAGACAAATATTATTAAAGACAATAGACATTTTGTGTCGATTAATTTTATTGATCGACTTTTCCGAATTAAGAATAATCCTTCTCAGACGGAATTTCCTCCTTATCTGAGAAGTATTTGGAAAAGTCGATCAATAAAATTAATCAAGAGAAAATGTCTGTAGTCTTTAATAATATTTACCTAATACACACACACACACACACACACACATATATATATATATATATATATATATATATATATATATATATATATATATATTACCAGGATGAATTTAATTCAACTTGTTTTATTAAATAAAATCAGCTAAACCGCTATATGAGCGAAGCACAAATCAGTAAAAAATATCTTTCACCACAGGTGACAGAATTTTACAATATTCTCAACATATTCCAAAATGCGTGTAAAACGTCTAATAATATATTCTTCCTGGCTGCTGTTAAGGTCTTCGAAACCGTTTATGAGCATGCCATCTCTGACACGATACACTTAGTTTAGAATATTAAATATAGCGTTCCACCCACTGCTAGTGTGAAGATAATTGATCCGTTCTGTCTAGTATAGTGACAACACAGTCAGTTGCTAACAATGACTGAGACGGACAAAAATAATGGAGAAAAAACATTAATATTGGAGAGTTTCTCTAGACATTTGATGCGGGTGGATAGTAATTGATGACTAATTTGCTAACTTAGCACTAATACTCTGGTAAAATGAAGCCCTCTCATAACTACAGGGAAGTGTACCCGAAATTCAAATCATTTCTTTCTGTTTGCAAGTATAAGTGTCATTTTCGTTCCCATTTTTCTTAAAACTTAATCGGTGTTCACATATACCCAGTTCGCTATTCTCAGTATTCTATTGTACAAATATATTTCTGTTGCCTCAAGTCTTCTCTTCATCTGCGAGGAGACTGATCATTAGTCATGATTTGGCTTGCAGAATAGATCGAGCTCTTTCGCCTAGATAAGGCATCCGATCTAGGAGAATGTGAGCCTTGAATTCAAAACTACTCTGAAAAGGGATGAGATCTGTCAGACTATATCGACCAAGATTCACCACCTGCTGCTACGTCTGTAGTACATGCGATGCCTCTATAACTCTAATTAGTTACGGGACTCGTAAATGGGTTTTATTCTCGGATGTAGAATATCTTAAGTGAGTGCAATAATTAGCAGAGTTCAAAAGGTCAAATACGCAATAGAAAACATTGAAGACTTTTTTTTTCAGACACATGATGCTTCTGATTAGAGAATGAAGTTCATCGTTACATTTAGCGTGAAAGTAAATAGTAAGTAAATGTTATTTTGTATCTATGAATTATTTATTTAATAAAATTTGTGGTACCAATATATATATATATATATATTTACAATGATGTTCACTCTGTACAAGGAACGTGGGCCACTCGATGTAGAAGGTTACAGGATATTGGGCACAGTTTATGTGAATATGTGCGTAAGATTACGGTTGGCCCGAGACTTGAACATATTGAATGTATTGAGGGGTAGTAGCCTCTTAAGATTTGGTTATTGTTGTTGTTTCCTTCCTCTAAGGAGTCTAAGTTGAACTCTTTCTGACTACTATAAGATTAGTAGGAAAGAAGGGCTTGGGGGAACAGTTCCAAAATGTTCATCTGTCGAACTCTCTGCTTTGAGCAAAGAGGAACCCGGACGTGGCTTTGCGGCAGGGCAAAGTTTTGTCCGGGGAGTTAGACTGGCCATGAACTCGTTTATGCGGCTTCTAAAGGAATATTTTCGGGAGAGCCTACGGGCTCCAAAAACCCACGGTAAACTCGCCCTTGTGCAACATACATCCCACGTGGAGGGAAGCTGTTAAATATAACAGTACCAAAATGAGCGTTGCTATGGAACACTCTGCCTTCAGCTGAGAGGAACCAGGACGAGGCTTTGCCGGAGGGCAAAGTTTCGTCCGGGGAGGTAGACAGAGCCTGAACCCGTTTATGCGGGTTCAAAGGAAATATTTTTGACCGAGCCTACGGCCTCAGATGACCCACGGTAAGCTTGGCCTTGTGCCACATAGAGGCCACGTGGGTGGGTGCTGTTAAATATAATAGTCGAATAGATTGAACGTTGGGTCAACCGACACACACTCACTAGTCGTGCAATACTCTTCTGTTGTACTTATTGTTTAATATATGGTATATCTGCAACACTTGTTTTGTTATTTCTTTAAACATTTACTTGGTCACAACAGTTACATAAGGCAGTTGTTCGTTGAGAGAAGCTACTCGAGTGGGACATCGAACCAAAGAATATGAGTGTCATCCTCTACCATGTGCGTGAAAGATAGGACTGGTGGTACTAAAGAATATAATTATTGTGAACATTTTCCATGGAAATCGCGATCGAGTTACGAGTGGCTTGCGACCTTTCAGCTGTGAGAAAGCGATTGTAGGGTGGAAATATTTATAGCAGCCTCTGTAGGGGTACTCCTTTTTCAGCCTGTTCTGTCTCTTTAAAGGGTGGAGGATAACGGGAGGAATGGTGTACTTGCTGTAGTGTTAGAGAGAACCGAACATTGTTCCAGCACCTGGATCGTATGTATGAGTTCTTTTTAGAGTTTAAGTCCCAATAGACGGTCACGGCATGGGGTCTTCCTGAAGGGACATCCGTTCATGGTGATTTCTGAAAGTTCTGTGTCCGACGGTAAAAAAAATGATTTTCATGTACGGAAAGAAAAATATCAGAGAGCGAATTATTTACACAACAATTAACCAACCACTACTCCGCACTCCCGCTCCAACCTAAAAAAACCCCCAAAAAACAGCCTTAGGTTTTCATTATATTTTAATTATATTCTCTTTCTCCGCGTTATCTTATACTGTTTCGATTAACTATCTCCAATAATGTTTTAATATTTATAGTAATTATTATTATAATACTAATAAATAGTGTTACTAAACGCAGAAAATATTTATCAAGAAAGAGTTAAGTAAAATATAGCGGTGATGTCCTTTTTTTTTAATTGGATGCCAAAGTCATTGAATTGAAAACAGAATCTAACCACTTGACACTTGAATGAATATTATTCAGTTCTAGTCTCTCGTTATATCCACAAAATGTTTGGTGATAAGGCTGTTCGTCATCACGTATTTTTACTAAAGTGTGGCAAAGGTAAAAAAAAATGTTTAGCGAATGACATTTCTTTTGGTTTAACATCCGTTTGGCATGTTTTTCTTGGCCTATGAATCTGCTAATATGCACTTCACCGAATTTACGCTGAACATTAATTTATCTTGCACCAACAGAAAAATGTTTAAGAATGGGACAAAACATTCTGCCAGTGGCCATTACCGTCGATTTCTTGCAAGAGGAGAAAAAGAACGTAAGGTGCAACCACGTGATAAGAGTTAAGTAGCCAATGAAAAACAAATCCAGAATTTTGCTGGTCACTGTGTTCTTGTGATCTTTAGAAAACCGATATGGCATTAGGAGGTTACCAGAATGGATGTCTTTTTTTTCCTTTTATTTTTTTTTTTAGAAAGAATAGTCTTTTGGTTTGTGATAATTTTATGATATTTGCACATAAAATACAATTAAATAATGCGTTTGTGATATAGTGTTTCTTTGCTGAAAAAATTAGAAATAAGAAATCGTTTGTAACTGTTGAACTTTTGAACCTGACTCAATTTACAGATATTTTCGTTGCTATATTGTGCAAAGGTGACTCGCATCATCAAAAAATAGATCCCTGTATTAATGCTGTACCGGAGTTATGGATTTCTTACGAGACTTAAGATTGTGTAATAACACCATGGGGGATATTATAACGGAAGCGAATATCCAGAAAAAAATCTTACAGAAAAAGGGCAACAATAAGGACAATTATAACCAGAATCGGAAAGAAGATAATAAAACTTCTTAGGCTCATAATGAGAAAGAAATGCTTGGAGAATATGACAAGCACAGGTGTTATTAAAGGAAAAAAAACGGACAAGGGAATTAAATAAGCTACGTACTTCAGAAGTTTATTTGAAGTGGGTAGGTTTTATATATAAGGTTGGTGCAAAATAATGTCGTTTCTTACATATGTTACTATGTGAGAAAACGACATTATTTTTGCACCAACCTAATATATATATATATATATATATATATATATATATATATATATATATATATATATATATATATATATATATATATATAAACCTTACTAAGACCTACAAAATATAGGATGTTTTGGAAAGCCACGACACTTATAAGAACAGTAACATTAGACCCCAAGAAATATATTTCCCATCTGAATCCAAATATATGGGGGGGGGGCTTTCTGTTTGAATTACTGGGATAAGTGTTATCATTATTCACATTATTCATATTTGTATTAGTGTACACATTTTTGTTGTTATTACAACCCAACGGCTGTTGTGGCCCCTGGCCATCCTCAGGTGTATATCGACTTACCTATTGAATAAAAACGTTGATTTGTGAATTTTGTATCATAGTGGTTGTGAGTTCAATCCCTGTGTTGGGTAGTGTATACTTGCACTCAGTGCAAACGGACGAGCAACAATTGAAAAGTACTAAATTAAATTAATAATTAGACGAGGCCAGTTCAGAATTTGCAGTAGGTTAACCAGATCGATATACACAATAGTCCAAATATAAATCTCGTAAATATATAGGAGTTATTTCAAATATGATTTGCTAGTCATATTTGTTCCAAAACTGAGATGAATATTCCATTCTGAAAGCATCTTTCCCAAGAACTGCAAAATACTATTTTGTGAGTGCTTCCCTATATAATTTAAACTTGACGACTTAAAGAAAGCGTCAATCCTTATTTATATTCCAACAATATTCCCTTCTTCCACTTCCACTTATATTCATATCCCATACCCCTTACCATTTCAATAATAAACTTCTATGTTGAGTATCTCTGGAGTCTTGCATTGTGCGAAAATATATATAAACTAGCAGCATAGCCCGGCGTTGCCCGTGCTTGATTCAAAAATCGTACGACTCATACAGCAATCGCTATCACTTGACTTAAAATAGTTTTGCCCTTCCTTGCCTTTAAAGTAGTGCCCTTTGCCGTGTTGATGTTGTTACATTCCTTACTTCTTGCCTATCTCACAATGCGATTTTTTCTAAGCTCTATACTAAACATAATTCTATTACGAAAAAAGAACTAAACAAAATGAACACAAAACGATCAGCTTTAAAAAAAGGACTCGTAACTAGAAAAACCGAATGAAAAAAGAATGTTAACAACAAATACTTTTTCACACCAAGCCCAGTTCTGCGGAATCAGAATCAACGTTGAGTTTAAGCAAGCGAATGAGCCAATTGGAGTAAAGTGCCAAGCAGATTTAAATTTTTCCCACTTGTAACGAATGCAGCTATTGATTTTTTTTTTGCATGCTAGCATGCTAGTTAACATTCGTCTGAGTCAGCTGTTGGCTCTGACGCTGGCCAATAGAATCTTCCTTCCTATTCGTGGCAGCCAGCTATTGGCTCTCACCCTGGCGAGCACAAAATGGCCGCAAACTACATGAAAACTGCCATAGAAGCATGAAAATATCGATTATTCCCACTATCGATGGGAGTTGGGAAATGCAATGTCGGTCTTGGCCTTCCCGCTAACTTGGAGCATGTGCATGTAAATTTTGGTGCAAATCCGTCGAAAATTACGGCCGTGCATTCGTTACACACACACACACACACACACACACACACACACACACACACACATCCTGCCTTTAGATACATAGGTGCGACAGAAATATTTTCCACTTTTTAAAGGTTGAAAACAATACCAAGATAACTGCTATTAAAAAAGTTATTTCACTGTTGTTTAAACAATGAGTTGCCTTATTTATTCATTTGATTTTTAAAATTACACCTTCCAATTGCTGAACTCTATTCGCCATAAACTTTTGTAGACGATCTCTAGAATTTACCATCAGTCGGAAAACCAAGGGTTTGAAGATCTTCGAAGTGGCTTTCTTTTAAGCGCTGAACCTGTGGCTCTGATATTTCTATCCCGAGAAGCATCATTCTGACATAGCATGTAATTGTGTCTGAAACATCTCCGTGTTGCAAGTACACATTCACCAGATTCAAAAGCAAGCTCTCAGTATGTACCGGTTAATGCCATGATGGTAACTGATGGTATCTGAAAAAGGAATGGTAAGACATTATTTAGCGGAAAACACCAAATTCACTGAAACAAGAAAGGTTATAATTTGAAAAGTGGGAGTTATTTATGCTTTACATGTCTGCGAGATAACGATATATATTTTTGTATATCAAGAACAATATTGAGGAAAAATGTAGGACAAAGTGGAAAAAATTATTTTGTCACGGGTTTCATTTCTTTAGGTCTAAATTTGCTATCTTCGCGGGACTACACATGCCTACGGACGAGGGATGCTTATAATTTTTATTTTAATTTAAAGAAAATCTTTTTTCATTTAGATTCATTTTCTTTTCCTATACTTCACTTTTGTTAATAGATATCGCATCTTGTGATAATAGAAGTTCTGCCAGGAAATTTGAAACACTGTAAGAGCCAGGGAGAAAGTTTACTGTACCTGACCTTGCGATTGTGTTCCGCCGTAACGAGGATGACATAAAAATGCAACAAAAGAGAAAAAAAATTCGCCACGACAAAAATGTCTTGATCGTAAGGTCATCTTCAGTAAATTTTCGCCCTATCTCTTACGAAATTTCAAGATTCTTTTATCAAAGTAAGCAATGTCTACTAACAAAAGTAATGGAAAGAAAAAGAATTTAAATGAAATCGGCTAGATTAAAAAAGAAAAAAAAAAATTCCCAGCATGAATTGTTCGTGCGTATGTGTAATCGCACCAACATACATTTAGTCCGATTAAGTTCAAAAGAACGAAACGCGTTTCAAGAAAACTTGCTCCACTTTGTCAAACATTTTTCACTAATATATGTTTGTGTTTGCTTTATTTTTGTTAGTTCACTTCATAGTATCAGGAAAACAAATATAATGCTGGTAGTGTTATGTCTTTCACTAATTGTTATTGATCCCATCTTTTTCCATAATTATCGTTCAGTATTTAGGATCAAGAATGGAAACGTGTTGAAAAAGATCAATCTACATCTCACAAAAATGAACAATACATGTCTTCCTCTATCATTCAGAACGAAAGGAGAATAACCCCGTGTGGAGGGAATAAAGTCATATTTTCCCTATTCGCATAAGATTGCCATATACGTCAGGTAGGTGGAAATGGCCGACACGTACAGCAGTCAAACGTTTGTGACAATAATGACGATGGTAGCGTCAGTCAGTACAAATCAATATATAATTATTGTTCTTAATTTGAAAATTCAGCGCGCATTTTTTCTGATCAAATATTCACAAGTAAGCATAGCAGTTCAGAGGAAATTCTCGGGAAAAGTAAATCCCCTTTTGGTTTAATAATTTAAGAATATATGTTGCCGTGTTATCGAGTAACTAATCATAACATGGTTGTATTTTAAATCATATCATGGCTGTATTTTAAAGATATCTTGGAGGAAAAATCACTCTATAAGGCGTCAAATCAAGTAACGTAAATTTTGAAGTTAATAATTCACTTGAACGGTTACTATTTTATTCGCTTTGTGCATGCAACTTTAACTTATAAACCATAATTTCTTTTACGAAAGCGAAAGTTGCAATGCATTTTTACTGATTGACATTTTCTGGGAAAGAACTTTCTAGTTTTCAGCAATGCACTCAGATACACGACTTTGTTTATCGAATGCAGAACTAACGTGGGTTATATTTTGGAATTTTTTGATCCTTCTATCTTGAGTTAATGTCCATGCGCCTGTGTCTTTGTGGAATAGAAAGAAAGAACATAAGTGAATGCGCCTGTTGATGTACCTTTGTGACGTGCGAACGTCTTTGTCTTTCCTGTGCTGACAAATACGCTAAACTGAAATTTAGGACTCCGCTGTCACGTTCCTACTTATATGTAATGAGAGTGTTTGCGTGCGTCGGTAGCCTTGAGTCCAACTGCTGTCAGCCTATTCCGAAGCGCATAGACAGAAGTTGTGGACAAAGTCCAATACATGTTCGTTCGCTCTGACGTCCAATTGCGTGTTTGTGCAAGGGCGAGTTACGATAAAGAGCAGAAGTTAAATAAGCAATGGGGGTTGGCCTTTGTAAATATCAGGAGTGGTTCTTAGTCTTATGTAAAACATAGACGAGATATTCAGTCTTTTACTAACATTTTGATATATTTTTGTATCAAAGTTATTTTAAAAATAAATGTTAGTTTTACTCAGCTACGCTTTAAGGGTCCGACATGACTTGTTTTTTCTAAAGTTACTGAATGACCAAACTAAGATACATTGTCTTCTCTATAAGAAACAGCGTAAAGAAGAAACGTTTTTTATATGCTGTGTCAAGAACGTGGGCTACTTAAAACGTTTTATCCGTTGTAGCTCTTCGTAAAGTTTCTCTTTTTACGATCCCTTGCTTATTCTACCATCGTTTTACATAAGATCGTCGGCGATATGGGCGAAAAAGCAGAATCCTATCGCTAACCCCGCCAGAGACACCCGAAACGACTTCCGCGCCGGCCTGTGACGGGGGCCGCTGGACTGATCATTCAATTGCATCATGTGAGACACGACTCTGCCCAAGGTGGCTATCAGGACACCTTCTAGATAAAACCAGTGATGCACATGTTTTTTGTTGTTCTTGTGTTTAAATGCGTGCAACATCTAATTGGAATGTTTAGCGTGGGCCCAATACATATTGGGATCTTTCTCTTTGAATAAGGGTACCTTATTGACATTAAATTTGATTCGAAGCATCTGGTATTTGCTGGCGTGAATCTAATACTAGTCAATTATGTAAACCAGAAGTTTGGTCTTTCCAATAAAATATACAAACGTTTAGGAGTTCGTTCGGATAGAAAAGATATATAACTTATGGCCGTATCACGTTGAAACATTGGTTCCCGTACGATCAACGAAGTTAAGCAAAGTCGAGCCTGGTCAGTACCTAGATAGGTCATCATTTGGGAATGAGCTTCGAAGTGTGGATGGTGTAATGGATAAAGACTCAGAATTGTTAATCGGAGAGTTGCGTACTGACTTCAGTTGCGTACGTCATGTCCACATGTGAAAATATCTTCCCCCCAGCTATGGGTTAAGTAAAAAGACTTGTATCACTAAATCGTTATCATCATCAAAAACATTTATGCAGTCTTTTCTGCCTTTAAATAACCTGCAGTAGGTTGATAAGCTGTAGAAAACGAATCTGTCAATCAAAACCTGATAAAACTATCTATTTGTAAACATAATCTTTCCTTTTATTTATCAGTTGTAAGAGGATGAAAATATTAGTTCTTTTCTCATCTTGCAGCCATGCTAAATTACTTTAATTGTTATTTTCTTGTATGCATATCCTCGTTGGGGCAGTGTACAATGATTTTCTTTGTGTTTCCTTTCCCTGTTGGGGCATTGTCAATTTTAACCTCTGCGAACTGTCCGGCATGGCATTGAATGCTGTAGAATGTCCTCAAAGATGAGGAAGAGACTTGAAGCAACAGAAATGATGTTCCACGGAAAGATGCTCAGTATACTATGAACCGAACATGTGAGGAACGTAGAGGTTTTAGATAAAATGGAAAACAAAAAGACAACGTATAATTAAAATCAGGAAGAAACAGTTAGAATTTTAGGTTACATAATGAGTAAGGAGGACTTGGAAAATCTCTTACTCACAGGAGTGATTGGCTTGTAAAGAATTGTAAATTGTGGAGATCCATGATCGTCTAAGCGCTGAGAGGATACGGCACATAAAAAGTAGTAGTAGTAGTAGTAGTAGAAAAAGAGTCACCTCTAAGTAGAAAACGAGATCATGTTTCTCAGGTTATTCCCTGTCAGTTAAATTACGGGGAAGAGAGACAGCTTTATGATTGTGGAGCTTCAGTTAACATATATTAAAATTAAAAAAAAAAAATTTCTTCAACGCATGAACTTTGTGTAATTTTTAAGTGAGAAAGGACGTAAAATAGCTGAGCAGTAGCTTAAAAACTAATCAAGCGGAGTTGCATTTTGAGAAGTCATTTCTGCATGAATGTACCGTTTGCTGTTTCTTTTATTTTTTTCATTTTGATGATCATTTAAAAATACTGGACGAGTGTGAAATTTGCTTCCGCATTAAACATCATTTGACGTGTTAAAAATAAAGGTCCACTTTCTTTAAAGCTGCTGCAATAGTTTAGCTAGATAACAAATAAAAATATTAACCTAAACAAGAATGATTAAAAAGAGCCGAAAAATTTATATATATATATATATATATATATATATATATATATATATATATGAAGAAATATAGTTTTATGGTGTGCTATATTTATGGGATAAAGTGCTCAATATTAGAGTTAGAGCGTATGCAAATATAAAACGGAACATTGAAGTCAGTACTCAGAGGCGACAGCATATTTCATGCTAGACGCAATCGTCAGGCCACCTGACTTCAATGTTAACTCATATATATATATATATATATATATATATATATATATATATATATATATATACTGTATTTTTCAGTTTACAACACGCACTTTTTTCTAAAAAAAATATCCTGAAAAATAGGTGTGCGTCTTTCAAGACGAATATAAGGCAACGCCAAGGATAAAGTAAGCTTGGGCATTCACCTAATTGGCTTGATTGATAGGGACGTGGAGTTTTATGTTGAGTCATTACACTATAAAATTAGCTATCTATCTATTTCAGCATTATATGAAGTAACTTCTGCGCTTAGCTGTTACATGTATTTCCAAAACTATAAACAACCCTGGAGCCAAGCCACATACTTAAATTCTGTTTACTAGCAGCGCGGGAGACTTTCTCCTCTTGATCTCGATGCTCACACTCTTATGTCGTGAAAATATCAGTTACCATCAAGCTGTTACACGTATTACAAACTTTTTTGTCCTGGGAATTATCCCCCATGGCGAGTTCATCAAAACGATTTAAACCCACACTTGGACAATAAAAGATATATGGAATATTTACTAATGACCAAGTAGTATGGCATTGCCATAAAAACAAAATCGGGCGAGGGATTAATATAAACAATACGTGGCAACAGTGTGTGAGGGACCGTATGGTAAATGTAATGTTGTATGAGAGAGAATTTTTTCTTAGAAATTTCTTTGCCGTATTAGGGTGCGTCTTCCAAGCCTATGTCTTATTGTTTTGGAACGTGCAGTCGCAACGCTGAGTTTGAAATTAAAATTTAAGGTTCTGCGTTTATGTACAAATATAGTGATAAGAGAATTCTTTTTTACTGGTAGATTTTCCGTCAAAGTGGCATGAACTATATTGTTCAATAATTACTGTAATGTCGCACTTATTATCCGAAAGTTGCACTTGGATCAGTTATTTTAATTTCAATAAAGGTCAATTAATTTAAAAATTCATGAATTATTCATACAAAAACAAATACAAAGATTAATGATGATGTCTGTAGGAACAGACGAAAGCTTGTAAAAATAATAAGACCTTATGCAACTGAAATTTATAAAACAGGATCTTTTCATTCATAAACAGGTTCGGGGTTTTTGTATATTATTTGAATTGTTCGCAAAGATGGATTTCTCACCATTTAAATCATTAACCTTTGTATTTGTTTTTTTGTATGAATAATTCATGAATTTGTACATATATATATATATATATATATATATATATATATATATATATATATATATATATATATATATATATAAAGTAAATAATTTAGACAAGATTTGTCTACTTATTTTTAATAGCAGCCTACCGTAATTACGGACAAGTATCTTAGCATTCTTATTAAGGTTGAGTTTTTATTTGAATGATGCATCTAACATCTTTCAACATTTACAACTGAACATCTGTCCACATCAGCAATTTATCAAAATTACTGTTGAAAATAATCTATACCTTTTCATAAAAATAATAAATAGAATCTAAAAGTTCTTGAAGCTCTATGTATAAAAATATTGAAACCAACCCTTAATAAGAATTCATCATCAATACTGCTGAAATATTTACAGTAGGACGCTGGGTATAATATAACCATGTCTTCAATTGTGAAAGCCTAGAAGAGATTTAATCAAGCTGCTAAATTTCCACACTACCGAAATAAAAAAAAAAATATTGAAAGTAAACTTTTGTCGATATGAAAAACTTATATTTACTCAATTTGAGAATTTCTTGAATAATTGGTTGAAAAAAAAAAAAAAAAAGAAAAATGTTTTCACCAATTCCAACAGTCATAAATGAATAATGAGTTTTTTTTTTATGGGGACAGCTTATATCCACACTTACCCCAGTCCTTATCACGTGAGGTCTTCCAAATTTATTTTTTTAAAGATTTGTAATGATTTGTATAATGGCTGACATTTTGAATAACGTACCTGTGTGAAGACTGGAAATTCGTGTTCGATACCATCGTAAAGCCAAGTCTTTTAGCAAAATCTATTTAGATCAAACGTTCTATGGCTGGTAAAATTTCGGCTTTACATAAAAATAGTCCACGGTTAAAAAAAACCTGCACAAGGTTAGAAATTATGCCAATCGCCGTGAAATCATTCTGTCTAGAACAGTCATTGAATAGTTAAATGTTATTCTCTAATGAAAGGAATCTGGTATGGAATCTGCCAGATTCTAGTACAAAGTTTCTGTGATTCCGTTTTCTATTTGGAGAAATATCAAATGGAAATGATTGCCCCCTTGAGTCTTAATCACAGATTAACCGTATATAGCTATCTAGGTAGATAGTCATATCCTTATATATAAGTCTCTGATATATCTATTAGATTGGTGCAAAAATAATGACGTAATAATGTCGTTTTTTGACGTATTTTTAACGTCAAAAAACGACATTATTACGTCATTGTTTTTGCCTCAACCTAATATCAATCTATCTATGAGGCCCTAGTGTTTTCTATCTATCTATCTATCTATCTATCTATCTCCGTATATATATATATATATATATATATATATATATATATATATATATATATATATATATAGCTAGATATACGAGTCTCTAATCTATCTTCCTATCTCAATAAGTTCCATATATCTTCTCAATCCCTTTGTTTATTTTTTTCTTTCTCGCTTTTTATCTATCTATCTATCTATCTATCTATCTATCTGTTGTGAGACCGTAACATACCTACAACATGGACACTTCCAGGACTATATAAAGTAGGCTATATAACACTCTAAGGGAAGATGAGGAAAGAGAGAGAGAGAGTATTCTAATACCGTAGTATCAGCCGCGCACAACTACCAATATTGGACACTAGCACATAGTAATCTCCGCTTACACTTACACTATCTCTGTAACCTTTTTGTTTAATATATCTTACTAACCTCTAATACGTGTTCCATGTTTTCCTTCTGTGGTCCCGACTTTGGGCCCACATCAGTGGCGATGAAGAATTCGAGAAACGCACTCACGCCAAAACCTCAATACCTTACCAGTCCCACATCAGTGGCGTCGAAGAATTCGAGAAACGCATTCACGTCGAAAACCTCAATACCTTGCCAGTCCCACATCAGTGGCGACAGAAAGATTCGAGAATTTTGTTCTCGCCATATCAATAGCGACAGAGTACTCGAAAAATACACAGAAACTCCACGCGTTTCCACAGCAGTGTTGAACGAGAAATTAAGCTGGTATTACTACATTAGCGATTTAAACGCAACACCCAGCGGCTACATATAAAAAAATATTTCGATACCAAACAGTAGTGACGAACAAGCGATTCGACATCTACGGAATATTAAAGTCTGTCCAAATGACATTACGAGAACGATTTCTTACACACTCACACACAGAAAAAAAAACAGTTTGTTCCTAAAACAAAACTGACAACACCCGAGCCGAAGTACTACTTACGAAAATTTTTCTTTATGTAACTGAGCTGAATCTCGTGCATAAAATTATTCTCCCCTCAAATTCACTGAGGCGAGTTTTCTCTTTTTTGTACCTCTACATATATATATATATGCAAAAAATACGGAATAAGTGTGGTGGAAATTTATACAATTACAATAAAATTAACAGAACCACGGAATCGCAAAAAAAATCTAAACACATAATTGGTCTAGTTTAACTAATTGTCTGTCCATATTTTTTGGGGTAAAAAAACAATAAAATCTATCAAGATTTTTTGTGTACCTCCCCTTGGTACACGGATGTCAAAGCAACAAAAAATCGCTGTCATTTTTGTTTGTCTAAATAAGGAAGATTTTCAAAAAGTAATCGTCCAAATGCTAAAAGTAAATTTGGATCAGCAACAAAAATCAGAAGAAAGACAACAACAACTATTTTTGGAATTACATAAACAACAAATGGAATTCCAACAAATTACGCTTCAGAATGCTGAACTACAACAGAAACAACTTAAAGAATTACTCGTAAATGCATTAAAAAGGCTCAAACTCTGAAAAAGATACAATATTCTCCCAGAGTACAATCTACAATTCAATGGAAACCTTTGAATACTTACCAGAGAACGACAAAACGTTCGAGGCTTTTTACAGGCGCTACGAAGATATTTTCAACGTAGACTGTGAACAATGGCCCATTAAAAAAAAAAAGTTACATTTACTATTGAAAAAACTTGGAACTACAGAACATAGTAGGTTCGTAGACTTCATAATACCCAAGAAAACCACTGACTTGGATTTTTCAGAGACTATTAAGCTCCTATCGGAACTATTCGGGCCTAACACAACCTTGTTCCACAAACGTTGGAAATGCCTGAACACAGTCAAAGACAACCAGCATGATTTTCTAACGTTTGCAGCATCGGAAAACAAGCTCTGTAATGATTTTAAACTAGCCGAACTGACTGCCGATGATTTCAAGTGTTTAATTTTAACGTTTGCAGCATCGGTAAATAAGCTCTATAATGATTTTAAACTAGCCGAACTGACTGCCGATGATTTCAAGTGCTTAATTTTCGCACACGGTCTAGTATCAGCAGAAGACGCCGAAGTCAGACGACGGGTACTGACCAAGCTTGAGAACGAACAAGGATTGACTCTCCAAAAACTGGCAGTGGAATGTCAAAGAGTAATATCTGTAAAGTGTGACTCAAACGCTATCGAGGAATCAGGTGTGGCTCAGATTAATAAAATCAGAAGCAAGTCTACCTCCTATTCCCCACAAAAAGACAAAAGGCAAATCTCATGTCCTAAATTCCGCAGTAACCAAAACTCAAATAGGTTAAAGATACCGCCCGGACCATGTTACCGTTGTGGTAAATGGCATTGGATGAAATTCTGTCCAGTTAAGAACAAGAAATATTGCAAAAATTGCAATAAAAGTGGGCATACTTTAACTCGGTGCTGGTACGTCAACAGAACGAGAAAACCCAAAATTAAAATTAGGCAAACTCAATCTGACAATATTGTCGATAGGAATTTAAGGAAATATGTAACTGGATATTTTCAATAAGTCCATTAAATTCCAGCTTGACTCGGGTTCCGATCTTTCAACCATTAACTGGCGTACTTGGCGAAAATTAAACAACCCGATATTATTTAAAACGGATAAAACAGCAAAATCCGCAACTGGCGAAAAGATTAACATTTTAGGCGAGGTAATACTTACAGTAACACTAAATGGCGTTACCAAAATGCTCAAAGCCCATGTATTGAAAACTTCAGATAACTTATTTGGAACAGATTGGATAGAAAAATTCAATCTTTGGGATTGCCCAATCAGCACATTTTGTCGCAAGTTACAAAGTACAACGTCCAATTTGGTAAATCTAAAAAAGGGACTCAAACAACAATTTCCCCAGTTCTTTTCTGGCGGCCTTGGGAAATGTAATAAAACGAAAGCTAAATTCAAGGTGAAGGACGGTGCACAAACGGTATTCAAAAAGAAACGGAATGTCCATTTCGCTGCTCTAGAGCAAATCAACAAAGAGTGGGCAGCACCTACGGTCTACGTAAAAAAGAAGTCCAATCAAATACGAATATGCGCAGATTTTTCCACAGGGTTAAACGATGCCTTGCAAAATCACCACTATTCTCTCCCAAGCCCTGAAGAAATTTTCAATAAACTCAATAGTGGAAATTTTTTTTCTAAAATCGACCTCTCGGACGCATACCTTCAGATAGAGGTGGAAGAATAAAGTTCCAAATTGCTCTGCATAAACACCCATAGAGGGTTGTACAAATGCAAAAGACTGTGTTTTGGAGTGAAGGATGCGCCTGCAATTTTCCAGCAGGTCCTGGACGCCATGCTGGGCGACCTTGACTACGCAACAGCCTTTTTGGATGATATACTGGTTACTAGTAAAACTACGGCACCGGAACCATATAATAAACGTATTAGAAAAGTTACAAGAATACAGATTTTAGGTTAAGGAGGCAAAGTGTGACTTTTTCTTACCAGATATTAAATACTTAGGTCACATGATAAATAAAGACGGTCTTCGGCCGGATCCAGAAAGAGCCAACGCGATCAGAAACATGACGGCCTCAGATCGCGTTCAAGCGTTACAAAGCTTCCTCGGCCTAGTTAACTTTTACCAAGGGTTCATTAAGAACATGCAACATTTGAGAGGGCCTCTCAACCAACTCTTAAAAAAAGGACAAACCATGGTCATGGACCCCGGAATGCCAAGACGCATTCGAGAATATCAAGAAAACCCTTATTTCGGAGCTCTCCCTCACCCACTACGACCCTAGTCTCGACATCATTGTGGCAAGTGATGCAAGCTCGTACGGCATCGGTGCTTGCTTTCTACATAAACTGCCAGATGTTTCGCGAAAAGCTGTAACTCACGCGTCAAGATCTCTACTTTCAGCTGAGAAACAATATTCCCATATAGAGAAAGAGGCTCTAGAGATAATATTCGCTGACAAAGTTTCACAGATATCTACATGGTAGACGGTTCATACTACAGATGAACCATAAACCTCCAATCACAATTTTTGGTTCTACAAAATCTGCCAGTCTATACTGCAAATAGACTACTACGTTGGGGAACGATTCTCTTAAACTACAGTTTCAAGATAGAGTTCCTAACATCCAAAAATATTTGCCATGCAGACAGTTAATCGCGACTCATTCCAAAAAATACAGAAGTCTTTGAAGACTCCATCATTGCTACTCTAAGGACAAATTGTGAAATCAAAAACATGATCGCGAGTACCATAAGAGAGCTCCCAGTTTCTTTGGCCGACATAAAAAGGGAGTCTCGAGAGGATGAATTCATTCAATCCATAAAAAGCAAAATTCGCAACAAAGATCCCAATGTGCCTGAAGTTTTCTCCCTCTGCGATGATGTCCTACTATACAATGACCGCGTAGTGATTCCAAACAGCCTACAAAGAAAAATGTTCAGGGATTTTCACATGGAACATCCGGGGAAGAACCGTACGAAAAGCCTCATGCACTGCTATGTTTATTGGCCAAACATGGACAAGGACATAGCAGACATGATAGAATCATGCAAAGGATGCCCGCTTGCAGTAAAAACTCCAACCACGACGTGCAAACCATGGCCAAACACAGATCATTCATGGCAAAGAATTCATATCGTTTTTACAGGGCCTATAGACAACATGTACTACCTCATTGCTGTGGATAGCCACTCAAAATGGCCTGAGGTCCTACAATGCAAAAGACCAACCACAAACTGCACGTTAGGATTACTACACGTGATATTCGCGCGTTTTAGCGTGGTAGATTGTGTAGTTGCAGATAATGGCACTCAATTCACATCAAGTGAATTTAGAGACTTCTGCAATTCGTATCAGGTGGACCACATTACAACGCCTCAGTAACACCCTAGGTCGAATGGCCAGGCCGAAAGGCTCGTGGACACTCTAAAAAGGGCTTTAAAAAAGGCACTAGGCACACCGACGGATAGAGCATTGCAACAGTTTCTGCAGATGTATCGGATAGCCCCTAATCCGAACACGCCTATGGGAAGCTCGCCTGCAGAAACAATGTTCGCAAGGAAAATCAAGTCTGTCATCAACAAACTTATTCCACGCCAAGCAAAGTTAAAAAAAAAAGTATCGCCTCATAAGAAATATTTCAATCCTGGCGATAAAGTCTTTTTCAAGGCTTACAAAAACAACATAATATTCTGGGAAGTAGGCACCATAAAA
>OZ010573.1:97004688-97094688 GCA_963932145.1 Acanthosepion lycidas | reverse complement strand
CAAGTGGCTCGCAGGGCGAAATGCTGGAAGATAATCCTAATTTGGCCGAGGATGCGACCGAGAAAAAGGATCAGCTGAGACCACTCCAAAGAAAAAAGGGGGGAAAAGAGAAAAAGGAAAATAATAAACCATTAACTATCTTTCGGAGATATCATTTGGTTTTGGAAAGAGACCACCTGTTTTATGTCCAGACCTTGACATGATAAAAATTTGTTACCGGGACAGATTGTTGACGATAGAAGTACGAAGGCGTTGAGGTTACAAAGAGATTCACTTGACCACCCTGATGATTACTTGACGAAAATCTCGTTGAAGAATTCCAGGTGACATATAGTTAAGATAGAGACTTAATGACCACACTTTGAACGATAATTGTAAATGAGGCCAGACCAGCCACACCTACGCTGCCGAGCGTTCATTGGCTGAAATGGAGACGTGAGCTATAGGCGAAGGTAAACATATGAGAAAGAAGGGAACATGTTGACGCCCTCTGAAAAGATTGGTGTGAGATACCACTATGAGAAAGAAGTTAAACCTGTTGACGCACTCTGTGGGAATTGGCGTGAGATAACAATATGAGAAAGGAAGAATTTGGGAGAACAATTCCCTTAAGAATCCCTCTAAAATAGAAAGCAATGGACTTCCAAAAATGCAAAGTGATAAATTTTCCTGTCCAGAAACAAAGAAAATCCTTATTGCGGATTTGGAATTATCGAAGAACCCAAACCACGACAGGCCACCACCCGGTTTAGGTCGGCGTCCATATAAACGGAGTACCAGAGCAGACAGCAGTAGCGGGCAGTTTGGCAGACGCAGACAGAGTTACAGAGCAGAGTTGAGCTGTGAGCTCGCAAACCAGCCTCGCAGCAGCCGACTGAAAGATATTCACGCATTCCGACTTAGACTTCTAACCAAAAACAATTATTTTTGAAGGACGACTTACACTCAAACAACCAAAACAAGCTTTACAAATATCGCCTGAAGATACCAAAAACCAGTTTCTTGAAAAACAACTTAAGATATTATGACTCGCCTAACAAACGCAAAGTGTCACAAATCCATAGAAGCGGGTTGGGAGAATGACGCAGTCCTATATTCAGCAACCAGATATAAAGATATTTGTTATTCTTCATTTAACACATTTGAACCTTTCAAGTTGTTACTTTATTTTCTTTTACATATACTTGTGCAGTTTCACCTTTGCTCGAATTTGGCTTGCACTACGGCCCGACGACTGATTGATTTCATCTACCTAAGATCAAATCACAACGTGGGTAGGTTAGACTAGAAATCAAAGCAGTTACTTCGGTAACCAGACGTTGGAGGAAAGCTGGGAACGACAAAGCTGATACCGAATCTAACCAGATTTCCATCCGAATCAACCAAGGATTAGAACGTCACATTTGGCGCCGCGGCCAATACCAAGTCACAATGGTCGTCAGAGGATAGCAAGGGGGCAGAGGCACAGAGTGACGTCACAAAAGAGAGATAGAAGTAGACGAGGAAAAATAATAAGCCCCAAAATAATCATTATACCAGATTTACATTCTGTTTACATCATACTGTTAAATCCTGAAATTCAGTTTAGTATGAGCTAATTTACCTTCACCTTCGTAGTTAGTCAAAATCACAATCATTAAGCCCTAATTTGCTGAATATTTGATCACAAGCGACATTGGTTATAATTTTATAATCAAGAGAATCAAATTACTTACGTCAGAAGAGAACGCATCTCTATCTATAAAAGGCAGGATGTGTGTGTGTGTAACGAATACACGGCCGCAATTTTCAACGGATTTCCACCAAAATTTACATGCACATGCTTCAAGTTAGCGGAAAGGCCAAGACCGACTTTGCATTTCCCAACTCCCATCGGTAGGGGAAATAATCGATTTTTTCATGCTTCGACGGAACTTTTCATGTAGTTTGCGGCCATTTTCTACAGGCCAGAGTGAGAGCCAATAGATGGCTGCCACGAATAGGCAGAAAGATTCTATTGGGCAGCGTGAGAGCCAACAGCTAACTGAAACGAATGTTAACTAGCATGCTAGAATGCAAAAAAATCGATAGCTGCACTCGTCACGATTGGGGAAAATTTAAATCTGCATGGCACTTTATTCCAACTGGCTCATTCGCTTGCTTAAACTCAACCTTGATTCTGATTCCGCAGAATTTGGTTGGGTGTGAAAAAGTATTTGTTGCTAACATTCTTTTTTCATTCGGTTTTTCTAGTTACGAGTTCTTTTTTTTCGTAACAGATTTAATGTTTAGTATAGAGCTTAGAAAAAATTCGCAGTGTGAGATAGACAAGAAGTAAGGCATGTAGCAACATCAGCACGGCAAAGGGAACTCCTTTAAAGGCAAGGAAGGGCAAAATATTTTAAGTCAAGTGATTCGATTAATCTTGACTCATTTCTCTTTCCTTGAAGCGTATCATTTACCTTAAATTTTGTTTTTTGACTTCGATCTATACGAGCCGCTTCTGTTATTGATTCAATATCGGTCTTCGTGCTGAAACGTCTTCCGTCTGTAATCATTTAAGTATCTCATTGTATATATTAAAACAATAATAAATGGATATATTTCTTTTTATTAAACATTATTATTTTAGGATATAATTCCATATACCAACGTGTATTGCTCAAAGAATTTAATGTGACTGCTTCAAATACGCTTTCATATTTCATAATATGACGAATTTGAATGAAATAGTACAGACTCCTAGCTTCGTGGTTTAAGTACACGTCATGATTACATGCTTTTTGCTTAGCGTTTATACGCAAAATAACTAGCAAGTATCCAATATTTCTGTTTTGCATAGTTGTTGTTAGATGATTTTACATAAGGGATATCTAATCCCTAGTCCTAATTCTTATTTTATTCTATAATGGAAGACTGCAATAATTCTAAAATAAAACTCAATCTCAAATATATAGTTTTACAAAAAGACAAAAACAAACAAACAAACAAAAAACCCCAAAGATTATCCGAAAACGCATGATCATTATAACTAAAAGATAAGTAAAGTTTAACTTAAGCAAATATTTATATATTCAAATCTTTCGAATTAAACATTAAAGTGTTAGTCAAGTGTATAATACATTTTGTCAAAAAGTAAAACTGTATTTATTACTTTGCACACGAATATAATTATGAGATTTACAATTTAATGACGATTCCCTCAGCTTTTGTAACAGATAACAATGAGTAAGTCCTCATTGTCAGTGATGCAAAAGCATTGCTATTTTGTTTTAATGAAAAATGGCGAAAGAGCTGACAAATTTTAGTCAATATTATGTCGCCTTTGTTCAGAAAACGAGTACAAGCTTAATTTCAGCTCCGAGGTACTTGAAAACAGGAGATCTAGTGTAAGTGGTGCTCAATAATGTACTCTAATTTTAACACAAGTTTCTATGACTAATATTGTGTATCGTGGCCTCATTTATGCCAGTTCCTGCTTAAGATACTGTCAGTACTTTTTCCCTATCTGCACTGCTTAAGAAATAATGTAGAACGATGTATTGTGAAGTTGTGACGAAATGTAACTGACTTTAAATTGAAAGAAATATAAGCAAAAATATTATAATGTTTGCACTGGCGTAACTGGCTGTATATCTATCTATCTATCTATCTATCTATCTATCTATCTATCTGATTTATTGTATCGCTCTTCGTAAGATTTGATCGCTAAGGCGACCGGTATAGTGTTTATATAGCACGTATATAGGGCGTTAAAAATTCAATTTCTCGGTGGCGATAGCCTAGGGGTAAGAGTCTAGGACTAATGTTAAATCAGTCGAGTTTTGATTCCGGCTAGAGGAAATCGGATGTCTATTCACACTGATAAGCTGTGATACAGCGAAACAGGCTGTTTGTGGATGACTCTTCCTCTTTCTCTCTCTCTCTCTCTCTCTCTCTCTCTATATATATATATATATATATATATATATAGTAATAAACAATAAAATCCCAAATGACCTCATATGGTGAATTGCCTATTTTGGCAGACGAAGATTTTTGGATTTTATTGTGTATTAAGTATATTGCCCTGTTTTAATAATTACTTTGAGCTATTTTGTGGATCAGTTTAAATATTTTGTCTTACCGGGATCCACTTGGATTATATGCCATTGAATTTGTTACCTTTGCTATATATATATATATATATATATATATATATATATATATATATTAGCTTCTAAAACAGATTTTATTCTAAGGGGAATGGAGTCAAATAAGTTTTAAATTGTTTCTAGTGCAATTTATCCCATTTTTCAGTTAAAATCTCAAAACGTTGCTTCAGTAATTATAGGGAAGGAAATCTGTTCCGCTCTGTTCTAGAACTTCTGAAAATGGCTTAATTATGTCGAGATCAGGTGATATGCTGGTCATGGAAGATGTTTAATTACGTTATGATGCGTATTAAACCATGACTTCACTTTTTTTTTGCTGCGTGTATGTGTGCATTGTCATCTTGGAATATAGCACTTTCTGGCAACAGTATGGGAGCCATTGTAAGAGAAATTGTCAAGGAGAATGTTGAGATATTTATCTTCAGCAGTTATTCTAGCAATAAGATTGATGATAGGTCCAGACGAATACCAAGAAATTGCTGTCCAAATCATTACGGAACTACCTCTATGTTTGACTGTCGGAAGTATGCAATCCAGAGCATAACCTTCAAGCGGTATTCTCCATACAAAAACACGCTCGTTTTTTAAGAAATAACGTGAAAGAAGACTCATCGTACCAAATAATGTTTTTCCATTCCTCGAGTGTCCAATTTTTGTGATCATCACACCATTTTTTCGCAACTTGGCGTGATCAGAGGTTTAGATATCGCAGGTCTTTCATGGATACCACCTTTGTGGAACTCCCGACGAACCTGTATTGTTTAGCTGAGTAATGAGATCTGATGTCACTTTTGCTCCAATAGTTTTATGATATTTTGCCCCAATTCGTTTTAAAACTTGTCGGATTCTTTCAGTCAACTTTGGTTTCGTCGACTATTACTTTTTGCTGATGATATTTTGACTTGTTTTGTGTATGCTGTCATAACCTTTGACACGACAGCTCGTGACACATTCAATAATTCAGACGTTTTGGACACAAATGCTCTTGCCAAACGAGCACCTGCTCGAAAATCCGACAGGTCGCGCATTTTAACAGGTAACTCTTTTTACCTGAAGATAAATAATGGCTTAATGAAGTGGAAAAGCAAAGATAAAGGATTCAAGTGATGAGCAGTTAATTTTATGGCGGTTTTGAAGATATATATATATATATATATATATATATATATATATATATATATATATATATATATAGTTTAAGCAAAAGTAGGTAATCCGTATGGGTAGACCCAAGGAGGATGATATCCAGAGAGCTCAATGTAAAATTCAGAGCAGATATGTTTGAATAAAAACAGACCACTTTAAGGTTCCATGTAATAAGTTATTTCACCACAACCCCTTTAACAGGGCTCTGGATCATCAGACTTTACTTCCAAAGTTTGAAATGAAAAATGAAAAAGAAATTCACACATTTTTGACGGACCGCATCAAGTATATGTAAAATTAATGAAGTGAGGAAGTGAGGTGGGAGAGAAGACATCAGTGAGTTAGATGTACCATTTCAATTCCTTATATATATATATATATATATATATATATATATATATATATATATATATATATATATATATATATATTAATTAATAACATGACGAAAACTAGAATAACAGATACTCTGAAACGAATTTCTTCCATGAAAAATAACTGAAATGAATATGATAACAACCAAGATGTGTCTCACACACAAAGCGATGCATTTTAAACACCGATAAAATAGCCCTGGATAACTCACTGGATAATATTTATTGTTAGATTATGATAAGTCTTATAGGTTGTGAATTTCTATTCGGTGCCAAATTTCAGTGCTATTGCTCAGAGTAAAAAAAAGGGAGCTACACTTCTTGAATTGCAGCAGTACAGTCTTCCTCTTCCTGTAAGTTTTTCGTTACAGGGTAGAGACAACTATCAATAAATCGATATCACACATGTAGATAAGTTTAATTATCTGGGAAGTTTGTAAACAGAGGAAGGGAAATGCGAGACTGAAATCAATATCCTTATTGGAATAGCAAAAGATGCATTGCAAAAGCTAAGCAATGTATTAAGTAACAGGAAACATCGCTGGTAACAAAGAAAACGATAATGAAATACCAATCCTCTGGCATGAATGATGCACACTCTCCTCAAAGATAAACAAGAGACATGAGGCAACAGAAATGAAGTTCTACAGAAGGATGATGAGAATATAATCGAACTTGTTTTAAGAAAAGTGAGGAACGGAGGCTAGAGGAATTTGTCACACATGAAATTTCGAAGGCAAAAGAGACTGGCGAAAGCATCAGTCTGCTTACCTTGTGAATGCTTGTGTGGATGCATGACGGAGCGTGGTTGGGAAGCTTCGCAATTTGCCAAATGCTTTTAGAGGCTATATGTGATAAGAGGACGTGGAGTGCCATGATCGCATATAAATCCATTGCGGATATATACAAATTAGAAAGAGACTTTCTGGCTGGGGAACCATTTTATCAATATGCCCTACTTAAAGTCTACGGAAAGTTACAATAATATATGTTTATCAGCTTTTAATTCTACTGTTACATTTCCCGCCATGAGAAGAGAAAATCTCTCTTTTCGTCAATACTTCAAGTGGAGTATTTCGCTTCAGACGACCAGCAAATCCTTTCTCCGTTTCATGCCCAATGCCTACCCCGGTTCATGTACCCTGATTAAGTTTACCTCCCTCACAATCCCGCAATGAAATAGAGTGGGCCACAAGGGGCATCTCCCAACAGAATCAATCAATAGAAAGCCATTTAAAAGGGAGTTCTTTCTGACTTGCCATTATCGGAATTAAATGCGACTAAACGTTGTTTCCTGATTTTGCTTGGCTACTTACTGGATGCTGTGTAAGGAAATTACCTTAAAATAGACTCTTTCTCTGTCTTTTACTAGCAATTCTACTCTTTCTCTCCTTATTTCTCTCTAGTACTTGATTAAAAAAAAAGTTCTCACTTTATTTTCGAATTTCTTCCTCAAGTCCCTTGTTCGTAAACCATTTGTGTTGCTTTTAAATTTATTTTATTTTATTCAAGAAAGTTCGCTTTTTGAAGAATTTGTCTTCGCCTTTATGTCTAGTTTTCTATATTTTAAAAATAATATCGGGATTTTTCTGTGATTTAAAAAAAATATTTAACTTGTTTCATGAGAATTTTATCATTTATTTTTTTTAACAATAGTCCTTTCTTCTTCCTTTCTTTTTTGTTTCTTTGTTTCTTCTTAGTAGCATTCATTTTTCATTATTCAATTACCTTTTTTCTTGGTTTTTACTTCCCAGTAACATTCCTTTTAGCGATAATGTCTCTCTCTTGTTTGTTCTGTCCGCAGTAATTGTTTTCTTTCTTTATTTCAAATAGCATTCTTTGTGCTAGAATGTCTCTCTTGTTTTTTCTGTCTACATTAATTACTTCTTTCTTTCTTTCTTTCTTTCTAGTAGCATTCTTTTTGCTATGAGATCTGTCTCTTGTATGTTCTGTCAACAGTCAGTCTGTTTGTCTGACTGTTTGTCTGTCTGTCCTTTCTTTCTTTCTTTCTTTCTTTCTTTCTGTCAAGTAGCATTTTTTCCTTTAATGAATATCTCTTCTTTGTTCTGTCCACAGTAATTCTTTCTTTCTTTCTTTCTTTCTGTCAAATAGCATTCTTTTTGCTAGAATGTCTCTCTTGTTTGTTCTGTGTGGATTAATTTTTTCTTTATTTCTTTCTTTCATTCTTTCTGTCTGTCTGTCTGTCAAGTACCATTTTTTCCTTTAATGACTCTCTCTTGTGTGTTCTGTCCACAGTAATTCTTTCTATCTTTTTATTTCTTTCTTTCTTTCTTTCTTTCTTTCAAATAGCATTGTTTTTGCTAGAATGTCTCTCTTGTTTGTTCTGTGTACATTAATTCTTTCTTTCTTTCTTTCTTTCTTTCTTTCTTTCTTTCTTTCTTTCCAGTAGTATTCCTTTTGCTATAATACCTCTCTCTTGTGTGGTCTGTCAACAGTCTGTCTGTCTGTCTGTCTGTTTGTCTTTCTTTCTTTCTTTCTTTTTGTCTGTCTGTTAAGTACCATTTTTTCCTTTAATGACTCTCTCTTGTTTGTTCTGTCCACAGTAATTCTTTGTTTGTTTGTTTGTTTGTTTGTTTGTTCGTTTGTTTGTTTGTTTGCTTCTTTCTTTCTTTCTTTCTTGCTTCCTTTCTTTCTTTCTTTCTTTCTTCTACTTCTCATTGTTTCCGTCTTTTCTTGTTTTCTTTTTCTACTTTTTCAATTCCATTTTAAAAGCTTTAGCGCGCTTCTGTCTAAACTCGATTTGCTGACTTTCAATCTATGTAAACCAACGGAGTTATAGATTTTATACATGTCGCCCACACGTTTTACAGCAGATTCATTTAATTCCAGATTTAACTTCCACTTCTATATTCAAATACGTAAGACTATATCACTGTAAAGAATGCATGTGTCTGCATGTATCTAAAGAATTGTGACATAACAGATACACATAGATATATGTATTAAGGTTTTAAAATAATCTATCACTCTCCTTCTCTCCATATATATATATATATATATATATATATATATATATATATATATATATATTATATATATATATATATATATATATATATATATATATATATATATATATATATATACTAAATGCGGAAAGTAAGTAGATTCTGTTTCAGAGTTGTCAATGGCCATGTTAAAAATGATATCAGTTGTTTCCTTATAAGGAAACATTTGCCATTCATTGATCGATATTGTGCCAATATCCTTTGAAAGATTTCTATTAAAACAACTTTGAAGGAAGATAGATGTGCAGCAATTGTTATAGCTTTTTCAAGATGACCTTTCTTTCAAGACTTTTCTGTGAAGTAGTGTCGAACATTAACGCCTTGATAGATAGATAAATAATGTACGGTTTATCAACCCGTTCCAGATTATTTAAATCAGAAAATATTTTTATATTTTAAGATTGCATTGCGGGAGGAGTTTCTTTTGGTGACAAACGTCCTACTAATTAACCTATATCTGGGGGAGAAGAGGTGAAATCGTAGCTTTCCCAAGTGTATTTGCGCGTAAATGATTATAAGGAACCCAGAAGGAAATGGAACCCTGCTCTCCTGTTGGCAATCCCAAGTCATTATCGATTAGACCACTCGCCCTTACAAACTTGTTATTCCCAAGTGGTCACCCATCTAAATACAGTCCAGGCTCTTCGTTGCCTAACTTCAATGATTGTACGGGAATCGGTTTTTTAATTTGATAAGGCCGTAAACCTATCAACGCCTTGATTATGCTATTATGTTAGTCTTCGATTCACACGTGATCTCCATTTTTGTTGTTGGTGTTGTTGAAAGTCCTCAGGTGAAGCGGTTTCTGCTGCTTGGTTGGGATACGGAAGGGCCAGTTTACAATGTTCGAATATGTATGGTCCTCGCTCGCCAAATGCTTCATTTGATCGGTACAAATGTAGAATTTAAAAAAAAATGACTTAAGGAAAAACAGCCTCCAATACTAAATATTAGCAGAGACAATCTGACTCCTATCAATTAATAGATAATTTGAAATATTACCAATGTTTACCTTATATACATGCATAACAAACATACACGTCATTGCTAGTCTGTGGTGATTTTTTCCCCCCCCGGCAATTTCTAAATCACATGTACACTTGACCACTAATTAATAATCTAAGAAATAAAAATAATTATTCAATCATTATCGGTTTTCATTTGTCCTTTATCATTATATAATCTGAGTAAGAAAATAAATTATATGAATGCATATAAAAATTAATTACAGTGTATTATGACTAACTCTCTCTCTCTCTCTCTCTCTATATATATATATATATATATATATATATATATATATATATATATATATACATACACACACATACACACACATACACACATTTTTAATTTGAATTCATAATGATAGGGTAGCGATGAGTAAACAACGAAGACTTCTTCATATATTTGGTATTTTGCAAAACAAACTGATATTTAGTCTCAAGTGGTTGTGCGAAGACTAAATTGCAGTCTTATAATGCGCATGCGCGTGATCACGCGCACACAAACAAACACGCGCACATATCGCGGTGCGGGTATTCAACGGTTTTTTTTTTTTTTGGTTTTTTTTCAGGAACCAATTTTCTGTTCCTTTAAATCACAAATCATTTTTATTATCACATGGAATTTCTTTCTTTTTTTATGTACCGTGTGTGATCATACCTCTCCACATCATCTTCTCCTTTGTTGCTCCTAGTAATATTTTTCTAGTATATTTCACTCCCTGTTCCTCCGTCTATTTACACAAGCTTATTAGTTAGGTTACTTGAAATTTGCCTTTATCCTTCTTTCTTTCAGTATACTTTGTCAATTTCGAATTCTCCAAAGCCCTTTTCCTCATTCCTATCACTTTCCGATATTATGTAAAAGAGTCTACTTTTTTTTACATTTACATTAAAATTTCTCTTTTCTAAAATGCTGCGTTCATAGTATTCGAGTCACCCTTCAGTATAGATACATATCTCTTGCATCAAGACTTGATATGGGAAGAAATTGCCCAGCATTGACTGCTAAGTAGAAAGTTTTTCTCATAAAATATTTCAGCCGATAAACATTTCTCCCTTTTTACAACACTTAATTTTTGTTGAAGTATATAAGCCATAGATATATATATTATGTATATACACAATTGTGTCTGGTAAAATGTCTCTGTCGTCAATATGTATATTGTTTTTGTTCTTTAGATCCCAATCATCCATATAGATAGGAAGAAGAAAACTATTTTGTCTTATAGCTCACTCCTATCGGTTATCTTGCATAGTTTTGTGGATCCTGGGATGAAATCCGATCTCCAATGAATGGCAAAAGCAGGAATTAAATATAACAAATAAATGTATTTACGCAATAATACAATTGGTAATACGGTTAGTAAATCCAGAAACGCGGTTAGTAGCAATAATAATATATATATACAGTCTGGTAAATTCAGTCTCGAAGTAGGACTTCCTGAGAGCCTACGTGCTCGCAACTGTAACATCTACAAGCGGTTACCTCATACTATTACTCTACCTCCAACTCAATCACTCTCTCTGTCTGACTGACTCTGACTCTGGGTATTTAACGGCAGCAGTACAAATACGCTTGTATGAAAATGGGGTGGACACCAAAACACTTATGTTACACGCCGTGACGTCATTAAATTCTCTCTGACTGATTCAAAAAGACTGGTATTTACCCAGTCTCCCCCACGACTCGAGACGAGACGTGATGTGGCACAAGGTCGAGTTTAGTGTGGAGAACCCGAGGACACTCGGACCAAAGATCAAAATTTAACCAACAGGTCGGGCATTTTGAATTGTCTATCCTTGTCAGCCGAGTCTCAGTCTGTAGACGGGGCCCCGAGTCGCACTCCGTCCGAAGACAGAGAACTTAACAATAATGAGCCAGACAGCGGACTGCCTGACGATGACAAACTGGTATTTACCCATTCCCTCATTGATATAAATGGAACACAAGGTTGAGATAATGCAATCGGCCCAATGGTCAATATTTACCGAGCGCCAGCAACCGCGTGATGGGTACTTTACATTGTCCGTTTTCTCAAACGACAGCCTTCGTTTTGAGTAGTACTCTGAGGAAGACAAAGAATCTGACAATCGCCAGACAGCCAGCGGAATGCTTGACTCCGACGGACTCTTATTTACCCAGTCTCCACATTGAGACAAGATGTGACACAAAGTCTAGTTTACTCTGGGGAACCCGAGCATGTCTACACGGGCCAATGGTCAAGCTTTACCCAGGTTCCGCAACCGTGGGATCGCGCAATTTGCATTGCTTGTTTTTCTGAGTTTCAGTCCATGGATAGATCCCCGGCTGGCTCGTACTCTGAGGCTGAGAAATTGACAACTGCAAGTCAGACAGCGGAATGCCTGATTCCGACATATTTATCCTGACTTACTTTGCGGTCTCAATTATTCTCGATTAGTTGATTTGTGTCACTGGGGATGATTTATTTACTTCAGAACACTTCAAAAATTAATTTTTATAAAAAAAATAAATCATTCAAATGATAGAATAAACGCCCTATTTCATTTATGATACAAAACCCCTATTTATCATACAATATTATTAAAATACTTTAAAAAAGATGTTAACAACAAAAATCAATTTATCGCAACGTTTCAGCCGTTGTACGCTCCGGCCTTCTTCAGATGGTTGGAATGTCGAACTGAACCTTTCATTGCGCTCACTCGGATAGACTGTTCTAGTTCCACTTGCCATGTTTTTAATGGATCTCAGTTATAAGTTATCTCCTGTTAATTTCCCTCTGAAATTTCTCCACTGCCTTAACCGGGTATTGAACTCACACTCTTTGGGTCCTGTCACTGGATCTTACCAACGCCTTTATCCACTGTGCCATTTTTGTTTGAAAATTAACCCTTTCAGAGAGAAATTAACAGGGAATAACTGATAACTGACATCTATTAAAAACATTTCAAGTGGAACTAGTACAGTCTACCCCAGTGAGCGAAATAAAGGGGTTCAGTTCGACAAATTTGACGAGAAAGTTGAGGATAATAGTCTGAATAATGTAAATAATGTACATACAACCTCATCTCAGAAATATAGACAGATAACAAAAATCAAATATTTCTCAATTGACATTATTCAGTTAAAGATCTGGATAAAAGCTTATGTACTTCGTACCTTAGTCTATACATAGTTATATATATATATTCCCTCAGTTAAAAAACCTTCAAGCTAGGACCCGCCAGAAAACGAATCATCTCCATTACCTTCATAAAAAATATGTGAGTACGAAGTTCCATACAGACTGTTTCTTCTTGATCAGACGGACTCCTGATATGATGCTTCCCTATCGCACAGGTCAATGAATAAGTGTCTTGGTCTCAAAAATCACTACGAGTCTCTTTCAACCCTGACCTCATTCCACTAATAGAAATGCACTAGTATACATCCGGATATTAAACATTCTGCTACCAACCGTAAACAGCAACGAAACTAGTGGTGAGGTAACCAATAAAGTTATACAGTAAGAGTAAAGAATAATAAAGCACCACTTGGCTGAAGTTCTGAAAATGGTATGCCCTCTTTCTGAATTGAAAGACAAGTTTCTTAGTTCCATGAACGAAGGATGCATTCAAAAGTGCACACAAAAACACTGGGATATATCGTGATTTAATGTCGTCTAATGAGACTAGTGGAAGAGATTTGAGGAGACTCGATGTCACAATGTCCAGCAGTAACAACAAGATATCGACTGTCAATATACTAATGCGTATAATAATAATAATCACAATAATAATAATAATCACAATAATAAAAATTATAATAATAATTTTTGATTGATATTACAGTCAGAGAAAGCCAGCGCGTCTTGTTTTGATGTAAGAGTTTTTCTTCTTGGTCTGTTGAGATTAGACAGTTGCCGATCGATAATATCAATGTGCAAACACGGTTGGTCTAATGTTGATTGAGGTCAGTGTTTTCTCAGTTGAGAAGTGATATCAAGTGTTGAGTCTTATAGACAGTGACATGTATTACAATAGAACTAAAATAGGAATGTTTATTTTTGGAAAATGAAATAACTTTGTTGCCGAACTGTGGTTAGAATTTTAAGATGACAGCCTGCGGAAAGAGACCCATTGTTATTCATATGCTTTTTATTATAATTTTGAAACTTGTCTACCATAGAAAGAAATGGCAACTGCGGGAAAAATCTGCCTTGTCAGACATGTATCGAAAGATAAGAGTGTATCACGCATTTAACATAACTGAAATTACAAGACATTTGCACATGACTTAATGAAAGACCAAATTCGTACACTATCATTTAATATATTTTAATTTCAATTTTAGACACAATTTTAGATGATTTTTTTCAAAATTATAATAAAAAGCATAAGAATAACAATGGGTCTCATTCACTGAAATAATTTCGTTTTAATATGGTAAATAATAAATATAGCATTGCAGTTGGTTGGCATATATTTATAATCTTGTAAATTTGGTTTGGTTTGTATTTTGTTTTTTGTAATTTTTATTCATTGATTTATAAAATTGTCTGTACAAGATTTTGTGACGTGCGGTGACTTCCTTGTGAGGAAAAACCAATATTGAATTACAACCGCAAATAAATACTTAACAAGAAAAAAAGAAGTAAAAATCAACCAATGATAATTAACCATTTCAGTGAATACCTTATTAGTAACATGGCTCGGCTTAACGTCAATTAAATCCTAAATCAAAACCCAAATCATCGACACACAATAATTCACACTAATTCGACTGAATAGTTCCACTCAACTGTCACTCAATAATCACTTCAGTCACTATCCTGACACCGCTATTTATACACATGGCTGAAAACATATTCATAAGTCCAGAGTGTCACGTTCGAACCTCGGTGTTGGTAGTTACTGATTTTCTTCCAAGATGAACCAAGGGAAGAAAATGTAAATAAACACATAACCACGAGTAAAGTAATTATTCATCAGGAAAAAGAAAATAATTTCTGAGGATTTGTTTCATTTGCTCTCGCCACATAAATTCGCTAAAATAGGTTGAGATCTGAGAGAACTGGTTATATCCAAATTCATATATTTGGTTTTTATTTAAATTCAAATAAAAAAAAAATTTAAATTTAAAATGATACTAATTACAGTGGGAGTATGCAGAAGTAACTAAATACCGTCCTTTTTACATACGGTTTTCTTTTTTCAGTCACATTCGCTAAATTTGCTAAAATAGCTACCTGTCATTGTTGAGTGGCTGTTTGTGGAATAGCCGGTATTGCAAGTGTCGCTGGGAATAGGTTAAGCCGATCAGTGTTGTTTGACATATTTGTTGTCATTTTTATTATTGTTCATCTTTCGCCGAATCAAGGGGATTCAGCCCTAAGGGATAAGATGGTTTATGCCTTCGAATATAATTGAACTGAATATTTGATGACTAAAAACCTCCCCACCCTGTAGGTATATCCACATTGCTTTAAGAAGTTAAACGTTAAGAGCGCGCTCTCGGACATACCGCAATAGTTGAGAATTTTGGAAAATTGAAGTGGCTTCGAGTATCACAAATTAAAATAATTCTGTTTTCAACATTATGCAATGTGAAAAAATAAATATTATGTTTCAACGAGCTTTACTTGACTAACGTAACAATTCTCTTTCCATACGGAATGAATAAATGAGAAACGTTGCAGAATACGTCGCTTAAAACTCTCTTGAAACACATTTTCAACCGTTCCCTTGTCGAACTTCATCAGGATAAAAAATCTGTTGTAACCTAGGAAAGGCTATCGATTGAGGAATAACCAAAACTGAGGTTGGAAATAAAATGATAATCTTTATAACATCAAAAAAATAGAATACTCGTCAGCGGCGTGAAGTAGGTAAACAACTGATAGTGGTGGACTACTAAGGCAGTATATTACCGCTACTTACAATAGTGTCCAACGAATTTATGAGGATTAGGACATAACCAGTAATGTTCATAATCAGGTATATAGCAAAAACATTTAAAAAATACTATTATTAGGTTGGTGCAAAAATAATGTCGTTTTCTCACATATATTACTATGTGAGAAAACGACATTATTTTTGCACCAAACTAATAGCTTTCTCGTTCGTCACACGTTCCTTCTTCCACGGTATCCTCAACATTCAACGGTCGAGTCACCTAATTATATCCACAATATCTGTTAAGAGATTGTCTAGAACTCTATTCCATAAAAGGAATGAGATATTGCATATAGGGGAGAGATATAGAAGATCATGTATTAAATGTATGGCTAGTTTCGCATAATGCAGGACGATGTTACCAAACCAAAACAGCGTAAAAACTGAAACAATGTTCTTAAATAACTTCATCGACTTTCATATGGATTTCATTCAAGGCATCAAATTCGTTAAGCTAGATTGTAAACTGTCACCTGTAATGAAACGCTTTCTCAGACCAGTGATTAAAAATGACGTCAGGCGAATGAATCTTGTAGGTCTTAACGAGGGTCAGCTTTCAACGAACCTTGTGAACTGGCGCTGCACGATCACAAATATTTTCTGTACCAAATAGTAGAAATCACATCACTTGAGAATATTCAACACTATAGGAAATCTAACTCGGAGAAAATAATAGCATAATTAAGATTTTGACGTTACACACTAATTGCAGCAAAAAAGTTAGGAAAAAAAATCCAAATCAAGATTTTGTAAATTTCAACCGACAATATCACTGGCTGCTCGGTCAATGAACGCCGAATGTTTCCTTATAAGGAAATGGGAAGTATTACTCATTATCATTACCATAGCAGTTCTCCGTCTCACTTATATAGACTTCATCAGAGGGTAACCCTGATGATGCGCACTGATTTGAGTCTGAAACATCACTGGTGTTAAGGACATTGTCATAATTTCTTTTATGCCATATTGTGCTACTTTAATGAGCATAGTGTGCTTCAGATCTTCTTGAGAACTTCTTCATAAAGACTTCTTGAGAACTTCTTCAATAAAGACTTCATCAGATGGTAAGCCTGATGATGCACACTCGTTTGAGACTGAAACCTCACTGGTGTTAAGAGTATTGTTATAATTTCTTTTATGGGCATATTGTGCTTCTTTAATGACCATATTTTGCTTCAGGTCTTCTTGAGAACTTCTTCATATTTTTCTCTATTTTTATGTAGGCATTTAAGGATACTGGAAATAGAAATCAAGCAATGTTATATTTTCCAGCTTACACATATATTATTTAAATTGAGCTATTTTGTGAAATATTTTGAAAGCTTCCATTTTTATAACCAATTAATCCGAAATCAAGATATCTATTCTTATTCTGAAAAAAAAAAAAAAAAAAAAGAAATAAAAAAATTAATTCAGTTAATCCAAGCGATTCTTGAAATTCTTAAAATTATACAAAGTATGTTTTAAAACTATTTGGTGTGATGGTAACTCATGAGTTCAGAATAACGCAAATGTCGAATAAAGTTTATTTTATTTAAAAATCGGGGATTTGTAAAAGGTCAAAAAAGACGAAAGGATCGGAATTAAGATTTTATGAAAAAATAAAATCTATATCCGTTTATTAATTATTGCTTTATGAATGTCAGAAAACGGCCTTGAAATAAAGTTTCTTTCACTGTAGGATTTTTTTTAAAACTGAAAGTGAAACCGAAACGTATTAAAGATTATTATTTTAAAAGAAAAAAAAAAGCCGAATGATTTTAGAAGCTATATTCAGTAATGAATCACGTAAAATATTATTTCACTAATAATAGACTGATCCATGAGGATAAATTTCGAAGGAAGGGGGCCATAATGGAAATAATGGAACAATGAATGAAATGTAATTTTCTGCATTAATGCATTGCAAAAGTAGGCTTGTAGATAAATCATCGATCCCCCAGAAGATCATTAAAGCAATTAATCGATACGTAAAGAAACTACGAACGTAATTGATCCTATATATTGTATTCACATGTATTACTCTGGAAATCTACGTATGTAATCACACACGAACAAAATGGAAACCCAATACATATGTCTATAATCATGCCATAGGGATCGATTCGGCTTTCGAGGATTGCAGTTTGAATTGAAAGTTATTGATAATATATTATTTTAAAAAAATACGTTAAGTTTTATAACCTCAAGTTTTTATCATATTTGTTGGCATCACCCTAAACCCCCAGCAATATTATTTCGACGTTGTCTCTACAGAAATGTGATGCGGGCTAATAGATAAGCACAACGTTATGGACAGAACAACGGATAACACTCTTGGGAAAAGTAAGAAATTATCACTATATTCCTCATCTTCTCGTAACGTGGCAGTTATCAACGTGAAGCGTGGAAGTGCTGAGCCGAGTTCATATAACTGACAAGCAGATTGCATTCACTTTCTCACAAATGTTTTTGAAAAATCTACGAATCTATTTGTCCTTCAGCTGGGAGTGCAGACTAGGTTCTCTAACTTTGGTTGGCAACCTGTCTAGGAGAAGGACAATTTTAATTTGAAAACCAGTTGGGGGGCGGCTAAATACTCTCCTCTCTGAAAAGTATACTTGCTAGGGAAAGCCCAGAAGTAGCACTAGCACAGTGAATCTGTGGGCATAGAAAGTCTCCGGTGATATCTGTAGGCGAGAAGATGACTTACTTCGTGTGGCAAAGCAAGCATGAATTATGCCTGGCGTGCAAAATGAGTGAAGGAAAGGAAAAATTAATATGACCGCTCTAACACCTTAATTTAACAAAAACACCATCTTGGAGCCAGGAGAATTGGCGAGAATGACTGGGCGTAAGCAAATTTGTCGCGAGATGAGCTAGGCATAAAACACCACGCTCGTTAGAAAAATATGAAGAGAATGCTTGTGAACTTGGTACTGCGTATACGGAGAGATTTTGTCGTTGGGAAAGCGATTAATTGGGTCAGTTTCATACAATATCTATATTTCAGGGTTTATTATTGACTTAGGTAAGCTTTAGAGAGTATAAGAAGAATAAGAAGCTACGAGTGTACGAAAGAGGTATAGCGCCACATTAACCGAGGGTAACATTCACTCTGAAACTTAAAGGTCTTAGCGAGGATCATTCTCCTCTGAACCTTGTCTAGAGGATATACAGAATCACAAACCAAGAACTGTACCAAATAAAAAAAAAAAAACACATCACTTGAAGACAGCAATAATTAAAATACATACGACATATAACGTGATTGATTACATTTTTTATGGCTTATCAACCATTTACCGGTTATTTTAAGCCTATTTATAGTTTTAGATTGTAAAAATATTCTTGAGATAATAATGATTTACTGATGCATGTTTTAATAATTAACCTGTGGCTGGGGTGGGAGAAGGTATGTAAACATTTCTTACGCTTAAGTGAATATAATGAAAATTGTAATTCGTCTGTTCTATTTCTAATTCAAATCCGTTATCAATTACACCACACGTTCATCGTAGTATCTGGTATTTCCAAGCGGTCAAGAATATAGGTACTAACCAGGCTCAAAGTTGCTTAACATCGATGCTCGTACGAGAACCGGTGGTTAAACGGGATCTGACCGTAGCCAACATATAAATCCAAAAGAAAATGTTATATAATCAAGATTCGAAAGTTTGATATTTTTTCTGTGGTCGGACACCCCGCTGAAAGTGCATTAAATCCGATGCCATTAGAGAAATATAGGCGTACATTATTCTTCTACGTGCTCTATCCCTTCAGGAGGTGGATGAGCATAGCTCTTCACAAACACCTATACTTTGTATACGATAGCAACGAATTTTTAAAAATTTATCCGGTCTCCCGCCTCCAATTACGCAGTCTGTTCACACAAGGTCGTCAGTTAGTTCACCCACTGCCTTCAGCTGCCACTTTAGCTCTCGATATGGCCTGTGAGTTTCAAATTACCCAAGACATATTTCTTTATTATCCCAGAATTTTCAGCTCGTTGTGATTCTGAAAATAAGTGTTCTTTTAAAACATTTTTGATGCTTACATGCTACGTTAATACAATTCTCATCATCCCACTGGAGAACAAAATTTTTCTTGCCTCCATTTTTTTTCTTTTCTGCTGTGTGATTGCTTAGAGTTCCATACCATACTTGTCGATATCTAATTAAATTTTATGTCGACTATAGATCGAAGATTTACGAGAGACTACACTTCTATCACTGGCCTGCCTCAGGGAAAGACGATCAATTTATTCAAAAGTTGGTGCTGAAGAAAAAAATGATTGTATCAATCTTCCAGGTTGTTGCCCCATATTACTTTCTCATATCCTCGTTTGATTTAGTGAAGGCGATCGTCCGAAAGACATGTTTCACTCTTTTGAGCTTTTCCGCGGCCGCCTCTTATAATAAGATAAAACTTTACAAGCATAATTTGTTTGTTTTTTTTTTCATTTTTCGGAAAGCGTTACTTACAGGAAGTTAAATTTCAAGTCAATAATGGCCGCAACATTTTTGAATATTTCATTTTGTTTAAAATGGCACAGAGCGAACGGTTACATTTAGCCATATCAACTGTAAAATGATGACACTCTGCCAACAATCTACTACTGAGCTTAAATTCAAAAAGTCTTACTACTATAGAGGTATTTTTATCAGATAAATTACCATGAAAATATTTCATATGCTAATATATGAAATAGTAATAAAAAAATAAATAATATGGCGGTAAGAAAAATAAAAAAATAAACATTATTTTTCATATCTTGATAACGCTCACTCGATTCAGATTTAACTAAATAATTCTCTTTCTTCAACACAAATTAAAGAGTCCCTTTATGCACACACAATTATTTACAAAGAATAAGAAATAACAGAAAATGTTAATAAACAAAGTTAAAAGTTACAGTGACGACATGGGAAAGGGATTTGGGATATAGAAATACACAAGGCTGGTAATGCTCAGGGGACGGCCTGTGCCAACAAGTGGAATTGACGTATCAGATAACAAAGCAACCAGGACACTAAACACAGAGGACCGTTAAAATACCTCGAACTAATTGAATGTGACTCCATAAATCAGGAAGACAAAAATAAAAGAAGAAAAATTAAGAAGATAGGAAAATACTTTAAATAGTACTATTAGATTGAATCAGAAGTAATTTCCGCTTTTGTGAAAAAAATCGCAATGATGAATGGCACAACTTAACTACTAATACATACGTAGTAGTTAAAAAATAACTTTAGGGTACGTTTATATAATTTAGTTCTTGCGCGATAGTGATATTGTACACAGTGAATTTGATAGGTTTCTCTGCCAGAGAGAATATTCCCAGTTTGCATAACTCCATTCTTCTTCTATGGGCAGCGTCTGTTCAGGATGTTATCGATCACTACACGCCACTATTTCCTCACTTTTGGTAGTCCTTAATTAATTTTGTTATCATTCCTAAACCATTATCCGCCATCATACGTCGTTTCTCTTTGTTTCTATTTCCTTCAATCTGTAAATATCAAATTTGTCCTCATCCTCTTTCCTAATAATGAAATTTCAACTGCCCCTTCCTAATGTTAAAGGATAAGAGTTCTTTTTGTTTCCATTTTTTTCAAACTTCTTTATTACTCACATGTTCAGTCCAAAGAATTCCCAGCATCCTTTTGTAGAACCACATTTCTGTTGCTTCAAGTCTCTTCTTCATCTGTTTGAATATTATCTAACATTCACTGTTATACAGCGATTTTCCAAGCGTAGCTTAGATGTGGCACAAGGCCGAATGTAGGTTGCATCCAGTAAGGATCGAACTCACTACTCAGTCGTAAAAGAAAATAGAAGGTCAAATCGCGCTCCTCCTCTTGGCTCTTGTTCAGCTGCCATTGCGAATAGAAACCATTTATTTCACCTATATCGAAGCGACATGTCTAACTGCAATAGACGTCTTTTGTCTCTGCCCGTAACGAATGTAAGCGTGTCCTCAATAAAGCAAAGTAACTATTTGCTGCTCGAATGAAAGAATGTATTGCATCTCGCAAATTAGGCTCCAAGGATTATTGGTGTCACTGCAAGAGCGTACTTAACAATATCAAACCCTTTATATCTCCTTTGTTCAACCAGTTCGAGGTTCTGAATGCTTTGCTCGGAAATTCTCATTCAATTCTACGCTCGACCCTTCCGGTGTATCCACACCCGATTTTCCCCTCAGAAATCCACACCCGATTTTCCCCTATTGAACGAGCTGCACATTAACCCGTCATCGGTATTGGGCATTATCTTTAATTTAGCCCCCCACAAGGCTAGTGGAATACCAGCCAATTTACCGAAGAAATGTGCGCCTGAACTGGCCCCTACCCTTTCCAAATTATATAACTACTGCCTCAATGAATCTTGTTTTCCAGGTTGTTGGACGTCCTCATCCATTGTTCCTGTCTTTAAGAACTCTCGAGACCATTTCGACGCATCTAATTACCGTCCTATAAGTCTCCTACCCCTCCTCGGCAAAATCTACGAAGCTTTAATCAACGCCAAAGTGGTTAAGCACCTTACATCCCATGATCTGCTCTCCGACAAGCAATATGGTTTCCTCTTTGCCCATTCTACTGCTGATGTGCTTACAACCATCACTGAAATTGTTTACCAAGCCGTTCATAATAACGGAGAAGCTAGTGACGTCGATCTAGATATCTCCAAAGTGTTTGATTGGGTTTGGCATGCCGGCCGTCTTCGCAAGCTTCAGGGTTATGGAATTTCAGGTCGATTGTTTGACTTAATACAATCATTCCTGTCAAACCGTGTATTGAAGGTCGTTCTCAACGGATTCTCCTCAAGCTCCTATCCCACGAATGCAGGTGTTCCCCAAGGTTCCCTCCTAGGCTCTACTCTGTTCCTTATCTTCATCAACGATCTTCCTGACGTCATAGGTTCTCAAATAGGCATCTACGCGGACGACGTTACTATTTGCTGCTGCTTCAAAAACAAATCTAGTGTCGCTGACAAAACTAACCTGGCCGTTCGTCTCGAAAAAGAAATCCAATCGGTTGTGAACTGGGGCAGGAATTGGCTGGTTAACTTTAATTCTCTAAAAAGAAAACTGATCTCTATTACTTATCACAGAGAACCATCCCTGTCCCCCCATTAAAATGTCCGAGGCTAAACTTCTCGAGAGATCCACTTTGCGACTTGTCAATCTTACATTGACTGCTGAACTGAGATGGAACAAATGCATTGAGTCAATAGCTTCGTCCACCGCAATGAAAGTTGGCTCCCTGTGCCGCGCCAGGAAATTTTTCTCGCCGGAGTCGATCCTTCAAATCTACAAATTAGCCATTCCCGTTTGTATGGAGTATCGCAGCCATATATGGTTCGAGCCCCTTCTGTTTGTCTCAAGGTTCTTGACAAGATCCAGATACGAATATGCAATGTAATTGGCCCTGATCTGGCATCTCGTCTGCAGTCGCTCTCTCACAGACGTGCCGTCGCCTCCCTCTGTCTTTTTTACAAATACTTTCATGGTAACTGATCTGGTGAGGTGCTTTTGCTTGTTCACAGGCTTCATGACTTTAAGCGTTCAACTAAGCTTTCATCTCGCTCTCACCGTTTCACTGCCGAAATTGTTAAATGCAGCCGTCTCTTCTACTCCAATAGCTTCATATCTCGCACCTCTCGCCTGTGGAACTCACTTCCCTACTCCTGTTTCCCTGAGAGCTATAATCTCCAACTATTCAAATGTAATGTCAATCGACGTCTCCAGATGCCTTGATCTATCCCCTATCCTTCTCTTCATCCTTTCCTCTATCACTCCTATTTGCTCTTGCTCCAACTCTCTGTAACCCCTTGCGTGTTAGTGGCTTCCTGCCTTGCTTGGGGTGAAACGCTTAAAATAAGAAAAAAAAAAAAAAAAAAAAAGAAAGAAAACGTTCAATTTTCACCCTTTCTAAAATTTTCCCTTTCTCTTTTTTCTTTTTGCCGTGCGACGATAGCCTAGGATAGGATCATGACTGATGCTAAATCGGTCGGTGTGCGATGCCTAGCCACACTTAACAGCTACCTATCCGTGGATAAATCTATCTATCTATCTATCTATCTATCTATCTATCTATCTATCTATCTATCTATCTATCTATCTATCTATCTATGTGTGTGAGTGTGAGTGTGTGTGTGTGTGTATTTTTTTACAAATAATTTCATGGCAATTGCTCCTCGGAGCTGCATTCGCTGCTTCCCAGATTTCATGAATTCAAGCGCCCTACGAAGCTGGCATCCCGCTCTCACCCTTTCACTGTTGAAACTGGTAAATGTAGCCGTCTCTTCTACTCTAATAACTTCATATCTCGCACCTCTCGCCTGTGGAAATCCTTTCCCTATTCCAGTTTCCCAGATAGCTATAATTTCCAACTATTCAAATGTAACGTCAATCGACATCTCCAGTTGCCTTGATCTATCCACTACCCTTCTCCTCATCCTTTCCCCTATCACTCCTATCTGATCTTACTCCAAATCTTCTGTAACCCCTTGCGTCCTAGTGCCTCCCCGCCTTGCTTGGGGTGAAATGCTTAAATAAAAATATCTATCTATCTATCTATCTATCTATCTATCTATCTATCTATCTCTCTCTCTCTATATATATATATGCTTGTGTGTGTGTGTCCATGCCTGTGCGTGTGTAGACCCGAGAGCGAGTGATTGATAGGAAACGAATATCTGGAGTGTAACAATAGGATGAAAAATTGTCTTAGCTTTTATTTAATACTCATCCGCTCTCTCGTACCACCGAATCTTCTTTCTCTGTTGATGCATCACCGAGTATTCCCAATCATATCCATTGTGCTGTGAAAATATCACTTATCATCATTCAAAGCAATCCAGACGACAGCATTAATAAAAATCAGCTAGAAAACACCAGTTGCAGAAGGCGTATGGGGGATGACCCCAATTTATAAATCCGCAGCTTTATTTCACAATGGAAGTAATATTTTGGGGATCTCGAGATTTAGACATCTGGCCAGGAACAAGATGTAAATTTCTGCAAAGACGAAAATGGAAATTTCACATATAATAAATGTAGACGTAGCTGCCAAGCAAAAAAGATGCAGAGGGGAAAATATGCATATGAAACTCTTGCTTCGAGTATTGCAAATACTGGTGAAAAAAAATCGATGGCAGCGGCTATAAACCTTATATCGCTGATTGGAAACTGAAATGTATATTCAAAGATAGCAAAGTGATTGCTGATAAGGGAAATAATTGGTTTCATCAAGGTTAAGCATATTATTAAAGTTGAGATGTTGAGAGATATACGGTAAGATTTAGAAGTGTTTCCGTCACTTAACTGTAACAGGTGTCTCTCCGAAACACCTAAGGTGAATTTACGTATAATAATGATATTAAAAATAAAGCATTTAAAAACAGTGAGAACATTAATAAAAACGAAATAGTCATGGGAATATTTTCTGATTAAGTCTTTTAATAAGGCTTAATCACATTTTGTAGGTTATTTAAATAGAATCCGTCTAATAAACTCTAGATATAAATTTGGAAAAACACATAGTTCCTAAGTAGACTCCTAAGCGTCTACACTGGAAATGGCAAGAGACTTATGCACCATCCTGGATATGACAATAAACTACATCCGCGTCCTGTGTAAGACGATAAACTACGTCCGATAGCAAGGGGGTTTTGAGTAGCGTGGTAGCACTTGGCAGGTTCCCAGCAATGGGCAATATAGGTAACCGCCAGACTAGTGTGAAAACTTTATTAAAGTGTAAAATATCTTTAAATACTTTGTAAAAAATATTACCAGCAAAAATTTTTTGAAGAAAAAAATTATTACCAGTAATATATTATTACCAGCAATACATTTTTGGGAAAAAAAATATTAAGCAATAAATTTTTGAAAAAAAAAAAAAAAAAAAAAAAAAAAATAGCGGCTATACATTTCTGAAGATAAAACATTACCAGCTACAGATTTTTGAAAAAAAATTTCTAGGTATAATTTTTTGGAAAAAAAATACAAGCTATACATTTTTTTGGAAAAACATTACCAGCGATACGTTTTGAAAAAAACATATTAGCTGAAATAAATATTTCGAATGAAAAATATTGCCAGAAGTAGATTTTTGAAGGAAATACCTATTACCAGCAAAAAATATTTAAAAAAAATATATTACCAGCTATATATTTTTTGAAAAAAAAAAAAAAAATTCCTATACATGTTTTGAAAAAAGTATTACCAGCCATGCATTTGGAAGAAAAAATATTACCAGAAATATATTTTTGAAAAACAAAATATTACCAGCAATATATTTTTGAAAAAAAATATTGCCAGCAATAAAAATTTTGTCGGCATTAAATAAACCATTGATGTTAATATACCGTAAACCAAACTAAACGGAATCAAACCAAACGAGACTCAAGTAGAATTTATTTTAAAAGTAGGTCTTTCATAATGTAACCATAGTTTGCAAAGCAACACAAAATATTCTACCTAGGGAAATGCATCCCGTTCACCTGATCAATTTTGTTCAACTGTATGAAAATCTGAAAGAAAATAGGAAATAGAAAGGTGATATGTTTTATTTAATCTTTAAAACAAAAAATAAAAAAATAAAGATTATGCTTGAAGTAAAAGTAATTTTACCTTTCCTTACAGCAACATCAGGTGAAAGGCCGATTCCCATCCGATTACGGAAATTAAGCAATATTGAACCATGTCAGATGGGTGACCAGATGGAATACCAGATGCTGTATGCCCTTACCAACACACATTGTGGCAAAGGAACGGCAAAAATTTAAAAAAATCTGGGGAAATCCTTCGTTAACAACAAACTTTCACAGCCTGATTAATAATATTAGGCTTTCAATTTCTTCTTCTTTGACAATATTGACTAGACGTAGAACCATATGGAATCATAAATAACAACGTTTGCTGATAAAAGACCAATAATATTAATAGTAGTAGCAGTAGTAGTAATAATAACAACAGCAGCCACTGAATATAAACCTCGGCATTATAGAGGGGGCTAATATCTGCCCTGGAAAATATGCCAGATTTACGGGAAGAAAACTGCAAGAGTCTGGTATGAACTTCACGTAGACCTGGTTACAGTAATATTAGGTTGTCCCAAAAGTTCGTAAACACTTGCGAAAAATTGAATTTTTATGCAACACAATCCAGCACAATCGAGACAAGCGATGGGTTCAGAAAGGGCAAGAGGCACCGTCGGTTCCAAAACAAGATCGATTCGCCAAGAAAATAATGTTGTGCGTTTGGTGGAACTTTGAAGGAATCGTGCATTTTGAGTTGGTTCCGAATGGCCGTGCCATCAGTGCCGAACTTTACTGTCAGCAACTGGAGTGGGTCTACGAAAAGTTGAAGCAAAAGTACCCGGCTCTGATCAACCGAAAGCGCCCTTTGATGCAGCAGGACAATGCCAAGCCACACACCGCCAGGGAGACCAAAGACAAGTTTGAAGAGCTGGACGGCGTTGAGGTTCTGCCACATCCAGCCTACAGTCCTGACTGTGCTCCATCAGATTACGGCCTTTTCCGCTCAATGCAACACTTTCTGAAGGGCCGCCGATTCGACTCGTTTAATGAAGTCGAGGAAGCGTGTCAAGAATTCTTTGATTCGAAGCCGGCTGAATGGTACTTTCACCAGATCCGAAAGCTTGCAGATCGATGGCAGAATGTCTTGGATAATGATGGTCTTTATTTTGAGGAATAATTTTTGTTGTTTTTTATTACTTGGCGAGTAAAATTTCAATTTTTTGCAAGTGTTTACGAACTTTTGGGACAATAGGTCCTGTAAACATTTTATGATTTTACAATACACAAAGCACAATCAAAGCTAATCGTCCAGGCATCGTAATCAAAGACCACAAAAGCAGTGTGTGCTTTCTTATTGACATGGCATTTCCTAGAGATTGTAATGTAACTTTGAAGATCTTAAAAAAAAACTCAAATCTTAAAAATGTGGCACATGAGGCCATCAATAATTCCAGTTGAAGCTCTCGGATTAATTGTAAAATTTATAAATTGTACTCACATGTACATCTCACGCATTAAGAAAAGCTTTATCTATGTAAAATTTGTGTGATACCAAGTTATTTTTTACAGAAATGATTAGCGGAAAATGTCATGAAGCCTTTTTTTAGCTTAGATCTCTGGGTGGTATACGGAAGGAAATGTGTATACAACAGAAATCAAAGAAAAAAATAATAAAACAAATAATAACAAAAGAATACGAAATTCTTGTATATGTACTATCATAAGTTTTCATGCCTGCGTAGGAGGTTTAAAAAGTTGGATACATGAAAAATTAGCTTTTGGGTTGGCGCGTCTAGATAAATGATATAATCATAAAACGTACCCAGTCATCACTGATGTAAAACTAAAGGGATGTGAAGATTCAAAACAGAGAAAGTCACTGAACCCGTACGGATTAGTTGTCCTCAGTAAATAAGTTTGACTTTATTACCGTGTTGACATTGATTGCCTGTTTGATACCAGAGTAGTCGAAAAAGAGAAGAGAAATAGAGAAATATGAACTTAAAGCAGGAAACAAAGAGAGTATGGAATTGCCAAAAGTTAGAATTTGTGCCTATTTCAATCAAAATATTCAGTATGAAAGAATTTCCCAATTGCTTGAAAACATTACATTCACTACCGAGTTAGTTATTACGCGTTGCAGAATGTCGCTTTCTATGACACATAGCGGACAATCAGAATATTACTGGATACCTAAGGCTACGTTTGTTTGTTTGTATAGCGGCATATCAACTTCTTATGGGTCATTTAATGTCGATATTTAATTTTCTTGGGAAAATTAGTAATTTTTTTTACAAAAATGTACTGCTGGTAATTTTCTTTTTTCAAAAACAAATTTCTGGTAATTTATTTTTTTCTTTTACAAAAATGTATTTCTAGTAATTTCTTTTACTATGAAAAGGTATTTCTGATATTTTTATAATAATAATGTATTTTAATACTTTCAGTGTTTTGAATCCATTTTGGGTTAAATATTTGCCCATATTTGGAACTATAGCAGATGCTATGAATCCTCGTCAGAGTGGACCTGGCAACAACAGCAATTAACAGGTGCTTACACGCTCGTCAAAACAACTCGATCACAGGCATTGCTGTCGGATGTAAGACCCAGGACGCCCTAAGATAACGTTTTGTAGCTTGATATCCAGTAAGTCCAAAAAACAGTTAAATAACAACCCGAAAGATTTTCAAGAAACAAATAATAATAATAATAATAATAATAATAATAATATTAATAATAATAATAATAATAATAATAATAATAATAATATCATGGTTGAACATTAACTGAACTTGCGTTAATTCGTTCATTGTTAAACTCAGAACAGGCGAAGTGTAAACAAAACAGGGAGAACTCTGAAACCGATGTTAATACGGAATTCCTTACAAGAATATACGCTAAAGTTTTGAGAAGTTTACAAAAAGATTTAGATTTTAGCTTCAGGCTTGTTTTGGAAGATCTAAGATTTTAAAACAACTAGTGAATAAGTAGAATTTCTTGAAGCAACTTGGTACCCTGTCCTGTGTTGTCAGTGTGATGCAACTGAAAATGGAGCTATATTTGTTTTTATTGTCAGTTTCAACAAGTACATGTTACCTTTCCTGGAACCAAAAACGGAATTGTTCTTTTATGCTCAAATATATAATTTACCCGAACTTTCCTTTCTATAACTATAATGTTTTATGCGATATGCAAGTGCATTTGTATATGCATTCTACTAGGTTTGAAACCATAGAAAAAAATCTAGTCTAACACATAATTATTATTGTAGTCAATTCCATTCTAAGTAAACATACCATATGAACTTGTGTCAAACTCTGCAAAGTAAATATTAACATATTGTTGTGAGGAAGAAAAAAAAACTAGTAGATCCCTGAAACCTGTGTTAATATGAAATTTCGCACCAAAGTTACACTTTGAATTGTGTGCCAAAAAGATTTAAATGCAAGCAAATTAAACTTGAAAAAAAAAATTCCTTCATTTTAGTAAGTGTTGTAGCATACCTACGAACGATAATGGGTATGTCCCCATTCACATAAATACACTAGAAAATGCTGTATGTTGGTCTGGATTTGGAGATTCGATCTTGACAAACTCTGATCGTTTCTCGGCCTTTTGACTGAGATTCGATCACGGCTACAACTAGCTTGGACCGGCTCAGGCCTGGACCAGCTAGGACAAGCCAAGACCAGCTTTGACTAAGCTCTGACCAGCTTGGACATGCTATGACCAGTTTTGGACCAGTGGTCCGAGTGGAAACGCTCGGCTTGTGTCACATCTTGACTTCGTCGGAGTCAAGTAAATACCTCTAGATTTGGAGATTCGTATCCAGCTATACTGTCAAATTTTCTGCCTCCGGGCAGAGAGGATCCCTCGACAAAGCTATGTCGAATGCCATAATCTCGTTTCAGGAAACAGCTACCCGACCCCGTTTTATTCGGGGTATACGAGGAATTTTTGGCCGAGTCTACGGGCTCGCATACCCCATAATAAATTCGGTCTTGTGTCACATCTGACAGCGTAGGGCCGTTGGTAGATATCCTGCAGTTGGAGGTTCATTGTGAAATTCACTTGAATCACTTCAAGGAGTTGACAAATTCTTCTACGCGCCGCTGGCGAATCTTATATGTGATGTTCTTGTCTTAAGTATTATCGTTCATTACCAACCTTTGTGTGATTATTCTATTCAGTAACCTTCAACAGGTTACAACAGTAAGATCGATCCTTTATTAATCTCCTGTATTTGCCGTTTAAAACAGAGCAAATACATTTGGATGTGCCTTTTTATTATTATGCGTTCGAGCTACCTCCCACATTCATGAGCTTATCACACCGACCATCACGGTCCTGCATCAGTGTCAGAAGGTCATTCGAGGGTAGTCTGTGTCACAACATAATTGATCAGTGCAGGTGGTTGCTTGGCGACCATCTCGTCTTACTTCCTGGCTAAGTGTCCAGAGCAGTAGATCACTCGTAATTTTTTTGTTTTGCTCTCGAGCAGAGTACTGCAAAGCATATTCTTCGTTCGCATAAGATTGTAAAAATATCAGGGATGATTCCATTGAGCTGTGATTTAGTTGGATGTTGTCTCCAGGAGATGATAATTATAGCTGTTATCATCCGAGTGTAGATCCCATCAAAATTAGTCTTTAGGGTTTTAATTAATGTTCAGGAAGTGGCACCATAAAAAAAACTGCCTCTAAATTGGCTCGAAAGAATCTCTGTTTAAGATTGTCTGCTAGATTAGATTTCCAGATAACATCCATTTTACCTTAGGCGATCCAGGCTTTAGTTATGCCAATTTTCACATCCATTTCATTAGAATTTATTTCGCTTCCTAGGTATGTAAAAGTTTCGACAGATTGTATTCATTCACCTGAGACAATTGGTATTGTCTTGCTTCATAGTAACATTTGTAGGTTAACTAGCTAAGTAATGTTTTGTTCATATTACGAGCGAAAATCAGGATAATTTAATGGTTTCTACTGTACATCAATCAATATCGGAAACAATGGTTTCTATTTAAAATAGCTTTTTTAAAGCCATATTCCTTCAGGGCGGAGGTAATCATGGTTCTTCGTAGACATCTTTACCGTATTTATATGAATTCTTGATAATGGTCGTCAGTGCTTTCCTTTTGTATTCTCCATCGTTTTTTAATTCACTAACCTCCTTCTAGTAGATTGGATAGCGTTCAAGAGGGTAGAGATAGATAGATAGAGAGATAGATAGAGAGAGAGAGAGAGAGCATATCACACTATTTAGCCTATATCTGCAAGGGTGATAGGTGGATTAATTTTTCCCAACGCCATTTTTATCGAAAATAATGCAATATCCTTGCTCGGGATTTGAACACCGCTCGACTGATTCCTGATTTATCACCGGTAAGCATTATGTTAACAACAGAAGCAAAGTGGTACTTAGCAAAGTGTTAAATAAATTATCGCATAAAAGGATAATCGAAATGAAGAAAAAAAAAAACTTCGTTACCATAAAACACACACACGCACACGCACACGCATCACGTAAAATACCGGCCCAAGACGTATGGTGCTCACATAGCAGAAACCACCTGCGTAAAACGTAGAAAAATGTTTTGGGAAAGAATTTGAAAGATAGCAGACAGCAACCTTTGCCAAACGTGACGTTTGGTTATTTTTTTTTTTAATCTAAATAAAAAAGAAAACAAAGCAAAAATAATGTGATGTTTTTAAAAGTTTAAAAAAATACTGACACAGAGGTAAATAATTTCAGGGTAGAGTGTTATTTACATTAGAAACTAAAACAAAATTGCTGAACACAGACGATGAATGATAACCGATTATTATTACTATGGGTGAATCTTTGTGAAGATGAAATATTTATGCCATTGCATCAACTGATTTTACTTTCATTACCGAAAATTGCGAATTATAAATTCCCTCTTGAAATCAATGATTTCGCTGCCGTTCAGTAACCAATTTATGTCTCTGTTAAATCGCGTTCAATGACTAATGTTGCTGGAATAAATTTCAAGATGGGCATAAACTCCATATTTATCGGTTTTAATGTCAAGTTTGATTTTGAAACCTACGTTTCATTTCCGTTCAACTCCTCGCGCAATCAGAGTTAAGAGACAAATGTTCGAGAAATCTGACCATAAAAAAATGATTTAATACCTCGTCTCTGCAGACTACTTGTCCATTCATAGGATAATCACAGAAAGACCACTGATCTCATAGGAGAAGGGCAAAATCCGTACTACATTCAGTTCTTGCGGACATCACAAACACAAGCGCTCACACACAGACACAAGCACACATATGTATATATATATATTTATATACATATGCATATATACAGGGTGATTGAAAAGTAACACACTATGACTATAATTTTTACAAGACGGGAAAGTTTATCATACATAAAATAGAAAGTAATTTTTCATTCAGCACATATATATATATATATATATATATATATATATATATATATATATATATATATATATATATATTGACTTCAATATCCACTCATATATTTACAAACGCTCTAGCCTGGATATTGACTACTTATAACCATAGATAGCTATAAACGCACCTTATAACTGTATTTCTATCATATACAGGGTGACCCAAAAAACGGGAACTATTTAGCAATCCAATAAAACCAAGAGTGATGGAAGAAAAATATTTTATTCATAGTAACTGAAACCATAAAACATGCCATTTAAGAAACAATGATGGAATTTTCATTTTTTAATAATTACGTCCTGTAGATGGCGTCCTCCTGTGCGAATGCATTCTTGAAATCTGCTGTTGAGATTCCTCATTGACTGCTGCAACATCTCAGCTGGGATAGTGTGAATTTCATCTTCAATTCTAAATGGCAAAATGTTTACTTGCTCAATGTCACTGTCTCACAGTGTTGCCACTTGCTCATGTCTGGCAATACGCACATCAAATATTCCCGTTTTTTTTTTGGTCATCCAATATATATATATATATATATATATATATATATATATATATATATAAAGTAATATATAGACAGCAAGTGTTCATCAAAGCAGCTTTGATTATAAAGAAATACGGTTTGTTTGTTTAATTTTCCCAATATTCGAAGATGGAGACGAAGAGCATTCTTAATACTGAACAGCTTATTCGAAAATTGGAAAAATACGGCTCTTTTTATAGCTAGCCACTCATGTCCGATAAAATCTATTTACTAGGGCGGCTACCCAATTCCTGCTGCAGGCCCCTGCTCAGACACATTTGTTTTTGTACAAGAACCACTGACAATATCGTAACTATGCTGAATAGACCTAAGTTAGAGTTTCAAGGAGAGAACGTATTATCTCGCCTGATCAACAGCCCTGACAATGCTAGCACGTTCAAACCCTCGGTCATGATGACTTGTGACTTCGTGCTAGTATAACCAAATAGTTCCGCCTACCTAATTTCACTGGCAAGGCTTGGTATGGCTTTCGGGTACTTTTATTGGCCGCGGCAAGCTGCGATCGGATCGCCTCCACTAGACCGATAACATCAGCTTCCTGACAAATCGACAATAGTGAGATTCAGATTTACACACACACACACACACACACACATACACATATATATATATATATATATATATATATATATATATGTATATGAATAAAAATGACAATAGGAAAACTAGTAATTGCTGACGAGTTTCGTCCAATGTGGACCTTCTCAAAGCAAAATACGTAATGAATTTAATTAAAAAGGTACCTAATATTTTTTTTGTTTTTATTAGTTACCTTGTTCAATTAAATTCATTTATATATATATATATATATATATATATATATATATATATATATATATATATATATATATATATATATGTGTGTGTGTGTGTGTGTGTGTGTGTGTAAATTTGAATCTCACTATTGTCGATTTGTCAGGAAGCTGATGTTATCGGTCTAGTGGAGGCGATCCGATCGCAGCTTGCCGCGGCCAATATATATATATAGGAAATAGATTAAATATGACAATTATTTAATATATTTCCTGATTTATGTTATTTTTATGGATACATTTATTTGAGTAAATGCTCTGGTCTTTAATCAAGCAATTGTAATTACATTTACCGGCCTGAATGTGCGAGAAATATTTATAGAAAATATGCGTTCTTCGACAGGAATCTAACCTGTATCCTATATGGAACCACAGAAAAATTCCGGTTGAGCAAGATCGAATTACTTCTTTTAACGGTGAGTAAAAGAGCATCTTGACCCAATTCCTTCCCCGAGAAATTTTAAAACGGCATGCTTTACTAATTGGAATTAGTCGCACGCTCCAATACCAACATTTCAGAATGTTTGGGTGTCAATCTGAAAACAGTGCAGGGGATTCGGAAAGAGTTGGATGAGTCTAGCGTTGATTACGAATATACTGCAGCTCGAAAAACTCACTCTGGTCGACTAATAACAAAGGAAAACCCAACTTTTTTGGTCAGGCCCACAGATTCAAGACAGATTCTTACCTGGAGGAGGTAGTACTGTCCTAGGTTAAGACGGGGGCTGCTTGGAGACTCTATGTCAGGCAACATGACTCTGCACCATGCCACACAATGATGGGAACCCAGTTATGGCTATCAGACACTTTCTGCCACCACATCACCCCTACATTTGGTCACATAACCTCCAGACTGCACCCCCTTGATTATTATGTGCAGGGCGTCAATGTACTGAGGGTTAGGATTATTGCAGCATTCTAGAAGAATTGCAAGAGATTCCGAAGACATCTGGCGTACTTGGTTGAAGCGAATGTAGCTTTTCAAGATATCTGTGTGTAATTTTGATAAATACATCTTTTAAATTGAGGCGTCAGTGTTATTTTCACTCTTGCGTAATTTAAACGAAAATTTATCTATCACAACCTGTATAAATATGAACACGCCAGGTTTTTTTGATGCTCATAATGTCTGCAGAAATTTTAAATCAGTTTTTTTTTCATTCTAATCTGGTTGTCTCACAAATCTAGAGTGTCTATACCGTCTTAGTATTTTTACATTTATCTGTGGAGATACACATGGATTTATAGCTGTTTGTTCGAAAGTAGATGTGTTGAACTTGGTAGAAACAGTTCTCGCAGCAAATAGAGCAGGTTTATGTCTCCATGTTCTGCACATAGGATTGTCACACCTAATCTCATATATATATATATATATATATATATATATATATATAAAGGTGTAAGGGGAATTAACGCTGACGATACTAGAAGACTTGAAATCAAATGCTAAATATCTGGTGTATGATGAGGTTAAATACAAAGCTTTACATAGATTTTTGTATCTTGCTTTACATTATCCACCACACACACACATATATATATATATATATATATATATATATGTGTGTGTATTTTGAACTCCCGTCGTATTCGACGTATGAGAGTCAAGCAGCTCACTTCCTAGGAACCGAGAGTCAGACACTAGCACATGAGAATTAATTGTAGTGGTGAAGGCTTTGTGCAGAACCAACCACTCTTTTTGAAGGCCCAAGTACATAGAGCTGGTGCAGACGACCCTCTGCATTTTGAATTCAGAGTTGTCCCTCTCCTATACCAGTTGCCATTCAAGGCTATAGAACCCAGTCTGCCCTGCTATTTATCAATAGTTGGAGAGAGAAGAGAAGGATTCATATCATTTTCAAAAGTATTAGCGCGTAATGGATTTGACTGGAATTCGAACTCGGCTCTGTGATTCCTCAATCCGAGCTGCTAACCCTTACTCTACCGTATGTAAACGAATTAGTGAGTTTATAAAATAATATGTTTTATAGCTTTTTTGGTTTATGTTTAATTATGTTTTTTTAATCGGTGGCTTAAAAATATTTAGACCATTAGTGAATGGCGATTAATTTTTCTCCGGACCATTAGCGTAGGGAAAAGGAGATAAAATTCTAAGGGAAATCTATGCAGTAATAGGTTAATTTCGTTATTATTATTGTTATTATATTGTTATTATAATTATTATTATATTGTTATTATAATTATTATGGAATATATGATAAAGACTTTCAAGAAAGGAAAGTTCCACTGGCCTGAATTGAGCTAGTATATAGGATTTAAAAATGAGCGCAAACTTCATGTTTTAGTCGATATATATATATATATATATATATATATATATATATATATATATATATATATATATATATATAATTATTGATTTGAAAATTATAACATAAATCCATTTAGTTTAAACACCGTGTCTTATCAAGTGATGATGTTGAATGTAAAATAAAGGTTTTCAAAGGTTCAAATTATTTAACCACCCCTCGTAAGGGGAAACGCTGTTACATGAGCTGAAATGACCAATCAAAATACAAGTATACGAGAATTCAAAAAACTTGACTATGAAGTAAGGTTATAATAGCTATTAAATGCTTTAAAGTTGGGTTTATACTAAAATAGAATTTATTCTAACAAATATGTAATAAATTATACGATAAAATTTGAAATTAAAATTAAAAACTACCCATTTTAAAATCTAAATTTAAATTCTATTAAGTTTATAAATTATAAAATTACTGAGGAAAAAAATACATATTTCATTCTAATTATTTTGAAAAATGCATGTTATAAAATAAATTTGCAATTTTTTTTCGACATTTCTTGTGTCTTGTCAAGTAATGATATTAAATGGAAAATAAAAGGTTTTAAGAGTTCCAGATCCAACCAAACCCCCTCAGTAAGGAAAACTTTGTTACGTCAGCTATGATGACAAATCAGAATACAAGTATATGCTAATTTAAAAGAACATGACAGCATACTCAAGTTTAAGTACAAACTATTAGTGCAATAAAGTTAAAATTAGACTAAGTTAAATATTACAAAAATTAAATTTTACGTTAACAGTTAAATTTAAAATTAAAAAGTTCAAATATACTTGTATACATGCATTTCTCTCTCTCGCTATATATGTATATGTATGTATATATATATTGGGACTTGGACCCGCAGAAGATGATAGATGTGGACAAAACTGGTGTCATTTTGTATGACTTTAATGATTTTCTTTCAAATTGTAGACATTGGCGCAATTAAGCAAACTCAGGACACAATGACAAAAATAACAGAGGAGAAATTGGAACACGATTAAAACAAATTTTAATTGTAAATAATTGACGGCTAAAAACACATATTAAAATGTTCGAAGAGAGTATAAAATAGAAAATTTTACTCATAGTCGTCCAAACAAACACAAGGAACGAATACAATTCTCCTTCTGGCGGGATTATATAATTTAATATATACAACTTCTAGAACACGGGTGCTCTATGTAAAACAGAAAAAAAAAATGTGTTATCATATTCGGCGGCACAATTTGGGTTGTCCACTAAGCACTGTCCGATGATCGAATCGTGCACGGAATTACTGGTCTTCAACGATAGATTCCGACTGCTAGATCTGCAGTAGGCGGAAACCTGATGCACAATGCGAGTTTCAATCTTTGATTGGTCATCTCTATGTATACTCTATCGCACAGACTTTTACATTTATATACTACGGAACTATTCTGAAAATAAAACAACCGGTCTCTATAAGATGGAAACAGGGATCTAGTCTGAAAGATGGTACGAAACTTAACGTCACTATAGTACGAAACTTAACGTTACTATAAAACGAAATAATGCAAGCAGAAACCCTATCAGCAAGCAACTGATCCTTCCTTCCTAACCATGGCAATTTATGGAAAGCACAATATTTCGGTTGTGCTCTCGGGGAGTCAAAATGAGTTTATAAACAGTGATAATTACTGTTGCTAATGCAAGACTCTTCGATAAAACGAATCGATTTCTCCCAGTCACTGGCCTCTTTATCTAAAAATAAATACATTTAAATTCAACTTCATCCCTGCGCCAATGGCTTATGGGTATATTCTTCGACTGATACCAATCTTACTGATGAGCTGTAAAACAGCGAAACTGTTGATGACAATATATATATATATATATATATATATATATATATATATAATTACATGAATCATTCATACAAAAAACAAATATAGAATGTAATTATAATTTGAACTGCACCTAAAATTGAAATATATATATATATATATATATATATATATATATATATATATATATATATATATATATATATATATATATATATATAAAACACACACACAAACACTAAACAGAGACACATCCCCTCACCAGGTCCAATAAAACTATCAAACTGACCAGAGAATTCGGAGCAGCATGTATATCCAGCTCTTATCTCAAATAACAACTTAAAAGCGACTGTTTGACCAACACAAGGAATGTTAAAAGATTCATGTTAAAAAGATAAAAAAATTAAAAAAACAAATGAAAACTACAGACAAAAGTTCATTTACTCCATCAAGACATTCATTTCTGCAGTTCACTGCTGGCAGCAACCAGAAATATTTCTCTTCCCGATGATGGCCATTTCGGCCGAAACTAGTCGAGGAATGTAAATGAAATAATAATAAAAACGAAAGAATATAAATCTACAACCCAGTGTGTCTGAAGATTTTAATTTTTTAATATTTTTTTATTGTTCAAAAAAAAAAAAAAATATATATATATATATATATATATATATATATATATATATATATATATATATATATCATTGCCATGAAAAGAAAAATTAGTTTTATTATTACCACTCATGATAATAAAAAGTAAAAATGAAAAACGGGTTAGCTAACCGGTTTTGTAGCTCACTCACCAGAGCTAAATCGAGGTAAATTATATAATAAAAAAGAACAATGGACAAAGTTTATTGGTGGGGAAAAAACAAAAAAAAAAATAAAATGGTAATTAGTTGGAGGCCTAATATAAATCTTTTTTGTTTACAAAGAGAAAGCTTTAAAGATAAAATATAGATGGCCTCCAACGCTTTCAGGTGGTAATTTCAGTGGGACTTGCTAAGGATAGTAAAAGCGTCATCACTAAAACTAACAGCCCAATTATGGCTATTTATAAGGTGTTCTGCCATGGAAGAACGATACGTATTGGTTAAAATGCCCGAGGGAGTGTACTTCCGTTTTCGGATTTTCGCTGGAACATGTTTTATTCTAGCATCTAGCTTTTGAATCGTTCTCCCTATGTAGGGCGAACCGCAACTATATTTAAAGGAATAAATTAATGAACTGTTATGGTGTGGAGGGAGAACATCCTTACGTATAGACGGAAGAACGGGCCTGGCAGAGAAAACAACACGAGTGTTAGCGGTAAAGTAACAATTTTGAACTGCGATAGAAACCTGCTTAGTAAACCTATCGCTGATACTACATTGCCAAGGAAAGCGGAGATACACAGGACATATTTTTACTAGAGCGAGTTTCACTTCGATAAATTCAGCAATTTTGTTCTTAATAATTGCTTGAACAATGCCCTATGGGTAGGCATTGTTGCAGCGAGTAGAAGTAATAAACCTGAGTTTATCATCCAACTTGATGTCCAAACAGATCATGCGAGCCCTATGAGTAAGGGTCTTAATTAAATTAATTTTGCGTTTCCTGGGACAAAAAGAATCCCACCGGATATGCAAACCAGTAAACAAAACCTCAAACTCCGAATATACCTCATCTCACTTAATATGTGACGGAGGGGATACAAAAATGCAGTCCGTGTGAGAGGATTTATAGTTCAATCTCAGACAACTGGTATGAAGAGAGATTCAAGACATTCTGACCCATACTAGGATTAGTAGAACACCCAAATTTTTTATAAATTAAATGTTGCAACTTATTCTGATGTTTAATCGTAAGTCGTGAATAAGTTCTACATAACGGACAAAACGAATCATATCAAAATAGGAAAGTCTTCCCATTGTAATACTCCATAATTGATAATAACTCTTACATAATTTGGCAAGACAATAAGTAAGCTTAGATATAAAATTAGTAATAAAAGCTTATATATATATGTATAGTACAGGTAATCGATCTTTTGGTATATAAGCAGGGTGGATCCTAGTAATATTAATTATTAAAACTGATCCACAGAGAGCTCGATGTATTTAATATAACAGAGCATATGTATACAGAACGGCTTGAAATAGACTATACTATGTTGAGATAACTTTTGTTCTTTTTCTGTGTATGTGTATGTGTATATATATATATATATATATATATATATATATATATATATATATATGCATAATACACAAAATGGACGATTAAACAGAAATTTAGGCGTACTCAAGAAATAGTTTCCATAGAAACCTCAAACAGGCCATCTACAATCCCACAATTAGTCGAAAACTATAATATCTCTTCACTAATATGATCTTCGTTGAAAAAAATCCCACTGAAAAAAAACAAAAAAACACTTAATTTTTATTATTAGTTCTAATCTCGTTGGGGAAATTCTCAGATGTGTCCGAAAATTTCGAATTTTTAAAGTCTTTCTAGTCGTTCCTCTATCTATCTATTAGGTTGGTGCAAAAATAATGACGTAACAATGTCGTTTTCTGACGTTAAAAATACGTCAAAAACGACATTATTACGTCATTATTTTTGCACCAACCTAATATCTATCTATCTATCTATCTATCTATCTATATATATATATATATATATATATATACAGAGAGAGAGACAGACAGACAGACAGACAGACTGAAGAGAGAATGGCAATAATAGATTTAGAACTTTGTGCAAGAGAATTCCATGAAATGTTGGTTGCTGTTACCCAGAGTTGACATGAAGTGGTATTATCGGGAATGATGGCCCGATGCTCTGGGTTAGCGTTAATAATTATTTCCCCTCGAATCAATGCATCAATCGAAGTTCATCATTTGATGGAGATTTTGTTAAAAGTCTACACATCTTTTTTTTTTTGGTAAATGATACGACTAACTCTCATATAATATCGAATCTCTTGTGGCTGATAATGCTGGACAGTTTCTTGGCCTATGAAGAAGAGACTTGTAGCAATTTATTTTGACGTGATTCTACTGACGAATTATAAGGATAGCATATACACTACATTTGGTCTTAATCAAAATAAGAACCACATCAAATAATTAATTACGATCAGAATGAGACGCATCAGAATGAAAGAAGACCTAAAGAATTTAACACTCACAGATGGTAAAAAAAGAAGGAAGAAAAATCTCCTAATGTTTTTTTGTTTCAGTAAATAGGTTGAATAAATCCGGTGAGCAGACTCGCCGTTGTCTTGCACCTATTTTGAATTTTGTGTACGTGCTCAATTTATTTTCGATCTGTATGCAGGCTTTTCTTTCCCAGTATAAAATCTAGGTTATTATAGACCCGAAATAGATCGAGTTTTCCTAGCTGTTCAAATAGATCTTCGTGTCGTACTTTATGAAATGCGTGCAGCGTAGGTAGGAAATAAAGTCTTGATGCAAACGACGCTTCTTCTCTAACTGCTTCTTTTATCGACTCACCCTCTTGTGGAACTCCCTTCCAATTTCTTGCTTCCATGATAACTGCAATCATCGGAAATATAGGTGCAACATAAACTTCCGGTTTCTTGAACCATTCATTTTGTTACACTCTTGTGCAAATTAATTGAAACAAAATTCTATTATTACTTACTTTTTTCATATTTTTCCAATGAAACATGAATCAGTGCACATGTTAGTACTTCGTATGTCCATTCCGCGAAGTCTTTCCTTGCAGCTTGACCACAAATTCTCGATTGGATGTAAATCAGGAGAGTTTCTGAGCCACTCGATATTACTTTGATTTGATCACTGTTAGTGCTTGCCATTGTATTCGTGCAGCGTTTCAATTTTCGTACGCTTGATTGGAGTAACGATCATTGCAGACAATGGAGTAGGACAACTAATCGACAGTCGATACAATAGTGTCGTGATGAAAACCTGATGTAATCACGGACGACGCAATATTTTTCAAGGCCAAACAAATTTCATCTTACACCCCGAAAATAGATTCATACTACTGCACACTACTGCAAATCTGAGGAAAAAAAAAAAACAGAAAAATTGATTACACCCTCTCACCTGTTTCAATTAATTTGTACAAGGATGTGCTTCCCTCAATCGTACCTTTTCTCAGCTTTCTCATTTTATTGCATGGGCATTACATCTAACCCCCTCATAATCGCCTTGCTTGTGGCTCGGTAGGGGGTGGATGAAACGATTAAAAAAATCACGGTTTTAAGGATACTCCAAAAAATATTTTTTTTTATCTCGGTAAAATATCTGACAGGTTCAGCTACGAGATCTTTGGAATCTACATTGAATAAATTTATGTACATTTATTTTTTCCTTATCACTCGGCGATGCAATATTTGTTTCTTTTAATATTATTGGGAGTTATATTATCTTGAAATGTATTTAAATGCTGAAGCTTATAATCACTAACAAATCTAGTCAAAAATTAATTATGATTAACAATATATTATCATATCAAAAAGGACTATTATCCTCATCTTCATCACGACCTGGATAAAGCATTCGATGCTGTCAAGGCTCACCAAGTTCAAATATTACGTAGATCGAAAGATCAGAAAGTGACACACAAGGTCCAACACTAGCTGATTACCTCTGGGGAGTCTGTGCTAAACAAGTGTCTCAACTTCGCCACAACCATTAGGCGGATACCATACTTGGACATCATTGCCCGAATCGAGGAAATAGCCTTAAAGTTCGCTCCTCTCGGATGAAATAAGATGGAAAGTGAGACAGACGGTGGACAAGGCTAAACCACCCAAATCAAACTGAAGAAGCTGGAAATCAGAAACCTACTGAGGAATAAAGAGATGAAGATGAGGATAACACTCCGAGTAATATCAATAAATTAAGTAATCATAATACCTCATTTCTATCTGTAAAAGGCAGGATCTGTGTGTGTGTGTGTGTGTGCGTCACGAATGAACGGCCGCAATTGTCGACGGATTTGCAACAAAATTTACATGCACATGCTCCAAGTTAGCGGGTAGCCCAAGACCGACGTTGCATTTCCCAACTCGCATCGATAGTGAAAGTAATCGATTTTTTCATACTTCTACCGCAGTTTTCATGTAGTTTGCGGCCTTTTTGTGTATTGGCCAGAGTGAGAGCCAATAGCTGTTTGCCAGGATTAGGCAGGAAGATTTTAGTGGCCAGCGTGAGAGCCAACAGCTGACTGAAACGAATGTTAACTAGCATGCTAGCATGAAAACAAAATCGATAGCTGCATTCGTCACAAGTGGGAAAAATTTAAATCTGCCTGGCACTTTACTCCAATTGGCTCATTCGCTTGCTTAAACTCAACGTTGATTCTGATTCCGCAGAACTGGGTTAGGTGTGAAAAAGTATTTGTTGTTAACATTCTTTTTTTCATTCGTTTTTCCCAGTTACGAGTCCTTTTTTTTTTAAAGCTGATCGTTTTGTGTTCATTTTGTTTAGTTCTTTTTTCGTAACAGATTTAACTTTTAGTATAGAGCTTAGAAAAAATTCGCAGTGTGAGATAGGCAAGAAGTAAGGCATGTACCAAAATCATCACGCCAAAGGGTACTCGTTTAAAGTCAAGGAAGGGCAAAAATATGTTAAGTCAAGTGATAGCAATTGCTGTATGAGTCGTACGATTTTTTAATCAAGCACGGGCAACGCCGGGCCATGCTGCTAGTCTCATATATAGAGATATCAAAAAGAACTACATAGAGATAGATCATTATTTTGATGTATCTATATATCCTTCTTTTACCGCGTACCTATTTATATCACTACCTTTCTGTCAACGTGAATTTGTACAACATAATTCCTTGTTTTATTTATGCATGTCTATTGATTTTTCTTGTTTCATCTTTTACCTTAGTGTGCGCTTGTCTTTCTGAAACAATACTTGTCTTCAACCTTATTAATTCGGATTATTTAGACTCAGTTTATGCAGGTACTGTTATGAAGTCCTGAACCTTACTCTTACTACTCAATGTCATACATCAGGGGTGGCCAACCTTTTGATTCCATGCGCCAATATTTTGTACGATTAATTTAAATGCGCCACACAAACATCCACTTCCTTTCATTACGTGTTGTAATATGGGCATATTTTAAAGTTATAATAAAATCTATTTATTTGAAAAATATATGCTTATGACCAGGGGCGTATACTTTTAGCACTTTCGCAAAGGACGTGCAATAAATATAAAATCACTGAAATGAATGAGTAGAAGTGGCTTAGTTTCTTTTCATCAAAAGGATGCAATGCGCCATTTGTAAGCATCCAATGCGCCACTTATGGCGCATGCGCCACCTGTTGGTTATCCTTGTCATACATAGTTACTCCGCTTCCTAATCAGAGTCACTACATAGCCTGGGTATTTCGGATATGTTAATTACTTAAACAACATATCACTATAAGCGCATTTCTCTGAACATCTAATGTCTGGTATATCTTTGAATTAAATTCACTTCATCTAATAAACTTATGCACTTATGGATTGCGATGTTTGCTAGTATATAATGACTGCCTAGCCGGACTATAATTAAAAACAATGCTCGTACATTTTTAACAGTTCATAAATTGGAATTGAGGGTATTTATCCGCACCCCCACAGCGCAACAGAATGGGAAACAAGGTCGGTGTTTAATGTACGATTTCCACAAAATCGTACAAAAATGCCCAAGATCCCTTGGCGCTTTTGGACACGCCCCAGGCGCCGGGTAATGACCGGACAGGGAATTAATGCATTGGGAAGAATGGCTATCTGGATCTTGATGAAATATTCATTTCAAACTTCTCCGGCTTTATCAGGTAAACATTGTGATTTAATAAGCTCAGTTTAGGTGTGGCATAAGGCCGAACATATAGAGCATTCGTAATTGTTATAGCGGAACAAGCATGTTAACCATGACGTCACGTTGGAGTCTTCAAAGTTGTACTTGTAATATCCACAAAGTAAATGCATCTATGGTGATTTTCTAAGCGTAGCTTAGATGTGGCACAAGTACGAAAGTATGTGACACCCAGGGAGAATCGAACTCCCTACTCAGTCGTAATTGTGTTTCTAAGACAAGATTGTTAACCATTACACCACGTTGATATTCCCACGTATATTCATCTAAGTATGAATCTATGTATGTACAAGTATCACACATTTTGATATTTCGTTCAGTCTGTTCATATAAAATTCAATATGTACATCTCTCTCTCTCTCTGTCTCTGTCTCTTCTCTCTCTCTCTCTCTCTCTATATATATATATATATGTATATGTGTGTGTATGTATATCTATCTATCTATCGATATTTTGATATTTCGTTCAGTCTGTTCATATCAAATTCAATATGTACATAGCTCTTTCTCTCTCTCTCTGTCTATATATATATATATATATATATATATTTATATATATATATGTATATGTGTGTGTATGTATATCTATCTATCTATCTATCTATCTATCTATCTATCTATCTCTCCATATATATATATATATATATATATATATATATATATATATATATATATATATGCACATGAGATACTTGCATCTACCTCTGTCTGTACCGATTTTCCATCGATTTCAGATATGTCGCATCCATCTCTCTCTCTCTCTCTCTCTCTCTCTCTCTCTCTATATATATATATATATATATATATATATATATATATATATATATATATATCAATCTGTTAATTACATATCTATCTATCTATGTATCTATATATCTATGTATACATATACCAATCTATTCCCGATCTATCTATCTGTATATCTATGAATATATATATATATATATATATATATATATATATATATATATATATATATATATATATATATATATGTATGTATATCAATCTGTTCTCTATCTATTTGTCTATCTTGCTTCTACTGCATCTTTTCGCCTCGGTTAAACTTTATATATTTTACTTATCTCTTCGTGTTATCACATCCAGAATTATGTATATATCTATCTGTCAATATTGCACCAATAAAAACGATTTAGTTTTCAATGAAACCCACTGTGCTCAGTGAAATACCGGACCGGCTATCGCGGGACGGCCATCTTATGCAACTCTTCGTGACGTCTGTTGTGTTTTATAGTCAAAAGCAAGACACGGTGTAGCGTTGGAGAGACACCCAGGCAGCCGCCACATTTTATGATACGCTTTTATCGAGCAACAATGAACCGCGACTCGCTTTAATTCAAGAACAGTGACATCAAACTGTCATATTTGTTTATAGCTTTCCGTGATAGGCGAGTCAACAATGATGCAAGTTTTTCTGTAATACTTGCTTTGTTGGTCCACAGGAATTACAGTCTTTGGTAACTTTAGAGGTTATGGAAATAACACTTAGTTTCGCTTGGATTTCTCAGATATGATTAGTTTATATATTAATGTTGTAATTATGAGGTGTCGCAATTGGTGCGATGTCTTCCTTATTTGTATACTTCTCTGTTCATATAAAAATGGCTGATTTAATTTTGACACTGTGTCTTGTTTAATTCTCCCTGAATTTAGACTTGTTTTCAAGTATCAAACTTTCTGTTGAATAGTCATGTTAATGGCAATATTAGCCGTTTCCTTATATAGAAATATTCGACCTTCCTTGGCTGAGCAGCCTGCACTACACGAGTTACGCTTTCCTTCGCTCTCTGACCATCGAACCATGATGAAACTGTAGCATCTGTTCTAATTTCCTGTGGTAAAGGAAATATTAGAGTGTTCCTTATATGGAAACATTCGGCATTGCTGAAGCCAGTAGAGGGAGAATTAAGCATTTTTAGATCCCATCGGGCTTGGAATAAAGTGTAGTACTTGTTCTTCTATTTTCTAATATTAATGTTAAGATTAGCCGTTTCTTTATATGGAAACAAACAATATTCATTGGCTGAACAGCAAGCACTACTTGTAACAGTCGACCAGATTATTCAACTGTCAAACTCTCTGTCTCGACAGAGAGGAACTCAGACGAGGCTTTGCAGTTTCGTCCGGGGAGGTACACAGTCCCTGAAGCCGTCTAGGCGGGTTCAAAGGGAATATTTTTGGGTGAGCCTACGGGCTCGGAGAAACCTACGTTAAACTCGGCTTTGTGCCACATACATTCCTAGTGGGGGGACTGTTAAATATAACAGCAAGCATTACTCGAGTTACGCTTTTCTTCGACCACTGGTAATCTGAATATCAGGAAAGTGTAGTATCTGTTCCCCTAATGCAAATGGTAATATTAGCTGTGTCATTATATGGATATATTAGGCATTCATTTACTGAGCTGTCATTGCTATTTTCAGTTAAAATTTATAAAATCATTCTTATTACAATTTTTCTGGCGAATGTGTTTCTCGGGTCCAGTAGCTCTTTCTTTGTATTGCTGGCGGCTTCATTTCTAACATTGTTTGTTTGAAAGTTGAAAGACCTTAAGTGATGTGGTTTCTGTTATTTGGTACAGTTTTTTATTAGTGATTATGTAGCGCCAGCAAACTAGGTTCGAAGAAGGATAGTCTTAGTTAAGGTCTTCATTCGCTTAAACTATTTTTAACCTTTGATCTTAGAATGCGGTTGTATACAGCTGACAACACTTCCACATATATTGTGAAGTTAAAAATCAATATTGATTTTTTTAATAAGTAATACATTTGCGATATACCTATATTTGAATATGTATGTACCGTTAAAGACACAGTTAAGGATTCGAAAATATACGTCTTCAGAGTTCAAATTGCGGTCTAGTACTCTGCTTTCATTTTTGCACAAATACACTTGGAAAATGTATAATTCCATTTCGTCTCCTCCTCGCTATGGATTAAATAGGAGAGAAGACTTCAGGGGGTAACTAGTGTACTAAAACAAATCTTTGAATTCAAAAACTAGCATGAAGTCACACGATTCTTGCTAACGCGGCACACCTGTTATTCTAATGGCTTACCGGACACATACACATGGAGGTGCGAGTAATGTCACTGCTGTCGAATTCGAAAGGGAAATGGGCGAGTCAAGTTCGAATTGCGGTTGATTTTGTTTCACTTTCGCATAAATGGGCTTTGGAAACCAATGAATCGATTTTTACCATCCTCAGCTACAGACTTCACTTAATTTCATATACCAAACAGCCTAAGAGAAAAAAAAATATGAAAAAGGACATCATGTTATCTAGCTTTAGTGTTAACCCTGCTGATTTAGGTACGGTAGATAATAATATTACCACGATTCACTAGGGGCATGGATTGATGTGTTGTACGTTCAAGTAGTTATTTTAACATGCAGTCTTGATACACTTGCACAACTTTCAGTATACCCCAGAAAAATAAGCTAATATCTGGTGAACCACAAGCCCATTGCACACAGCCATATCTCCCAATTCATTTAGAAAAATGTCCATTCAGCCAGTTTCTTACCACTATGTAAAATGAAGGGGTTCCCTTCTGTTGGAATAATACAAGGAGGTTTTTCATTTAACCTTTCAATTTTTACCAAACAGAATGAGGTATGTCTCAGCAGTTACGTTGCCATAAAAGAAAAACGGCCCAGAAATAAGCTTTTTATAACCCATCCCACACCATAATCCATTGTATTTAATACTGTTTGGAAAGGCCCATCAAACGTGGCTTGTTTTGCAGCCAGATTCGAATATGCTTCACCGTTCATGTAAAACAAAGCTTTGTCTCTGAGTAAAAAAAAAGAAAAAAAAAAACAGTTTTCTGCGAAGCGGTCATTTATTTTTATAAATGTGTGTATCCAGACAGTATTGTCACCCTGTATAACAATAACACGTCAATGTCTACCGTTGTGTGATTTCTCGCAATATCATCTGGCAGGTTAATTCGTTAGTGAAGCGTGTTTGATCTCCATTGTTACCCATGGAATTCCGTCAGGTTTAGGTAGACTGTTAAAATTATAAAAGACACGTTACAATGAAGTAATGGCCAGCAGACTAGGGCTAATCTGTCGTATATACTTTTCTCGCATGTTACCCCATAATTATAGCCTTGAGACAGACTAGGCTAATCGCATTGATTGGCTATAATGACTAAATCGATGGTCCCTACAAAAATCGTCACTTTCACGCTTTGAGTTCAAAATTGTCTACGCAGACTTGTGAAGGAGCACATATTACCCAGTCTAGAATTTAATTTCCACAAACACAAATTTGAAAGCCCGTCGCTACTCTTTGTCTCTTTCCATGGAAGATTTTGAACTGAGATCCATTCTTTTAGCTCCACCAGTTTTGACCTTTACAGTAAGTATGACATAGAAGTCGTATTATCTTCATGTCAAGGGGCAATCTTTATCTATTCTTAGCGCCTTCACTTCCTGCTACTTTCTAATTCTTTCATTTCACACATCACGACCCCCAAGAGGATGCTTTCCCGATCAATACAATCTTAACCTGTTCATCTCCACTGTAAACCGTTATCTACCTCAAATATCCGCATAAACTGTTTCTCTTGCTATGTAACCATTTCCCCTGAGTGTTATATTTTGTTTAAAGGCAGATCATTGGCTTAATGGTCATTTAATGCCGAAATGTAATTTTCATAGGAGCTTTGAAGTAATAAAAGTATGATATCTGTTATTCCGCTTTTAGGGGTGAAGAGATGGTAGTTGAATTTCATCTATTGTGCATATACCTGTTTGCATGAACATAATTTCTAGAGGTAATATGTATAGTTTATGTCGAAGTTTTTTTTTGTTGAACTTTGGAATAGAGTTTGATTTCTTTAAGAATTTGCAACATAGTATATGGATCAATTAATGAAAGACTTGTTTCATGTTGATTGGTGTATTGTTTGTAGTTTTACTATAATCTTGTTATGGGATCTTACCCATAATAATAATAATGGACTATTCCATCCTACTTATTATAAAATGCAGTCTGTGTGTGTGTGTCTGTACGTTTATATATTGGATCGGATTTCCTACATTTTTCAACCGATTTCAACAAAACTTCACAGAACTGCGTACAATTACCTTGCGGTGGTTCTGACAGCGCCAAAAAAAAAAATGGAAAAACACAATTGTTTTTGCACGAAATCAATTTGAAAACACGATTCTGTCGCCAGAATGAAAGGGGGGCAATTCATATCGAGTTATACTTATTATAAACCCAGGTTGTTTGTGTGTTAGTGTGTGTGAATGTGTGTGTGTGTTCGTTTATATATGGGATCGGATTTCCTACATTTTTCAACCGATTTCAACAAAACTTCACTTTTTTTTGGCAGGTAGTGTTTCTTATTGTCTTGTACACTTTTTTCTTTATTTTTACATTCAGAATGCTTTAAAAATTTCATTTACAAGACAATTGTTTATAATAAGATTCTATTTAATCGATAGACTCATAACGATTGAAAAGAATGTTTTTGTTTGAGTTTGGGTTTGACCAGTTCGTAAAAAAACCCCAAAAAACAAAAACAAAAAACTAATTAAGACATGCGTGTCCGTCAACTTTAAACAATCATCTTTGTCAATTTTATTTTTCAGTCTTTATGATTGTTGATACTTGATCTATCTCTTACTGTTACATCCCTGGGCAACGCCGGGCTCTACTGCTAGTACTTAATATTAGGTTGGTGCAAAAATAATGACGTAATAATGTCGTTTTTAGACTATTTTTAACGTCAAAAAACGACATTATTACGTCATTATTTTTGTACCAACCTAATAAATACTGCGCCTCAGTCAGTAGTTCAAGTTGAGTCAGTAGTTCAAGTCGAGTCAAGAGTCGAGTCAGAGGCAGTCCGAAACAGAGTCGCGTTCATACAATTACTGCAAACATTGGAATAGTGATACTAGTCGAGACTTCATTGTTCTCTCTACATTGTTCATACTAACACTTCTACTTCTCTGTATATATTCCTGTTTGTAATATATCTGTGTTATTCCATACCTGTGTTCGAGTTCTTATTTGGTTCTACCTTGGACTATAACCGTGGTACAAAGAACAGGACCATAACAAATCAACCATTCGCCATTGCATGGAGTATTGCTGCAATATATGGTCTGAAGACCCTTCTGTTCGCCTCGGGGTTCTTGATAAGATCCAGAGATGGATATGCAATATAATTGGCCCTGATGTGGCATCTCGTGTGCAGACGCTCTTTCACAGACGTGTCGTCGCCTCTCACTGTCTTTTTTACAAATACTTTCATGGTAATTGCTCCGATGAGCTGTTTTCGCTGGTTCCAAGATTTCGCGAATTCAAGCGTCCTACGAGTCTGGCATCCCGTTCTCAGCCTTTCACTGTTGAAACTGTTAAATGTATTCGCATCTTCTACTCCAATAGCTTCATGTCTCGCACCTCTCGCCTGTGGAACTCCCTTCCTTTTTCCTGTTTCTCTGATAGCCTTTAATCTCCAACTATTCAAATGTAATATCAATCGACATCTCCAGTTGCCTTGATCTATCTACTATCCTTCTCCTCATCCTCTCCTCTATCCTTACTATCTGCTCTCGCTCCAAATCCTCTGTAACCTCTTGCGTACCAGTGGCTTCCCGCCTTGCTAGGGGTGAAATGCTTAAAAAAAAAAAAGATATTGTTCAAAATTTTTTAATAACAAAATGTATTACTGCTATTTTATCATACCCATTAGATGAACGGAATGGTAAAAAAAAAAAAAAAAAGGAAACATTCATTATTAATATTCTAACAGTATATTGCAAATTTTTAGTAGCTATCGATCCTTGAATTGGATGAATTTTGGTGAACAAATGGTATGGGCATATTTCGGCATATTTGAAGTTATTTTTGTAAAAAGAAAAAAAAATCATTTTTTTTTGTAACAAAAGTAGTTGTTTTTATTTTTCCTTTATGATCCTAATATTGTTTGTCTTTATGTCGTGTGTATTTAGGATGTGGTGGTCCACAGCCACACCGGTTCCGTACGATCACGGTCATGCAACTTTGAGCCTGTTAAGTGCCGAGATGGGTAACCGCTTGAGAATACTGTAAGTCCTGTAAGCTTGTACGTGATGTTGATATAATGAACAATGAATGGTTAATCGGAGAACCGAGTTCTAATCTCAGATGGGTTCATTATATTCCCTTATGTGCAAATACATTTAGGAAAGTTATGAATCCACCCAATAATACCATCCCAAATGTCCAGAACCGGTTCTATAAAGACAGATAATCTTTAAGAACCTATTCTGCTAATATTCTTTTTAATTTGAGAATGGAATTAAATTAATTTATAGTATCAAAAAGAATTAAAACATTCTGATTATTTAATAGAGAACATTTTTATTAAGGTATTTCCACACTGAAATTTATCATATCGTTTACATCATATTTCTGTTCAAAGTACAATGTGTTTTTAACTCTAGTGACACCAGGTGTATTATGGTTTCTTAGACACATCCGAATTGAATCGCTGCAGTTCGAAAGATCCAATAGAAGACCTATGAAATTCACGACAAGAAGATTTCCCACATTTTTAGCTACAAGAAGATTTTTTGGTCAGAATAAATTATATTAACCACAGAAAACACTCTTTCACCCTCCGCAGAACTTGCAACAATGGCATTATATTTTTAGATATTTTATATAGACTATTATATATCGGCTATAAATGTATGAGTTTATTTTCGGATAATCCAACAACCGGTTCGCAAAGCTTTTACAAGTTTAAGAATTGATTCGCGCGAACCGGTGCGAATAGGTAGGATTCCACCACTTAATCCACCTCTTACTCGCAACTATAGACTAATTAGTAAAGACTTCTGTTACGAAGTCATTATTGTCTCACTCCTAAAAATTCTTACAGTTTTAAAACTATCTATTCCCTGCCTTTGAATAACCTGAAATGGTTGTTTATCCAGAGGAAACGAGTCAATCAATCATTCAGGACGTGGGAGATCATGGCAGTACTCATCTTACTATACTTCTGGTGTGGGCCCAAAGTCGGGACCACGGAAGGAAAACACGGAACACGGATTAGAGGTAAGAAAGATATATTAAACAAAAAGGTTACAAAGATAGTGTAAGTGGAGCTTACTATGTGCTAGTGTCCAATATTGCTAGTCGTACGCGGCTGATACTACTCTCTCTCTCTCTTCTGCTAGAGTTTTATATCGCATACTTTATATAGTCCTGGAAGAGTCCATGTTGTAGGTATGTTACGGTCTCACAGCAACTTTATAGCCATTAGCAATATTTGTATTTTCACTATCCATCCACTCTCTCTGATCTTTTATTTATTTACACAAATGCGTTTGTTATGTGCCACGTCACGTATTTCTGTCCATCTTACTATCAATGTGTCTTGTGAATGTAAAATTTTCCAAGGCCTATTTTCTAAATATGTGTTCTAATAATTTACACACTCTTCCTGATTTTATGTAGAATTGTCTTTTTAATTGCATTTCTCGTAAATATTCCTCGTTTCTTGCATGTCCCATCTATGTTGCTACAAGTCTTCATTTATACGGACGTTTTTTCCGAGCATTCATTCCCGTGAATAAGAAGAGAAGATAATTTTTTTTAACATACAACGTGTGTTAGCACGGGCGATACCGTGTCTTCATCAGTCGCCGACCAGGGGTGATATCACCGTTTCAGTGGGTATGGCGGGACCGCCACCACTGGCACCACCAGCAGCGTTTGACGCCAGGCAGGGTATGAAGAAAAGCTAATTGATCGTTCCTTTGTAAATTCTCGTAATGAAATAAATAAAACAATTGTTCCTCTTTGCAGTTTCTATCCGTAATGAAAGTTCCCTGAGTTTGCTGTTATTGATCAGTAACTGTTATGCAATATTAATCCTCTTGTAATTTTTAATAGTGGAGCTTATTTGTGAATTATTATTAGACATACTGTCTTGATTTAAAGAGAGACCACTCCTAGGGTTTTAGTTTTTATGCTTAAGCTTAGTTCTAATTAAGCCAGCTACTTTCTATTCTCGATAAGGATGTGTAAATTTGGACATACATTATAGTCAATTATTAAACGCTGTTCATCTTTAAAATCGTATCTTTAACGGATCTGAAATTATAATTGGGAAAAATCAAAAATTAGGATATTTTAAATAAAAATAATTGGCTGTACAAACTGTAACATCGGTTCCATAAGTTCAAATTGGCATTTGATCTTTAAAGTGATCTAAATCTGCAGTTAACTGGGGCAAGGGATTTTGTGTTTATTTTAACACATCCAAAACAAAATTGGTTTCTATTTCTGAGAAAACCATTTCTGCGTTTTGATGCTAATCTCCAGGAGCTTGGCGGTTTTAGGCTTCTATATTTATCGTTTTTCGTTGACATGGAAATATACTGAGTGAATTGCTAGGAAAGTTTCTGACTAGAATCTATATATTTATAAATCTTCCATTCATCCATGCTTCTAACGTTGCTACAAAAGCTGGTTTGGTGTTCCTGCGATAAATTTAGAGATTCTTGATAAAGTCTACATAAGAATCTGTTATGTTTTTGATCCTGACCTGGCATCCCAGTTTCAGTCACTTTCTCACCAACATAATCTAGATTTCCCGTGCTTTTACTGGAAATACTTTAATGGTAATTGTTCTGATGAGTTTCCCTGTGTGGCAATTAGACTTTAGGAATTTAAGCGCAAAGTGTCATCATTTTATAGTTTTATTGGCTAGATATAACTGTAAGTTCTTGCTAAAAATGTCTTTTCTTGCCCTCCTCTCCTGTGGATATCTCTTCCTATTTCTGGCTTTCAAGCTAACCTAAATTTTCAAAAGATTAAATGCGACGTCAATCGATTACTTCTGTCTTCATTATACCTGTTTGTTCATTGTATTATCTCCTTGATAATGTTTTTCTATTTTCTTATTCTTTCACACTCAGCATCCCATTATGTCTTAGTGGCTTTATTGCCTTGATGGTTAATAAAAATGACGTAATTAAGATACACAAGAGAGAAACGTGTGTAAGATAAGTATGTCTTTTCAGCGGACTTATTCAAAATTTTACAGTGGGGCAACCCTGTGAGAATCAGAAGTCCTACCAGGATTCACAATCTTAACAACACAAGATATGTAGATGACACAACTTTAAGAGAATACACAGAAAGGAAACTATACGAACTCCTACAGAAGGTTGTAAATGAACGTGTGAAAAACGGACTATCAAATGTAAGAAGATATAATTTATGGTTCCCAGTAAGAGAAACACTTCACGATGCAGACAAAAAGTAGTTTAAACCAAAATTATGCAAGGAGAAACATTGAAATATCTAAGAAGTATTTAAAGAGAGGACTGAACATGTGGCACCGAAACCCGAAGATGCATTGAAATAGAGAAAGAAACCAACCAAATCAAAAAAGACACTTATATTTTGAATGAGAAAGAGTTAATTGAAAAGTCTAGGACACATAATAAGGAAAGGGGATTTGGAGAATTTCACACTCACGGTACATAATGAAAACAAGAAAAAAGAAAAGGAGGAAAGAAGTGAATAACCTATCTAACGAGCTTGTATAATTTATTGGTGGAACAGTTATTGAGAGAGATAAGAAAAAAAAAATCAATATTTACTAATAGCCATAAAGCCCGGCTAGGTATGGAGAGCCATGAACTTCCACATTCTGCACGGCCACGGCGCATAGATTAATACAGAAAAAGAATATACTGTTAGTTTATGTAAATGTTCTATTTTTAAAATTCAAAAGGTTATGCCATTTAATTACTAGATTCCATGAAAATTTGTAGGGGCATTTTCTAAACGAAATGTAATTATAATATCTAAAAAAATAATCTAAATTATGAAAATTCGCTATTTCCTAATATTTTTAGTACACATTAAATGGTAATATTCCATTTGAAAAAGAGTATTTTCTGCTTGTAATTTTCTATTAAGCTTCATTAGTCTAATTGTTATAATTTGAAATAATTTGGCAACAGGAAAGAAAAACAAATTTCCATGGCTAAATACGGGTTGTGGCAAATAAGCAGCAGTTTCCGCATAATTAATCCTTTTTAATTTTGTTTACAATATTACAATTATATTGGTTTGTTTTGCAACAGCATTTTATTGCCAAACTCCGGAAGAGAGAAGTAAGTTAGAAAAAAGTGTAGGTTTGAAAATTCATGGAATTTTTTTCGAAAAAAAAAAAAAATAAAAAAATAAAAAAAAGAGGTTTGAATAAATTTGGTAAAAGTACAAAAGAAATCGACCCAGCGATTCAAATCTGGCCGTGGAGTAAGAATGCTTTATGCTAAGAACTCAAGAAATTAAGACTCTTTTAGCAGATGGTTCCATTTATGTAACACATTTGAAGGAAGCTGTATTTCTGTAATTTGGCAGAAAAGCTCCTTAAACATTTCACTGTGTAACAGAGGGTCAATGACTTTGACACATTGATACACTGTTTAGAAATGAGTTATCATTGTCACTGTATTAGTGCCGTGGAATTATCAAGTCCTACATTTAGATGTGAAAACTGTAGATAATGGTAAGGTACACAAGTCGATACCAGTACAATATCGACTGGGTCACCATAGACAAGGAGTGTATGATGTTGAGAAACCCGAAACACCTAATGAACCTCGGCTAGAAACATCACTGCTGATGTGTACTAAAGCATCCAATAAGTGTATTTTACGAAATAGATATATAATTTAATTCTCAATTGTCTTAATATATATTGCCTTGGGTGTTCTTTTTGGTTTTTATAGGTTGAATAAAATTTTAAAATAATGAGAGGTTATATTTTGAAAAATCGAATTCAAAAGCCAATATGAAAATATAAAAATATTCAAAGCAAAAGTGTTCTAAATTTATTTTCAGTATGATTCTTTAAATTACGTTTTGATTGTTCTCAAGTCTTCAGATGTTTCTACATATTCGAAAACATAACAAGAATTTTCCTAACATTTTTGCACACATTTCTGGCATGCCGTAAATTGCGGTGTACAAGTTGACGTTAAATTTGTTATTTCTAAATACTGCGTCAGGCCTATCTCTACCATATAGGTCAACCACCAAAAATACGGTAGGCAACCAGTGGCCCAAAATTTAAGCCTACTGGTAAAAGAAGTTAGGCTACAGTATACGTTAACCTGTGCCAAAACTATCACTTACCTGTATATTGAAACACTAAACATAATATATTTCTCTATGAGTTTTATAGCAAGCAATCTACAACACACACCGGTATATGAAGTATATTCTATTGTTATAACGTAGCCAACATTTAAAATTCATCTGGTCTATTGATAAACATATTAAAGCCAAAATCATCTCTGATAAATATTGATACCCTACATTATGCATCATACGAGGGAGTTTATTACACTACTGTAGAGCTAAGGTTTTAAGCATTCATGCAATTGGGAAACTTTCAAGTAACCTTTAAAATAATGTTGATCAATAATTGGACATTAACTATGCTTTTACGCTGTTTACATATTCGATAAACTGCAATTATGTGTCATTAAATTCACGAAACAACGTTTAATCAGTCCAGGCTAGTGTCAGATGGGATATCTTTGCACATGGTCAGTGGAACAAAAACAATCTATCCCTGTAGATTAAAAAATAAATTCAGTTATAATTCCTGAAGATTAACTTGATCGAGAAGAAACTGATGAAGACGGTGGGTATAAGGTCCGAAACGTTGGGATAACCACAACAAACATGACAATAGCCCGCGTTTAAATAACAAATAAAATATAAAATCAGGGATTAATTATAGTTTTCTAAGAAAACACAGTATTATTTATAGGTTATAAAAAGCCAGTATTAATATTTTCTTCTTTTAACAAATTAATACCCACCGTAACAAAAAAAATACACAGTGAAATGTCAAAACTGACTATGAATTTGAAGAACCAAGGCAGCATGAACTTCTCTCAATAATCTTGACTCAATGACTCACAGAACAGGTACAACATTGATTTAATTGTGTTTCTTTATAGACAGGAACGCAGTTCGTGTTGCGACGAATTGCGTGAGTGACGGTCATCTTTCCAATATAAATAGAATGCGTGCAAATCAGCGGCTGTTAATCTCTTTGACATTCTCTCTTCCGTAGATCGTTCATTACAGCAGAGAAGCAGTCGTTACTTACGGCCTGGGCATTAGCATCAGAAAGGAAGGAAATTATCGTTCATTAAGCGCAGACAAATTCAATGAGAGACGGTGAGTGTGATGTCTACGGATAGAATTAAAGTACCAAAGACTTATGCAAATACATGATGAAGTCTTTTATTTTTTGGTCTCTTCGCGCAGAACAATTTGTAAAAGTTGTTTCAGCCTTCAGCAGATTTCTTACTGTTTCCGTTTTGTTTTATTGCATTTCATTTTTTTTCATTTTGAGCAGCCAATTTGTGTCACTGCTAAGGTTATATTTTATCCACGCCAGGCCACTCGTTTTCTTCCGAGTTTAGCATGTTTCTGCTTCGGCTGTTGAATTTTCTTTTATTTCGCCTACTGACATATTCATATATCAATATATCATTGCATGAGGGCAGGGAATGCATGATTAACGGTATTACACACACACACACACACACACACACACACAGACACTGACACACACACACACACACACACACACACACACACACACACATATATATATATATATATATATATATATATATATATATATATATATATTTGGTTGGATAGATGTGAGTTTGTGAGCCTGCGTTTCACGCATTTGCGAAGTACCACGCATATAATATATAAATAATTATATATGTATATATTTATTTATATTTATATACACACACTTTTCACACACACACACACATATATATATATGTATATATATATATATATATATATTTTAAGATATTTTCTTATGTTTATACGTTCTTTATATATATATATATATATATATATATATATATATATATATATATACATATATTAAGGCATTTTCTTATGTTTATACGTTATTTTTCTAGATACAAATATTTAAGTAAATGCTCTGTTTATAAAAAACAGTTTTAACGACATTTACCGGTCTGAATATCTGATAAATTTTTATAGAAAATATGAGTCCTCCGACAGGAACCGAACCTGTATCCTATACGCAACCGTCATATAGCCTGACGTGCTTGTACCGATTGAACCACAGATGATCGTTTCGGATAGCAAGGTCGATTTTACTGTTTTTTAAACTAGAATTCTCCATGATTTTCTCTCGTACATTCATATCTGCTCTATGCGTATCCAAATGTAAACAGATGACGTCGCAAATTATGAAATGGACAAAGTCCGACAATTATTTTTATACATTACTGATGTTTATATGTTTACATTTGGATACGCATCGAGAAGATATGAATGAACGAGATAAAATCATGGAGAATTGTAGTTTTAAAAAACAGTAAAATCGACCTTATTAACCGAACGATCCTCTGTGACCCAATGTGTAAAACACGTCCGTATAGGATGCAAGTTCGATTCCTGACAGAGGACGCATATTTTCTATGGAAATTTCTCGGACACTCAGGCCGGTAAATGGCGATAATACTATTTATTATAAACAGAACATTTACTTAAATATTTCTAACTATAAGAAGAACGTATAAAAAATGTCTTAAAATAATTGTCGTGCTTTGTTTATTTCATGACGTATGACACACACAGACATATATATGTTTTGTTGAAACTTTTTCTAATTTTCTGGTCAAGTTTTAAAAATTGTAAATCTTTTGTTAAGATATGGAAAAAGCTTGGGAATGTAATTAAAATGCAATACAAAAAAAAAACAAAAACAGGGGAATACTTGAATTATTATTTTTTGTTACGTCATTTTAGAAGTGAATTCCTATGTTGTTTGGAAGCTTTAGTAATTGCGTTGTGCATCGGATGTCCTCTGCGTTAGAATGTTATAAATTGCAGTCATTTTTCGAGGGAGAAATTATTGTCAATGATGGTTTACTTATGGTTGTTACATCGAAGTCGAAATTCTGTACTCGTTTCTCTCACCTTGTGGCAGAAAAAGCAAATATACTAGATTTGAACTATCACAATTTAAATAATACAGTTTGAATAATACGTGAGTGCTGGGGAGGTGGGTGAAACTTATGAACGATGATATGAGTATAAATTTAGCATCGGGCTTTATTGCAAGTCATATTCCCATAGATATAAATACATTCAGCATCTCCTAAGAGTTTCTGCGACAGAGGCAAAGCGGAGAATAATAGCTCATTGTCAGATTAACTGTCCCTGCCTTAATATATTTTAATTGAATTAAATTAAATTAAGAGTAACCGACCACGACTAGAGGCATTCATAGGCTTTCCAGTAATCATCAGGTGGTCGTTAAGAGTTATGTGTGAAAATGGTTACGTTAAAACTTTCAGTCAATTCGAAGATGGTAAAACTAAACTCAACGGGAGAGGAGAGGGGTAAAGAAAAATGCTCATTAAGACAGGATGAAAAAACCGTAAATTCATAATTATTTTGAGAGAAAAAAACCCCAAAACCCAAAAATACACAACAGAAAAGGTTACAACTGTACGAAAAGTGTGCTCAATACTATTGGGAACAGTATGGCCTCGGAAAAAGTTATTGCTGTAAGGAAAATAAATAATAGATTCGCAAAGTTCCTCATGACAAAGCAGATACTATGAAATAAAGCAGTTCCTATTAAAATAAGAGATCGGCGATGGGTAAATGCGTTATATGAAAACCATGAAAAAAGAAAGTCAATTTTTAAAAAATTTGTTTAACATATACATTTTGTCAGATGGACAATTTTGCTGTTACACGATTTGGACCATTTTGATGTTACTCTCTCTCTCTCTCTCTCTCTATATATATATATATATATATATATATAGAGAGAGAGAGAGAGAGAGAGAGAGGGGGGGAGAGAGGAGAAAGAATAAATAGGAAACGTATACAGATTTCTCTATGTGTTCCTTATACTACCATTCTGTCGGATTTTATTCATATCTTAATATATATTTGCCCCAGATACACACACACACACACACACACACACACACACACACACACACACACACACACACACACATACATACATACATATATATATATATATATATATATATATATATATATATATATATATAGGGAATTTATCCTGGGGAGCAAAATCGCCATAAAAATGGGGTACAATTTAGATTTATTTTTATGTGGTTCATTTCTATGCTCTATAAAAAATATATTGAGTTTCTTTGTGTGGAACACTTTTAATATTTTATATTAATACGATTCACTTGGATTACTTTCCCGCGGAATAGACCTATATATATATATATATATATATATATATATATATATATATATATATATATATATGTGTGTGTGTGTGTGTTTGTGTGTGTGTGTGTGTGCATATATATGTGTGTGTATGTATGTATCTATGAAATAAAAACAATCTCGATTGAATATTTTGGTATGCTTCTCCTGATGTTGGATTAATTGCTTAATTTCAAGTGGAATCTTTCCAAAATTAATTGACATTTTTAACCTTCGATCCGATTCATGGTAAAATGATTAAATGCCTAGATGGAGCCAGTGTGCATTTGTATTGTTGGCATTTTAGAGATTTGAAAGTGTGTCCTTAATTTGAGGGTTGTGACTTTTAAATACAATTTAGCATCATGTGACATATATGTCTTTTCAGTTCAACGGCCTTGTAACTCGTGGTAAATTTTGTCAAGAGCAAGGTGATTACTGTGTTTTTGAGTTTTTTTGTGCGCAGCGTTTATAGTTCTTTCTTAGAAATAAATAAATCAGTGTAATATCTTTAATTAAAATCAACATAATCTATTAGTCTACATTTTTTTAATTAACCTTTCTTGATGTAAAAAATCGTATATTTTATTCTAGATATTCTCCAAAAAATTGTAATCAAACGTTTTGCTTTTTATCATATTTAAAAGATCCGTGATGGTATAAACGACTCGACATTTAAATATTCTCGTATTTTTACAAGACGTTGTTGCTTTTCATTTATTATGATATTCTAGAAGGAGAATATCCAAATTTCTATCAGACATCATCGTAAAAACTATACCCAGTTTTCTTTGTATACTGCATTCATCTTAATGTGGTACGTTGCAAAAAAAAAAAAAAAAAAAAAACATATTTGGTTTCCTGCTGAGTTTTCGCTCGAGAAATGTAAGTTCCATTATATGCATCATTCATTCAACCAGGAATAGTAACCTATTTTTTACATTATATTTTACAAGTAATAAAGAAAGTGTTTTCCATGTCAGAAACAAAAAAAACATCAGTGATTATAAAATGAGAATGTAATGGTATTTATCAAAACTAAGATTTTATCGACAGATTACATTCCATGCCCCTGGTATATTTGAAGTGATGGCGTCCATTAAGATCAGTAGGAACATGAAAGGACCATCACTGCAGAAGTTAATTGTCTGCTACATGGTCGGAGAAACGAAGAATTACGTCGCAAATATTTTGCTGAAAAATGTAATAAGCACCATAAAAATAATACGAGGACAAACTGTGCTTAAAAACATCAAGAAAAAAAATCCTCAGGACATGAAGTTTTCCACATTTTCCATCACGAACAGATTTTAAATTGTTTAGATCAGTAAAACATTTCATGAGTGGCGGAATATTGAGAAAGAAAAAAGTTTAAAACCTTCTTTTAAAACATTTTCAGGAATAAACATCTTTTATGCATAGAACCGAACATTTATTCTCTCAGACGCTTGCCGTTGTTCTTTTTGAAAGTGATTAGTCTTTTTATATAATAATTAAATAAATCTAACATACTTTTGCACTTATATTATTGTTAGTAATTTATTTCTGAAGATCTTATCTCAGTCTCTCTCTCTCTCTCTCTCTCTATATATATATATATATATATATATATATATATATATATATATATAATCATCCATAGACAGACGGTTTCGCTGTATCGCAGCACATCAGTGTGGCTAGACATCCGATTGCTTGAAGCCTCAAACATCAGTCGGAGATTTTACTCATGAGCTATCAGCGCCTGGTAGAGAGGAAGGCGAATTTTAACTCATTTTAAGAATAAACAAGCGAAGGATCAAGAGGTCTCAATTCGTGGAAGAGCTTTGCAGTATTAGCAGTAGTAGACACTGTTTAAAAATTCGAGGTTTCTCGCCAGAGTGCTCGACTGTAATTAAATTTTCCGGTAGTCTGTATATATATATATATATATATATATATATATATATATATATATATATATATATATATATATATATACATATATATATATATATATATATATATACACTACCGGAAAATTATATATATATATATATATATATATATATATATATATATATATATATATATATATATCCAGCTAGAATGAGAAAAAACGGTGTATAATTCCACTGTACATAATATTAATTTAAAATACAGAGTATAACTAAGTTATATTTATTTTAAGACATTAAAACATAAACATGTTAAAAATCGATACACGATTGCAATCATGTTTCAACCGCACAAATGTCTCTCTTCGGTTGTTGGCAAACCACTGGCTAGCGAAAGATTAATTTAATTTCAAAAGAAGAATACTTTAAAAAATAGGCATGTGCGCTTTGCCGTGATTAACCAATCAAATGTGACCTACGCTAAATTCAAACATACCGAAAAAATATTAATATAGGTCATGACACGAAGTTGTTTGCATATAGATCCTATAAAATTTCCTTATGGATACAAAAAGTTTGTTATTTTATTTCGCAAGATGTGTCGAAGTCTCTCGCTCACTATATATATATATATATATATATATATATATATATATATATATATATATATATGTATGTATATATATATATATATATATATATATATATATATATATATATATATATATATATATATATATATTAGGTTGGTGCAAAAATAATGACGTAATAATATCGTTTTTAATTACCTATTTTTAACGTCAAAAAACGACATTATTACGTCATTATTTTTGCACCAAACTAATATATATATATTCCATTCCAGTACTATGTTTCTCTCTCTGTCTCTGTCTCTCTGTCTCTCTCTCTCTGTCTGTCTCTCTCTCTCTCTCTCTCTCTCTATATATATATATATATATATATATATATATATATATATATTCCATCTAACTATGTTTACCAGTCTATTTTCCTTCCTTATGTTTTAGTTATTAATGAAGGAGGTAACAATTTTACTATGTAATAAATGAATAAACTTAACATAAATTTGCTCTTATATCCATTTTCGTAATAATTTTACGTATATGCTATCTCTCTCTCTCTGTCTGTCTGTCTCTCTCTCTCTCTCTCTCTCTCTATATATATATATATATATATATATATATATATATATTCCATACAACCCTATCGAATGATGAGTCAGTCATTCTGCAGGAAAAAAGGGGGAATGCAGTTCCACTTTGACTACCATATATTCTCACATGATTGTCTCTTAGAAAGTTGTAGCTTTCCTAGCCTCATTGACTCTGTACCTATCGCTAAACCCCTGATGTTGCAAACGAACGAGCCGTGCCATTGTTCGAGTATGTGTTTGGAGCAAAGATATTCTCGACGAAATGAATATCATTTCCGATTTAAATCTCGGACGAGGCAAACGACGCTTTTGTTCGTCGCCCTGTTGACATTTCAATAGCGTCTAATGGTCGAAATCGTTGAAGGAAGGAAGGAAGGCCAATGTTGGCTGACAATGCACTAACGATTCATTTCTTCTTAGCTGGAACAATTCGTCTCAAAAAATTGGTGCTTCTTTAAAATATGACTCTTGTGGGTGGTGAATTACACGCTTGTGTGTAATCTGACCCTATTGTACATTTAAGCAATGGTTTTACGAAATTCACTTGTACGCTTTTACCGATAGATATATGAAGTAATATAAAAGAATTCGATTTTACTGCAAAATAGTATAAGATTTTAGATAATGAATACAGATTTTATTATAATTATTATTTTATAATTCTACTTATGTGTTACACCTTGTCGTTAACTCTCAGTGGAGAATTCTTTTTAGATTGTGAAGGAATACAGTTATCCTTGCCACTATTGGGTCATACAGTGAGTCTATTGAGCGATATCCGTCAAATGAACTCGCTGCTACGAACAAAAGTTAACTTAACTTAGCAGAGGTGGTATTTATTCGGACGTACAAATTCCTAGTAGGAGTACCAGAGGCAACTTAGATTCACACGCGTTCTTCAGGGTAGTGCGATCTGGTTTTAGAATTCAGAGTTGCCTGGACTGGTTACCACCCAAAGCTGACAAGCTATTTTACCCACAATGGGGAGGAGAGAAGAGATGCATTATCAAGGGAATTAGCATGTAAGTTACTGCCATCAGCTCGACTGGAATTCGAAATCGGCTCGAGGATTCGTCAAGCCAAATCGGCTGCTTATTTATTCCAGCCTGTTTTCAGACAGGTGTACAAGGGGCACTGTTTGGTTGTAATGGAACTTACTTCTCACCGTTGGAATACAGGTGAAATGTAGGCGGCTCCCTACAATTAAAGTGGCTTAGCGGTTACTAGCCGTGAAGTTTAGAACTGGCGGAACCAAGGGATATAGTTCGTCCCAGCATGTTCCATAGAAGCCTAGATGACGGTTTACTTATATACTTCCATAACAAAAACCTGTCGAACAGGATAAAGAAACTCAATAATTTTGAAACCACCATCAAATTGACATGTGAGGAAGAAAAAACGTCTGCCCTTTCTTGACAACATATTTATCCGAAACAATTTAGATTTTAAAAGTTACCGAAAAGCCACTAACAATAATGATGTAATTAATTTCTATTCCACCCAGCAAAATCAAAATTAAAATCTGGATTAATGATGGATTTTCACCTCAGAAACCTTATAAAATTCAATGAATTCCTCTTAGATGAATAAGGAAAATATATTGAAAAAATCTTTAGAATGTTTCGCTATTCCCCTTGTTGCATTTTCAAATATAAAAAATGAACAAAAGATTAAAGCAATAATTCATTCCGACAGGAAAAACACAAAATTTATGATACTGCCCATCAACACCAAAAAGACACATCAATCCCCGACACAAGGAACATAACGACAAACTTAATGATTAAAATAAAATAGATCAGCAAAATGCGCAAAACTCATACCAAATCGGAAGCTGGGATATATCAAATCGAATATCTTCAATATCATAAGAACAAAGTAGCCGAAAACATACCGAAGCCTAAAAATCGTATCTATGACTACAAATGAGAACTCATTTTGGATAACCAACTAAACTCTTTAGTAACACGTAGAAATAAAAATTGGTTATATATTTAATCAAAAGAATGCCAACCTAATAAAAAACAAATGTCCTCTTACGTAGAGAATATGTAGAAGGAATATTAATTAATATCCAAATGCACTTTTTCATATCAGCAACTGCGTAAAGCCCTTACATAAATATTAAGATCAATACATTTGCTAACGATGTAACCTTTTTCCATGATTATGTCATCCACACCACTCGATCAAAGGACATTCTGAGACAGCTTTCTCCGACATGTCAAATATTTCCCAATATTCTAAACAAAACAACAACAACAATGATAATAACAATAATAATAATAATAATAATAATAATAATAATAATAATAATAATTTCATGACGAAAACGACGGAAACAGGAGACCCGAAAAATTATAGGCAAATAACATCTGTCCACCGCGTCAAAATGGATGACATATCCTAACGAACGGTATTTATTTTTTTCGAAGCAAACAGCATTCTTCCACTGAAACAGACGGAAGTCAGGAGTTGTTAATATGGTTGCAAAGATTAATCGTGGAAAATTTCAGGAGACGGAATCTTAGCTCAGCATGGATAGATTGTTGCAGTTTTGTGTATATTTATCTACTAGTGAGTTAGCCAAAATGACTAGACTCACTTTATAGTCCACCAATGGAAGGTTAACCAATCAGAAGACGTAGAACATTCAATCCGTTGTGTATAAAGGCGGCCATTTTGTCTATTCTACCCGAATGTCCAGTCCAGCTTGTCAGGCGAAGAGATAACTGATGGACGAACTACGCTCTGCTACTTTTACCAAAATATCCACTGCTAACCTGAACAAAGCTTTCCTACTGTCTTCGAAATATTCACTGCTAACCTCTGGATTCTATACTCAAAGACGACCGTCATGATGAACAACATAGATAACGATAAAGCCTTTGATAGTGTGCCACGCTCTTGGATGATTAAGACTTTGGAAATGTACAAAGTATCCACCGTGATAGTAAATTTCCTTAAACACAGCATGGGAATGTGGAACCCCGAATTATACCTAAATCACACCAGAGGCAATGCCATCTCTAACGACCTGAATATACGAATTTTTCAAGGAGACTCCCTGTCACTCCTGTTTTGTTTCTGTCTTTCATCCCCCTTACGCACGAATTAAACAACAACAGCTATGGTTATAAACTAAACAAGAAAGTATTCAATCACCTATTCTAAGTAGATGAACTCAAATTCTTTGCCAAAGACTACAAGGAGTTGAACGGTCTCCTCAATATTGTAAAATGTTTCATTAACGACATGGGTACGGATTTCGGATTGGATAGATGTGTAAAAGTAACATCGAAGAAAGGAAGAATTACAGAAAGTTATTCAGTAGATTTCGATTTTCTAACAACGATTAAAGAACTGGACCCAGAAGAAGCCTATGAGTACCTAGGAATTAACGAATGGGATCGAACACTGCATACCAAAATGAAAGAGGGTATAAAGAAGTAATGTTACAGTCGTGTGCGTCTGGTACTGAATAGCGAGCTGAATTAAAACAAAACAAAAAAAAAAAAAAACAGAATATCAGCCATAAACATCTTGGCTGTCCCTGTGGTGCAATACAATTTGAACATCTTTAACTAGAGCATAGCTGACATTAAGCGAATGGACGCTTAAACGAAAAAGCTCATCATCCCTGCCACAGCATACATAATCTCAAAGCTGATGTCAAGCATCTGTATCTGCTCATATCCAAGACAGAGGATTAGTTCAACTAGAACTATATTGTAAAACTACAATTGACCTTCAAAGATACCTAGAAACTACAGACGACTGGATGATAATATGTATCAAAGAACATGAAAGTAATAAGCGAATTTATTCAGTAATTAAGGAAGCCAACAAGTTCAAAATAGAGTTTCATTTGGGTGAAGAAATACAAGTAAAGCAATACACTGACTGAAGCTGTAAAAAGAAAGCAAATGCAACGGATCAGATGCAAAAACGATGGTAAGATAAACCGCTTCACGGCGAATACTCTGCCCGTACCAAACAAGCTAATGTAGACAAGTCCCGTACCCATCAGTGGCTACGTAGTGCAGGGTTGAAAGCTGAAACCGAAGGTTTTATCCTTGCTACACAGGACCAATGCTTGCTAACTAGAAATTATCAAGCACACATACTGAAACATTGCGTTAGCTGAACATGGAGGTTGCGTGACAAATATGCAGAAACAATTGACGGTCTTGTTTCAGGTTGCATGGTATCGGGACTCAGTAAATATGAAATCCGCCATGACAGATTGGGCAAATATCTGCACTGGAAAATCTGCAACTTCTACAGAAAGGAAACTGAAAGAAATTGGTATGAACACCACCCAGATCCGGTTAGGGAGATAGGACCTATAACAATTTTATGGGACTTCATAATACACACAGACTGAAGAAGCAAAGCTAATTGGCAAGACACTGTGATTTGAGATCCCAAACAAAAATGTATTGACATGGCCGTTCCTGCAGACTGCAATATATATTTTCAGATCTTCAAAATGCTATCAAAATACAAGGATCTTGAAATCCCAATCTCAAAACATGTGGCACATGAGAATATTAAAAATTTCTGTTGTAGTTGGAGCCCTCGGATTGATTGGAAAATATACCAATAGATTAATTGAAGGAATTCCTGGTAGCCCATGACTTAAAAGAAAAACAAAAAAAATGTTCTCCCTAGTACAGCCCACAATTTACAAAGGTCTTTATCTATGTAGAAACGGTGTGGATGCTTTTTAGTTGCTCAGTGGAAAATTTTATTATGTCATTTCTGTTCTAAGGTCTTTAGTCGGGATCCGGGAAGAAATGAGTACATACCAGAAATCAAAGGAAATAAAATAATAATACTAAATCCATCAGTTAAATGCCATATGTGATACACACGTGGGTGATCATATATCTTTCGACCAACGACTGACAAGGCAGAAGATTTTCCTGCAGCATTTTGCCATTTGTTTTTGCTATAGACTGGTTGCCAACCAAGGCTAAAGAACGCAGCCTATCCTGGTATTCAATCCATAGCTGGACGAAGAAGGGATGGATTTATATCTTTCAAAGTATATTTGCGACGAAGTAAATGTAGAATTAAACCAAACACACACACAAAACATATCTTTACATACCAAATATTTTCCGAGAGATACAATTTTTATCTCCTTAATTTTGTACATATTTGTACATTGTACATAAAGTAGACATAAAATTTGACCTTAAAATAGTAAAGCTCTGAGTTATAACATTCAATCTAATCAACAACCTATACAAATCATACAGAAAAGAAAACTGCAACCATATATACATCAACAAAAAATCCCACCACTCTCGTAACATATTCAAACACATATCAATATACAAAAGAATATCAAGAAATTCCAGTAACATAAAAAAATATTAAAAGAAAACAAAACTGCATATGAAACAGCATTAAGAAATAGCGGTTATTCGAACAAAATAGAATATACAAACGAAAAAATGAAACAAACGCAACAGAAAAAGAAATATAATTTGGTTCAACCTAATAGAATAAAGCAAAAATAAGAAAATATTCTTCAAAATAATTGAAAACATTTCCACAATTACAACAAACTATCAAAAATCGTCAACTAGAATGCAGTCAAAATTAGTTACAGCTGCATGAATAACAAATAGTAACCAAACACAGCAAAAAAGATACTCAACAAAGATAATAATAACCACAATAGTATAAATCAGAAAACCATAAATGCAATTGTCGAAATAAAAAAAACAAATTGCCCACTCGAAGGCGGAAGAAAAATACTTACATAGGAGCTATAGAAAAAAAAAATTAAAGAAAAATTTAATAATCATCAAAGCTTATTTAAAACAGAAAAATACAAAAAAACTACACGGCACTATCAAAGCACATATGGAGCCAGAAAGAAACTATCACCAAAATGCATTAAAATATATAAGTTTTAGGTTGGTGCAAAAATAATGACGTAATAATGTCGTTTTTTGACGTATTTTTTAACGTCAAAAAACGACATTATTACGTAATTATTTTTGAACCAACCTAATACAATTCAATTGCATCATAAGAAAATTGTAAAATAAAGCTTCTGAAATATTTGTCTTTTTATCCTTATTGAGTATATGGTAAAATCGAATTTTCGGTTTGGGGTTTAAGTATAAAAATGAACAAGATCAAGTTCTGATAGTTCCAGGAAATTCTAAATGTTCCAGATGTTCTAGAAGGTTCAAAAAAATTTCCAGCAGGCTCCAGAAAGACATGGGACTACAATACTTATAAAGGTTTTTTAGAAATTCTGTTGGGGTGACAATAAAAAAATAAATACCTTAAATAAACCCATGTTCATTATTTTAGAACAAGACCTCATTCAATTATGATATATGGAACAATTATTTTAAAAAAATAAGTCGTAACACTACTGTGTAAAGACCCATATGTAGGAGTGCGTAGGCGTATCTCTATGATACGATGAATCATTATATTGCAGATCCTTCTTTGGATTTTTTCCAGAACTTCGAGATGAACAGCAGGGGTACCAGATCAGATCTGATAACAATAGTCAATGCACGACTGAATGGCAGATTTATAAATGTGCAACATGGAATTTGAGGAGAAAAACCTTCTGGCACGACACAAGGAACTTTCCTTGTAGCAGATGCAGCTATTGATTCAATATAGATGTTCCACTCCAAGGCCAATAAGACGCAGTGAGTTTCTTTCCTGGTGTCTAGCATCAGTCATGTTGATGGTGGGTTGGGGAATTTCTCTATGATGTTAATGTTATGGTGGTCAAATGAGAGTAGTTTGCTTTTGGAGGCATTAAAATTTACAAGCTCCAGTTAACCACTGAATGGAGGGCCTTGTCAAGAGCAGTGGCCCGGTTAACTTTGTTAGCTGTGACAGATATGCTATTGAAACAGGAATAAATGGTAGTTTCATCTGCATAAATGCCTATTTTGGAATTGATGACACCAGGAAGATTATTGATGAAGATCAGAAACAACGTAGGGCTCAGGAGAGCGCCTTGGGAGACACCAGAATTCGTTTGAATGGATCTGTAATTACACAACAATGAAAATAACAATGGCATTTTATTTTAAATGATATATTTACCAAAATCACACAAAAATATCTTGAAATACTAAAGAGTAAATGTATTCAATAAAATTGTCATTGGCTTTAACCAAAGCCTCAAGACGACTTCGGGATCTCCTGCATCTCTTCTGGACAGTCTCCTTGTTTAAGTTAGTGAATGCTGCCATAATCTTTGCCTTCGGTTCATTTTGGTGTTACAAAGAATTTTTTTGTTCTCTCGCTCAACTGCACCCCACAAATAATGATCAAAGTGGGGTACAGTCTAAGGAGTTAGGTGGGCAGATATAAGGGGTAATGTGGTCACAGAATTTATCTGACACTCATGACTAGGTGCAGAGTCATGTTGCCGGACACAGGGTAATCTAGCACCCACCCTCTTGGACCAGGGCAACATTACCTCCTTGATGTAGGCCTGCGTATTGACTCTAAGGCTCTCACCAAAAAATTTGGGAGTTTTTTTCTACTCGGAACGATCAGAGTGCGTTTTCCGACATGCCGTACCTTCGTAATCACCATTAGACTCATCCAACTCTTTCCGAATCATTTGCACTCTACTCAGATTGACACTCGAACACTCTGAAAAGTTCGTATTAGATCTTCCGGTGCGAATGCCAAGCAGTACAGCATATCGTTTCCAAATCTTCGTCGGAGGGAATTGCGTCATGGTGCTCTTTTTCTCATTGATTGTGGCAACTTCCGGCCATACTATACTTTGCATTTGACAGAATCAAAACAAAACAACGCATATGTCGCATTCCATATATATATGTGACCGTGTGTGTGACCGTGTGTGTCAGTGTGTTTTGTCGGGCATCCCAGAATCTAACGCAACATTTTATTTGGCTATGGTCAACCTCGATAACTTTCAAAAGAAACTCGTGTCTTGTCTCAGGTGTAAATGAAATATATTTGAATTTACATCCAATAATTGCGCCACATGGTAAAATGTGGGGCTTGGGGGTTAGAGGCTGCTCATCCTATGCCCCTTACTAATACGATTCACCACCTATTAATTAAATACAAATAACACATACCAAAAGAAGACATCTTTCACCTTTTATTCTACTATAACCCCTACACTAAGGGAACCTACAAAGTAAACGGCATGATTTAAAAAATGTACAAATGTCATATATATAAATATATATATTAGGCATTTAAAACAACATGCCTGGCCGCACACACAATTCCGTAAAATACTTGTCGAAAACACAATTATACTTCGACATGAAGACAATAGACAAAAACTAAAAGTCCTTGAAGCATTATACATCAAACAGTTGAAACCCAACCTAAACCAAATCAACTATGGAATCACTACAAATATCCTTAAATGTCTGTAGTTGGTGACGAAGGACAATGGCTGTGTCAATGGCTTCTCACTTCATAACTCTCCAATTCACTCTCGCGTTGTCATGTGTGACGTCATGAGATGCGGTGCGATTTTCGCTTCTAGCCTCTTATATGCACGTGTTTATCGTTGCTTAGAAAACTTCTATGTAAACATTGACAGACTATCATCACTGTCTTATCCGTATATTGCTTAATATGTTGTAATTGACATCTTTGATAATGGCTTATGTAAGCCGAAAGCTTAGATTGTATTTAAAAAAATATGGATCAATATTGTGAATTTCTTTCTTCGTTCAACGATAATGTTATTAAACTTATCAGACGTTATGGAAAGAATTTACATAAAATATATTATTTAATGAAACGTGTATGAATGTAAAGATGCTGCCTAAATACACACAATATATACATACATATACAACACACACACACACACACACACACACACATATATATATATATATATATATATATATATATATATATATATATATATATATATATATTCTGACTATACTATTAAAACTCGTAAATTTCAGAAGTAAGTCATTCCCCAAAAAATTTCGCTTGAAGATGGAACAGAGCCTACTTTAACTCAAGTTAATTCAAATATTATTTTGAAGTTTTCGGCTCTTGTTTTGAAACATGAGACCTCTTATGTAGCGAGTTGGAATCATATTTTTAAATAAACAATTATATTTATGCTCTACTTTCGTATCGAGCAGTATTTTTTAAAAAATAATAACAAAAATACTAAGGAACTTTGGATTATTTACCAAATCCGTTTCTTTCCTATTTTCTACAATATTTTCACACACACACACACACACACACACACACACATATATATATATATATATATATATATATATATATATATATATAAATATATATATGTGTGTGTGTTTGTGTGTGTGAAGGTGATATGAAATGAGAGGTGGGGAGTCTGAATCCCGATTACAAACAAGATATAACAAATGTAAGAGAGAAAATAACAGATGTTAGTAAGAGCCGTCCACCCAACCAAAAAAATAAGTGTTACGGCTGTATTGTGTCATCAGAACAGAAGCTATGTAACGGAATGGGAAGAATGAAATAAATGTGGGCATGAGGAACTCAAAGACTGAAGCAGTCGAGATTAAAAGGGGCCAAAAACAAACTGGGCATGTTGGAAATCTCAACTTGAATCATATGAATTGCAGAAGTAAATGATTGATGGATAATCAAATCTCAGTATAAGTGAAATAAATACGAACTTTTAATTTTTATTCGAAGATCACTCATTGAAAAAGATGGCCATGCAGAATGAAAAAGAAACAAACAATGTAAATGAAATCAACATCATGTTATTCATTTTCCTTTCAGACATCGATAAGCAAGTGTAAAAATAGAAGCGTTTAATTGATCGTTCATTTCTCTTCACGGTGCACGGAATGGTCAAATCGATTTCAAACGCTGGACGATTTGCTCGACATGTAGAAAGATCTTTTGGTGAAATTTATAAAAATGATTCATGAATGAACAGACAAAAGATTATAAATTGTGAAATGCATTTGCCCCATTTCTCACTTATAAAGAAACCAACACAATGAAAGTTATATAAATATAAATAAATTTATCGACTTTTTTTGTGAATAATTAAAAGATAGGAACAATGTCAGGTGATAAATTAAACCGATGTTACCTTTGATATTTTAGCTGAAAAAAATATATGATTTTCTTCTCTACAGTCAAACGCAATTCTACCATTGGTTTTGTTTGGATAAACCCATGGGTATTTAAGATTTTCTTGTACTTAATTGCATATTTCTATTCACATATAAAGTTAATTTTATAATACTTAAACAACAATACAAATTTTTATTTTACTGATATGTGCGGCGTACCTTTAGTACGTAGATAATTAAGACTCTCCACAACTTCCTGTTATTTCTAGCTATTGGTAATCTTTATCTTATGGCTATCTCTCCTGAACCCTTTTCTTACAATGATTTAAAGAAAGTCGTTAGGTGGTTATGTGATGTTTTCCTCTGTCCCTTTTGATTTCAATATGCCCTGGGAATTTCAAAGCCCTCTTTTCTCCTTCTGTGCCCTAGATATTTCAACAGTTTCATTCTGCTTCAAAGTAAGACCAAATTATCCCGTCGTATTATTAGGTTGGTGCAAAAACAATGACGTAATAATGCTGTTTTTTGACGTTAAAAAATACGTCAAAAAATGACATTATTACGTCATTATTTTTGCACCAACATAATAGGAGGACATCGAGTATTAATTACATCGGCAAAATTAGACGTTGAAGTCAGAAAATTGTTGTTTCAAGTTGGACCGATTACGTCACCAATCATGGAAACTCGCACGGAACTAGACAGATGGAAGTGTGCTATCTTCCATTAATACAACGCCAGACTTCATCACGTCTCTTTCCAGACCCGCCAGGTATTGTTCCATTTTGGGCGGGATGTCCTACTACGCACGCTTGTCTGTCATTGCCTTTTCAGATTACTCCTTAATTTGACTTCCTCGTTTTCTTACTGAGAAGAACTCTAATCTCTAGAAACTTGAAAAAAAAAAAGTCATTTACACTCGTTCATCACCGGTCATGATGTCCGTCTCTGGGACGAGATAATCATGGGGCTGCCTCAAAGATGGCGAAATGCAGTGAAAGAAAATGGCACATATATACATGAATCGATCAATATAGTAATATTTAAATATTGGTTTTTGGAATTTACCTTCAAACGCTACGAACTTGTTGCGACGTGACAGATTTTTAGGATATAGAAATCTTGGTACTTATAGTTTCAGGCGCCTTGTATAAATTTGGATTCTTATCTATGCTACTGTTTTGATAAAAACATATCTTAACATATCGCATCTGCTGCGATTCTTATCAAAGTTATATCACATATATTTTAGTTAATAAATATTCAATTTCTTTAAGAATGCGTTCGCTAGTAATGTTTAATATCATAAGACTGAATATATTTCAAGGAAAACTATATTTTTCTGTTATGAAAAAATGGGTTATATAAAGCAGAATGAAAGCTGTGAGTTGAGTTTAAAGCCAAAAGTAAATATATTGCCGTAAAGGCAACCACTCTATCATATGTACATTTGTTATATGGACCTGTTAAATGTTTTTACCTGATGAGATATTACTAATAAAATAGTAAGAACTTCAAATAATTCCTCAGCTTGATAGATAATTCATTAGAGTTCAAAGCGAGAATACTTGTCGAAAATTCATTTTTCCATTTTTAATCATGTTGCTTTGCAGGTGTTCGTTTCCGACAACTAAAGAAGTCGAGGCGATGATATAAGTTTTATGAATTATTGTTATTTCTTCGCTTTTCGATTCAATTTTCTTTCGATTCGTGTATTTGTTAACGCGCCAAGCAGCGGAAAATTATCCATCGAATTTCGATGAGAAATTCCCACCGATTTCTCAGATTAAATATGGCCTTTTTTTACCATATATATAAAAAGAAATGCTTCGAGAGATCAGAAAGAGGACCATACTGCATCAATTTATATTCACTGACTCTGCATAATTAAAAAAAAACAACTAGTTATTTACTCACCCTATTCTGGCGTAATGTGGCACAAGGTAGGTTTAAATTGGAGTCTCCCAGTGCGTGTACCTGGGCTAAGCCCTGAAATTACGCGACCACAGCGAACAACCTCTCGCCCTCACGTCGATATTCCATCAACTATTTGGTACAATGAGGAATGTGCTACGGCAGGGTCGGAATCAACTGGATCTGGTATACCTCATTTATTTGTTTGGTTCTATCCGAAGATAATCATGCAGTTGAAAGATAAAAATATAGCCTCCCAATCAAAGATGGCTAGCGGTCTAACAAACAAAGAACTATGCCAAAAACCACAACACTTGGAGTCTTTCAACAAAAGCAACAGTTAAAATGAATATCACTTAAGTCCATGGTATCCTTAGCACTCTTCTGTAGAACCATAACCCCGTTAAATCAAGACTCTCTTCATCGTTGAGGAGACCGTCCACCATTCACTGCCGTAAAGGAAGACATATATCACGTAGCAGTATTCTTTTTCTTTTCTTTGTTACCAATGAAATCCTCATGTCTCGTAATATTCTGCCTAGATTTTGGAATGTGTCTTTGTCTTCCCCTAACAAGCTTCATACAAAAATACATACAGATTTGTGGATTGTTCAGAGTTTTGAATTAAACAACTAGAATTACCTAGGAACTGAAAAACTATCTGACCAATTTTCCAGTTACTCAACGTGCTTTTAATATACATTCGAAAAACAACTTTTGATGATAGAAATCTCAATACAAAAATAGTCAGTATCCTTGCTTGCAGACATGCAAGTATGTGTATGTACTTCTCTGCGTATATGTACATGCAAGTATGCTTATATGTTCATTTGTATTTGTATATTGTCGTTAAATTCATTATCTACTGTTAAACGGATTTTCTACTTTATAACCTTGTCTACTTGTTTTTGTTACAGATATTTTATGGCCATTACCAACGTCCAAAAATCTATATCGCTAAAGGGAAACTTTCTTTTACGGTTCTAATTTGACGGTTTTAGGTTAACATTTAATCGGTATTGTATGTGAAATTCTTTTCTGGCATCCTGCCTCTTCTGATGTTAAGTATATGCTTCCTTCTTGTTTGCATCCTCTCCAAAACCTCATCGTTTCTCACACTGTTTGGTCCATGGTATCCATAGCATCCTTCTGTAAAACCATACCTCCGTTGCCTCAAGTCTCTTCTTCATCTTTGAGGAGACCGTCCAACATTCGCTGCTATAAAGGAGGACAGTTATCACGTAGCAGTCGAGTATTGTTTTCTTTGTTACCAAAGATTCGTAATATTCTGCCTAGCTCTTGGAATGCGTCTTTTGCCATCTCGGTACCTCTTCAGATCGCAGCATCGCACTTACCGTCATTTTTCAAAACAATTCCCAGATATTTCAATTTAGACACCTGCATGATTTTAGTGTCCCCCGACCTGTAAATCGCATTTCGGGCTCATCTTTTTACTGATGACCATGTAATTCTGTCTTCTTATGGTTTATCAGTCGATATTCGATGTGATCTAGATAACTTAAAAAGTGTTGTTAACAAAGAAGATCACAAAATATTTTTCTGCCGAATAAATTATTTTTCCTTATTAGGCAATGAAGTTATTGATCTGCTTCCTTGTATGATTCCTTAAAAAGAATTAAATAAAGTTATGTTAATTTTTTGAGCGGGTGGGGGGTTAAATTCGATTTCAAAATCAATTGTAAATATCAAAGATGAATAACACCCAACAGAATGGATATAAAAATCTATAATATTTATTCAAAATTTTATCTTGTCTTTATAACGGTCGGTATTGTGTAAATTTGACAACCGAAGTTATTCTTAAATGTGTGATAACTGTCGCTTTGATTCGTGCGTTGAAAGAAAATTCGCGTCGACTTTGATTGGTGGAAATATTGATGAATGTAACGTGATAGAATTAACAATATCAATAACAATTGTTAAGTATAAAGTTATAGCTACGTGAAAGAAATAACCAATTATTTGAGAATCTTCGTAGTGTTAGGGGTCAGCAAGTGTCACAAAGGCAAATCAAAAAGCCGGTCTTGTTTTTTCTTTGGATTTAAAAACGAAAGATCGACATAAAACGCTGGGTTCAAGTTTATATTTGGGGCTTGAATTCATGATCTGATGATGTGTTCTTCTTTTATGTGTTTTGTGCCTCCAGGATGTTAACGATCATGGTGCTCCACAACTTCCTGTTTTTGTAACTATCAATAAGGCTTTTGCAATTCCTCCTAATCCATTTTCTACCAACCATTATACATGTTATTCACTGATTTGTCATGTCCTGTGTGGGTTCAATTCTCTAAACCTACCTTCCTTATTATATATACTAGAAATATCAATTGCCCAGCATTCACTTCCATATAGAAGGTTCGATATTGCGTAGCAGTTCATCACTGTTTTCTTTATTTCTAACGGAATTTTCCTGTTTTATTAATATGTGCTTAGATTTTTAAGGCATTATTCGCTATACAAATTGACCTTTAGGCTTTGGTGTCGCATTTGTCATCCTCCGTTAAAACAATTTTCACGCCAGATCTCATGTTGTCCTGATTCTTTTGTCGAAATCTGTGTCATCTGGATATATTTTACTGTGACGAATGAGTTGGCTTAAAATTGAGCCATTTTACGATTTCTAATTTCTTGAAGATCGCCTCAAAGCAAAAGTTGAATAAGTCTGAAGAGAAGAAAAATGATTCTATTTTTGTGTATTTACGGAATTAATCATTTTAATATAATTAAACTACAGAAAAAAAAACGGTAACTGGATTGGTGCATATATTATTCGTAGGATAAACAATTACAATTAGCCTCTTTGTCAGATAGAAGAACGATTGATTGGTCGGTAATTTAAAAATAGAATCTACTTAAAGTCTTTAATATCATATTGTTTGATGGCTAGAGAACGGCAAACTATTTAAATATTTCAATATCATAATATTCGATGACTAGAGACCGACAAACCATTTAAAGATTTCAATGTGATATTGTTCGATGACTAGAGACCGGCGTTCCACTTAAAAATTCAATATGATATTCTCCGATGACTAGAGGTCGCCGAACAACATAAAGACTTCAATGTGATATTGTTCGATGACGGAAGACAGGGGAACCACCTAAAAACTTTAGTATAATATTGTTTGATCACTAAAGACCGACAAATATTGTTCGGTGTCCAGAGATCAGCGTTTCTACTAAGGACAGATTTTTTGAATACACAAAAATGCCTAAAACATGTATGGCGTTCAGATGGCAAAGCCCTTCCCTAATTTAAACAAATCTCAAAATAAAATAAAGCCTGTTGTAAACTTTAAATGTGCACCCGTTAAATATGAAAATAAAAGAAAGAGTTGAAATATTTTAGAAACAAAGAAGATTATTTTTCTGAAATTCCAAGATAATATTTTCATGGCGCCGTTTTAATTCATCTGTTGTTTTAAATGTGCAGGGTCAAATGCTAAAAAGGGAAACGCAAGCATTATTTTGTGCGAATCTCCGAACTGGCGGGAAGGGACAACTTAACACCGCCAATTGAGCATTGGGACAATTCAGGGCCAAGAGAACTAAGCTCCAGAAAAACATAACATTTTTTTATAACTGAATAAAAGTAATTTTTTAAGGATTAAAGCCTTAAATGGTGAATGTTTTTTAAAATTATGTTTATTAAAGTAGATCGTTAAGAAATTTGAAGGAAAATATTCACTAATTAAAGTTTTAAATTTTAAAAAATTACTTTTATTTCGTTATATTTCTGGTACTCAGCTGTCTTGGGTTTGAGTCCCGGCGCCCAGTCGGCAGTTTTCAACTGGCGCTGAAGAGTTGTCCTGAACCTCCGAACTGCAGAGTGTTAATCCACTTTTGAAATTGGTAACTTAAACAGTAATTTGAGCATTCAGATCTATTAGATAATCATCTACTGGATAAATCAGCTCAGATCTCGTTTATCCCCTTTATTTTTTTTTAAAGGCACAATTACATTTTATTCAAATCAACGGTCCTCATTATGTGACAGGATGCGTTGCCATTTATCCGAGAATTATTTGATACTTTTTTAATAAATTCTCGCAGGTTTAGATGTGAAAATGTTTAGATCAACGTTTGAATATAGTTTTCCCTAAAGAATTTTTTTTCCATATTAAAACATTTTCCAGCAATCCAAAAAGGTATTAATTTATTTGAGCACCGTTAGGTGAATATGGCGATTGAAGTAGAACAGATAACATGATTCGAAATGTTTTAAAAGAATTTATTTCTCCTTTAATTAACTGTATACGCTGTAGCTACAGAGAAAAAACGTTGTCTACTCCGAATCTATACGCAGATGCCACGTATAATTACTAATATGTACGATATAGTCGTCATGACATTTGTTTTTCAAAATAGAATTGATTTACGATTTCCTATTATATTACTATTAACATATAAACCGAGATTCCAGTCATAAAGCAAATGTCTTACTTCTTAATTGTCTGTGAATAATTATCAAAATAGCGAACAAAGGGAAATGTTTCAAGTTCTTTTTATACTGTTTTGCTATGAGGATGTTTTCTTTCTTACCTCTGGGCTTTTAGTATAATACACCATCTTATTTATTAATTTAAATTAGAAATTGAAGAGTTTTATTATTTTAAATACCATATTCACTGCAATATGCATATGATTTTGAATCATATTGAATAGGAATACTAGATAAGTATCATCCTGAATAACGCTCCTGTACTTAAAATATATAGGTATATATAGCGGGCGTAAAGGTAAAATTGTCGAAATCGTGTAAAAGTAAAATTGGCCAATTTTTAGATCAAGATTTCAAGCATTGAAATATATATATATATATATATATATATATATATATATATATATATATATATATATATATATATGAGAAATACAGTTAGATATTTTTAATCATGTCTAAGATACAATGCTTTAAATGTTAATCTAAAAAATGGACAATTTTGCTTATATATATATATATATATATATATATATATATATATATATACATACATATATGAACTTAATTTCTATCACACACACACTAGGAATCGACAGATAGACACCAGCACACGTGATATAATTATAGTGGTGAAAATTTTGTACAGAACCATCTACGCTTACATATATATTATTCCAGGATCATTTTCCAACTTACTGAAGATGATCTTCGCCCTCTCTAACCTTCTAACTTCATGTATTGGAATAACTAGATTATCACAGATATCAGGTTTTCTTCTCTCTATTAATCTTTTTCGTCTCGCTATTGCTACTTTGGCAATACAGTGGGGCTGGGGAAAACGATTTTAAATCCTTTTCTTTCCAGCTGAATAACTCAAAGTGTTTTCAAGTGGTTCATACGAGAAATTCTATCATGATGGAGAAAAGTCTTACCTGAAAAAAAAAAAAAAAAACTCAAGTGTAGTGTTTTTTTCAGATATTAAACATTTTGTCGGATGGATGATTATGTTGTTACACGAGTTGGACACTTTCCTTTTTACATCCGGTATATATATATATATATATATATATATATATATATATATATATATATATATATAATTTTGCTTTGGATTAAAAATACTTCTTCGGATTAAGTATATTGTTCTGTATCATGAATTTTCTTTCGGATTACGCCTGCTGCTTCGGATTAAACTTACTTTGAATTAAGACTACTGTTTCGGATTAAGAATACTGCTTCGGATTAAAATAATATTGCATCAGATGAAGAAGAGTATTACCAATAATAATAATAATGTTTCAAATAATTAATATCGATTTGAATTCAAAATACTGCTACTTCGATGGAATACAAAAATACTCAACCACCTCTACTCTCCAAATTCACTGTATAGTTTACATCACTGATTTTGTTAAATGGATTGCACCTTAAACTTTTCAGCATCCATCTTATAGATGATCATCTTGCGGATTTATGATCAGTTCCGTTGACTATGTTAAGTCTATTAAATCGCAGACCTCTTCATCTTGAACGTTTGCACTTTGAACGTTTGCACTTTGAACGTTTGCACTTTGATCCAACGTATGATCGTTGTCGAGACCCTAAACACTCAAACCCTATGCAGAGAGATCAGATCCACTTTAACTGACCTCTTGTCACTATCATTAGAAACTTGTGACTTTTGACATGAATGAAACCAAATAAGAGACTTGATTCAGATATAAAAGCAATATGTCCTTAAATGACTTTGAACTGATCAGCCTGTTCCTCTTATTCTTCTGATCATTATCACAACACACTATCACGATAATTGATCTATATTGTAGAGAATTATTAATTGTATATGAGTTCAATTTAGCTATCTCTTTCTTGCTCTCTGACAAATAATTCCGATGTGGCTATAAATTACAGTGTTTGATTTATTTAATTTGTTAATGGAATGATTAGAATATTGGTGCAAACCATAGAACATTCTCTGTCCGGATGCAGGTAATGCGGCGCATATATTGTTGTAAAAGGTATCTCTGTTTCACTGATGAACCCCATGTTTTGTCATGTTTCAATTAATAAATAATCTCGTGTCTCTTTCTCCTTCGTTGATCAAAGGGTCTGAGACTTAAGCTCTGAAAACTAATTTTCTTTTCCGATTTCAATTGTCAATTCCATATCACAATTATAGTGGAAAAAATAACAAAACCATGAAAAAGTGATTACTATATTGTGTATTAATTAATGCCAGTTTAGAACGGATTGTAATATTCTATTTTTTACTAGTAGACTAAACAAACAGTATCACTTCTTGTCTGGCGCCAGATTTCTCATTAAAAGGACTTCTCACTTTTTTAGGTTTGTATGAATTACTTTTACCGTTAAAAAAGATATCTACTCACGCAGACAATCATTAAATAAACAAAGTTATATTAATTATAAACACAATGAATATATATATATATATATATATATATATATATATATATATATATATATATATATATATATATATATATTATTTACCCTTAAAGTAATCCACTAGGCTGTTTTACAATAAGACAATTCTATTTCTGCTGCTCCTGATACATTGCTTTTTTTTTACTTTGTTAAGAATGTTACCCGGATCTAAAGCATTGATAAAAAGCCACCAGGAACAATGGTCGAAAGTTTATGATAATAAAAGCAAAGTTCCGGGAATTAATCATGGGTGTAAATAACGTGAATAATGATATCCAAAAAAATACAGAGAGAAACAACGATTACAGTTATCTATTAGTTTATTTCTAGGATGGACAGAGACAGAGTTTGAACAAGAAATAACGCATTCCTATTTCGACATCGAACAAGCGCGATTGTATCAGTCTTACATACGTCTTTTTCGAAATGTAAGGGTCAATAAATCTCTTGATCGACCGTAAACCTTTTCCCTACTGACCACTTACTAGCAGCCGTTAAAATGGGTTCTATGAACCAAACCACATAATAGTGGCTTGTCTTTAAATCATGTGACTATTTTTTGCGCATAGACGTCATTCATATTCTTGTTTCACTGGAGATTCCTTTCAATGTGCCATCCGTACTTTATAGAATTTTCAGTCTACGTTAATGTATGCATTTATATCAATTTATGCGAAGTGGAATGAAGAAGCTCTAATTGTCATTTGTCATGAAAACACTCCAACGCGTGCACAGGATCGCCTCGTCAGTGATGTTATCATGACAAGTTTCGGGTCTTGTAACATCATACTTGTTCGCCGAAGAGACCCTAACGAAACAGTCTTATTCCGGCAGGCGAAGCAAAAAAATAAAATAAATAAATAAATATCCGGCAAGCACGCAACAAATGAAACACATTAAGTAACTGCCACTGTTGATCTTGAAAACACAAGCGACCAATCATTAACGAACTACGTCACTTCCTCTTCGGCCAAGACGATACAAAAAAAGGCTAGACAGCATGCTCGTCTTTTTCTTCCATCTTAGGTCCACCACGCGGAAAGACCCACATTCTCAACGGACAGTTTGACATAACAGGTAAGTAATGGCAAGAAAAGTTTCCTTTCTCATGAAGCGTTACTTAAAAAAAAAAAAAAAAAAAAAAAACTAAAAAAAGAATAAAGATATCGAAGACATTTGTTAGTCATAGGAATTTTGATCAGAAATGTTTATTGCTTTCTTTTCCCACCACCACCATTTCTAATGATTATTATTATCATTATTATTATTATTATTATTATTATTATTATTATTATTATTCATTTATTACTTATTGAATATTACTATGACTTGTGATAGACAGTGTTTCAAGTTCATTAATATACTGACATCCACATGTTAGATCTAACGAAGAAAACAGTGTGAAAAACATGCTTTATCGGACATATAATGCTCTGTCTAAACATCTTTGAAAATAGCGTTTTGAAAGATTCTTGAGTTTTAGCAATCATTATAATGAGTTACATTATTTAGTGCGACCATTTCAGAACTTCGCAGACAGGACCTGCCATGCCATATCTGTGATCTGAAATCATCTAGATTCCGTTCATATTCTTTATGTAAAGAGTAAGTTCGGCTTATTCATTTTTCCCCATACATTGTGAAAAAAACATCCTGAGATAATGATTCCCTAGCCTCTACACTCTTAACCTCTTCAACTCCAGGGGCAACCAATATTCATACTACATATCCAAATAATATGCGCTACCTGTTTTTCAACACACTACAGCAATGTCAATTGGTAGTGCTCTACCTTGAGAAGCTCTTAGGTCTCATAGTGGGTGGACTAAAGGTCATTCTGCGATATACTCTACCAATTTGAATAAATTTCGATAATGTTAGCTTCCTTTTCAAGGGAACTAGCAATTATTTCCAACAAAAACCCAGTGAACGATCAAATAACGATGTATTGGAAGATAAAGATTCCTATATACGGTGCGTAATTTTTATTAGGTATTTCATTAAGAAATGTATAAAATGCATTTTTGCAATAGTGCATAGGAAATTACAATAGTAATGGATTTCTCGCGTAGAGAGATTGTTAAGAAGCTAAACGCTACAAGCCACCAGAGTGAAGTTACTGTTGAGCTTTAAAAGCTGTCCTGATTTTCTTCGTTGGCCTCAGATTGAAAAGCGAAAACCTGACAAGGCGAAACTCGTCGACATTATAAAGAAAAAGAAAGGAAGAAAAATCATATACTGAGTTTTATATTAATGATTAATACATTTTATTGGTGTACGCTCGCAGTAAATATAACGATAAGTGTTTGAAAGTTTTAATAGAGGGATGCAATGAAACAAAAGTCTTGAAACTATGTATTGAGATTCAATAAAGCGGGGATAAAGAATTTACATCTAAAATATATACCAATGAACCGTTTAGATAATCCGTTCTCTTAATATTTTAGACGTTCAATGGAATCTATAACTCAACGATTACTCTTGATATAATAGAGATCGCGTTTTACTAAATATATTTTCATGTTAAAAAATCTATGTTTAATAAAACAATGAAATAGAAATAGCTGTTTGGAGGAAAAGATTATCAGCAGAACGACAAAGATAGCCACAGCAAAACCTATTTAAAGATCACGCAGAAGCAGAACCATCACTTAACAAATGTATATGAGTGCCTCACACAAAAGGCTTGAACAAATAAGACTGCAATTTAGAAAACGTCGGAATAATGAAACTGATTAATTAAACTAAAAAATTTAATTAATTATCTAAATGAATATTTTTGTATATATTATTAAAACGACTAAGGGAAGTAATCACTCATAAATATACTAACATAAGTTTGATTTACCTCCCTTCCCACTACAGACGTGACATGCAGTATATAACACAGGAAATATATAAATAAATACACATTGATAACTTTTGGTTTGTTTATTACTTACTTTTATTTGGGCCCTGATGGAAACAAATTTATATATTAAATTTTATTATGCATGTATAGAAAAACATGTCTGCCACTATGACGTCATGAAATTCACCAGGAAGATTATTGCATAGCCAATGTCTTCATCGCTGTTATTGTTATTAGAGTGTTTCGGTTCTTGTATCCCTCGGCTCTCTGTAAATGTCTGTCGATTCTACTTACATCCGGGAATCAACAGATAATGAATATAAATCTAATGAAATAGAATCAATATGTTTAACTTGACTAAGAAAATGGTGGATAATGTTGTCAGAAGTATTGAAGTGTTCAAATGCGCTGAAATTTAGAAAAGAGTTTATTATTTTCCAAAATTATTCTGCTTCTTGTAACATGACTCTTCAGAACATTGGCGATCATGGCTCTCCACAATTACCTGTCCCTGTGCTCTTAGTAAATTTTGTCTTCTAAACTCTGTCACTATTTACACAAGATTCGCAGGTAGGATATACATTGCTATCCTCTGTTTCTCTTGCCTTCAATTTGTACTTCCAGTGTCAACATTTCCAAGTCCTCTTTTCTCATTATGCTCTCTATTAAATTCAATTGTCTTTTTTTAGTGTTAAGTATAAGGGTCCTTTTAGTTACCAATTTCTCTAAAACTTCGCCGTTGCTTACATGTTAGGCCAATTGTATTCCCACCATCCTACTTGTAGAACGACATTTCTGTTGCTTCAAGTCTCCTCTTCATCTGTCAGGTGGTCGTTCAACATTCACTGTCATATAGGAAGACTGATATTGCATAACATTTCAATGCGCTTTTCTTTGTTTCTAACGGAATATCTCTGTTTCTTAATAATTTGCTTGGATTTTGCAATGTATCTATCGCTATATCAATACGCCTTAGGGTTTCAGTGCCCTACTTTTCGTTATCTGCTAATACCCTTTTTTTAAGCGTTTCACCCTAAGCAAAGCGGAAAGCCACAAGCACTCAAGAGGACTAATAGAGGAAAGGATGAAGAGAAGGATAGGAAATAGATCAAGGCATCTGGAGACGTCGATTGACATTACATTTTAATAGAGATTATAGCTATCAGGGAAACAGAAAAAGGAGAGGGTGTTTCACAGGCGAGAAGTGCGAGACATGAAGCTATTGGAGTAGAAGAGGCGGCTACATTTAACAGTTTTGACAGTGAAAGGGTAAGAGCAAGATGTCAACCTAGTTGAACGCTTAAATTCATGAAGTCTAGGAACCATCGAAAGCAGGTCATCGGAGAAGTTACCGTAAAAGTATTTGTAAAAAGGACAGAGGGAGGCGAGGCCACGACTATGAGAGAGGGACTGCAGACGAGATGCCAGATTAGGGCCAATTACATTGCATATCCTTTTCTGGATTTTATCAAGAACCTTGAAACAAACAGAAGGAGCTTCAGACCATAAATGGCAGCAATACTCAATGCAAGGGAGAATGGTTGATTTGTAGATTTGAAGGATAGACTCTGGCGAGAAGAAATTCTTGGCACGGCAGAGTGAGCCAAATTTTCTTTGCAGTGGGCGAAGCTATTGACTCAATATATTTGTTCCATCTCAGGTCAGCAGTCAATGTAAGACCAAGCAGTCGCAAAGATGTGCTCTCGTGGAGTTGAGTGTCATACACTCGAATGGGTGGCAGGGATGCTTCTCTGTGGTGAGTAATAGAGAGCAGTTTTGTTTTTGAGGCATTAAAATTAACCAGAAGATATTTAAATTGTTGCACTTGCTTAATATTGGTATCGCCAATTTGTAATATGCGCGTTGGGCAGTTCTTTTTCTTGACAACCATGCATTTCTTTTTCTTCAATTGATATTTACCGCCAGAAAAGATAAATATAAAGTGTTGTTAAAATGTAGATAGAAGTACTTAAATATTTCGTGAGAGAAGTATTTTTAAGGCTTTAAATTATCACGATGGAAATTACATCAACTGAATGCACTGAATTATATGAAGTTAAATAAGTTAACACGATTAAGATATTCAGGAAGCGCATTATTGATATTAAACTCTTTGTAATCGTGTCGACCGGTAGAAATAACCTCCATTCTAAAGAAAGTCTTTGAGAAACCTCAGAACGCGCCATGGCTGATAGATATCAGGGATATGATACTTTGATTAGAAATCACCATAGTTGTTGCAACGAATGTGCAGTCGAGATATATAAAAAGGCTGTAAAATTTCCCATCAGCCATTTGGATTCTCAGATTTAAATATTGTGTCTGTTTTGTTTGCAGCTCGAACCCGTTCATAATTTTTGAGTGTTGTATTTTCAAAGCTTACTAAAAATTGTGGATCATTTTCAACAGAAGATCCAGCCCCATTAGATTCTTTGCTATTTAAATAGTATGTGTGTCGCTCGACAAATCGGTATTCAACAGTGAATAATTTCCGCTGGATATTCTTCATATATTAAACTAAACTTGATTCATAATCTCTGTGAAATACGGTCATGTAGACCACGGACTCGCCAAATACCATCTCAGTGCCGATTGAATAACATCAAAGAAAAATGCCTGTTCATGCATGCACAGGAAAGGACAGCGATTAGCTTCCATGATACACCAATGTTACATAAAAACGGTTCTTGGGATATTAAATATGGTTAGTTTCCGGTCATACTTCCTTCCAAAAAACAAAAACAAAAAAAAAAAATCCAGTCTAAAATTTGTCCTATACCAGACGTCATGATATATTAACCGGTAAAAACTGGATTTTTGTGAATGTGAGAGTAGCGTAGCGTTTATTGATGCGGTAATTTCAACCAAAATGGCGAGGCCATTAAGTTCACTTTCGAACAAAACCCATTGAGAAATACTTTTCACAATGGGTTTTGTACCAACACTTTTCCAACTACCAACACTTTTCCAACTACCAACACTTTTCCAACTACCAACTCTTTTCTTCTTAATCGTGTGTTTAATAACCGGACAGTCTTGGATCTCTACAGCCGCTTGACAACCAGTCCAAACTCAGAGCAATTCCGAATTCAAAGCCGGTTGCTTGTGAGGCTGGCAGTTCTTCCACATGAAACACTACTTGCTGTAAAAACCATAGCAGTAACATCTATTTGCTACAGAACCCAGAATACCATGACGAGGCTGCGGCACGATGAGCAGGAGAAAGCGATATTTGATATTAGATATAACTAAACTCGTGCTTAGGCGTGAACCCTCCAATCAATATGGGTCACCTATGATGAAAATAATACATATTTACAGTAGGATTTGGTTGGAAAGACTATATAACTATATAGTAAGAACTTTATTGACAGCAGCTAATTCTAGAAAAGGTATTATGCATGGGTAGGATCTGCGCAGTGGCCGATGGAGTCCAAAATCGTCTACACGGCCTTGTATCTGATGAATTGTTTGCCACCTTACAAAACACTTCTCCAAGACGAATCGTGGTAACCCTCTTGCAAATCTATCGCTATTTCCATGGAAAGTTTTCAGGCAGACTACATTCATTAGTTCCACCAGTTCCAAACTTCACAGCTAAAACCCGCCATGCAACGCACGTTGTAGCGAACAGCCTCATTCCTTTCTCATTACATTGGTGTGATATAAGTTCAATTCAAGCAGCTTCCTCACACGAACCGTTGCTTTCTGGAACGGAATCACAAGAGGATTCTTCCTCCATCACAAAGATTCCACCTGTTCAAGTCTAAGATTAGCAGTAATATTCCCCATATATCCTGATAAACTGTGCTTCTTAATCTGTAACCCTTTATCTCGAGTGGCACTTGGGCCTTGTACAGATGAACATTATTGTAAAAAAAAAAGAAAAGAAAATGGAATATAGAGTGATTAGCGACAAGG
>OZ010573.1:96939688-96999688 GCA_963932145.1 Acanthosepion lycidas | reverse complement strand
GACAATTTGTTTAAAGTGTTTCTTCACAGGAAAAAAAATAGGAAAAATAACATACGATCTAGCACTAAAAATTTAGAAAGTAATTACAGTAATATCTACATACACACACATACATATACATATATATATATATATATATATATATATATATATATATATATATATATATATATATATATATATATATAATGATTCACATATGTTTGTTTATACATACATACATACATACATACATACATACATACATATATATATATATATATATATATATATATATATATATATATGTGTGTGTGTGTGTGTGTGTGTGTGTGTGTATGTATGTATGTGTATCACTTAAACGTTTCAGTGCTTTTGTGGTAATTGACCAGCTATTTCTCAACTTGATTCTAATATGACCAGAAGTATACAAGAGTGAAAGAAATGCAATGTGTCAGCCATTGTCTATCTTCAATATTCTCAGCTTAATTCGATATCTTTTTTAAAGAAGTAATTTTGCGTTAAGACATACAAGCAAACAGTCAGTTATCTTAGACACAAAAACTACGATTAAATATCAGAACTATTATGGATTAAATAACAGAGCAGACTGGGTTATCTTACCTCAAGATGGTAACCAGCCTCAGAGAAGGAAACCAGCCTGAAGAGAAATGACCTCTATCAGGATGTTTTACCCGAGACTGCTTTTGGTGCTCCTATGACCTCAATGGATTACAGAACTTATGAGAGTGTGATCAAATAACTAAATCAAGCGTAAATAATTGCTATAAAAACCCATAAAGCACTGTATTTGGTTATGAGTTTATTGTACGTAGAATGTGGAGAGTTGTGCCAGAAATTCTCGGTATTTATTTACTAGAGCTTCAGAAATAAATGAACTGATTCAAGTGTATAAGGCATAAATAAATAATATATACTTAATAATTTAATTTAGATAGGAGTGAGTCCTTTGATATTTGGTGTAGCAAAATGTTCTTTTATAAGGCGGATATTGGTGGCTGTTCGGAGAAAGTCCATTTCAGCTCAGTAGTGAGTATAATCAAAGTCAGAACTTGGTTGTAGTAGTAGTAGTAGTAGTAGTAGTAGTAGTAGTAGTAGCAGTAGTAGTATTCATCTTAGAAATAGATCAGTATCAATCTACTGTATTTTCTTGGTTCTAAGAAGAGCAGAAAATATCATTAGATAACCTCTTCACGTATCACACACGGCTGGTTTGTCTGGCGGCCGCTTCTCTTGTCGATGACTATTCCACATCTGGCTCAGGTTTGTCAGTTTATCTCCTTTTGTCCAGGATCCCAGATGATATAGGTATTCAGAGTTGGTGTAAGAATGATCATGAACAAAAGAAAAAAGTAAACATTCTCTAACAATAGTTAATCGAAATAGCATTTAAGATAAACCTTTTCAAAATAGAATTATGACCTGGAATTAGCTTAAAAGTAGTAATGTCACCTGCGATAGATCCGTATATACTAAAACTCTGGAATTAATTAAATACATGCACTTGAAACACCTCGGTGTCGAAATCAGTTTTAACTAAATTATAGGTGATAAAAATAATAATATACATCTTAGAATGTGAATAGTGATAGCTCCTACCCAGAATCCCTCATAAACATACAGAATGTTGAATTAATAAAATAGCAGTTCGAATATCTCGCTGCATTGTATGGATAATTTATAACATAATTACTATCGAAGATAAAAAAAATTGATCATGGGCTAGTTTGCGACAGTAATACTTTTGTCCAGGACAAAACCAAAATATTAAACCGAATACTCCAGTCCTATTCTTAAATAACTTCGTTGATTCTATACTTTCGCATAGATGTAATGTATGTCATGTAACTCATTCACAAATGTCTACAGTACTGTCCGTATTCAACCATTTTGATAGATCAAGGTATAGGGATGTCTTCAAAAAAATAAAGTCTTTAAAAACTAATGATGGTCTATAGTTCGGTTATTTAAAATCACAAATGACAGGAAATACATGAAATGAACGCTTGAAGTAAAGTTAACTAGAAGTGAAGATAATAAATGTAAATCAAGAGGTTCAACTTTCCACAAATCTTTAAACAAAGGAAATCAAAGGAAACCTCTACCAGAAATAGAAATGCCGATAACATTTAATGGACTTGAGAAATTTATTTTCCCGAAATATTTTTTCAAAAATTATTTAAGTTTAACCGATTATAACGCTAAATGTTCGGTTTTGTTTGATCTGTATGTTTAACGGCAAATCAACTTCTTATGTGTCATTTAATACGGAAATTTAATTTTCTTCTTAGCTTTGGCCAAATCCATTGCTGGAAAATTTATTTTTTTATTATTAAAATCTAAGGCTGAAAATGTTGTTTTATAATTAAAATCTATTGCTGATAATTTTGTTTTTTTACTACTTAAGTCTATTGCTGGAAATGTTTTTTGCTGTTAAAATCTACTGCTAAAAATTTTGTTTTCACAATTAAATTCTATAGCTGGAAATTTTTATGCTACTATTAAAATCTGTTGCTTGAAATTTTTTGATCGATTGAAATGAATGATCGGCGATGATTCTCATGGGAGAATTTACGGCATTTTCTATATTTTATAGCGTTTTGGGTTTGATGGGGTCGCTTTGATCAATTGTAAGAATTGCTGGTTTTCTGTTGCAGAAAGCAACCCTAGTCACCGGCGGGTCTGAATCTGCCTTGGTAGTTACATTCCATCTCATATATCTCGTTGAAATCTCTTATCGCCGCTTCCGGCACTTAGAACTGTTTTAAAATGACGAGATGTGAATGTAAGTATTTAGTGTTAATAGATGTCTATAACATAAATACTTATTTCTTAGGAGAATTTCTAATACGGATTTTAGAATTAGAATATTTTAATTATCATAGGCATATGTTTTCCCGAAATGCGATTTGCAGTTCGAGAAAAATAGAATCAAGCAGACGTGGAAGTTTCAATATCGGGGAAGAGTCTTGACAGAGGACGCTAAGTGCGACACTGAGATCTGTAGACATATTGGGATGGCTAAGGACACATTCCAAAAGCTGAGGAGAGTATTGCGAGAAAGGAGGATTTCTTTGGTAAGAAAGAATAGAATACTGATCAGTTACGTGACATCTGTCCTTCTTTACGGCAGCGAATATTGGACAATTTCCTCAGAGATAAAGAAGAGAATGGGGGCGATAGAGATGGGGTTAAACAAAAGGATGCTAAGGATATCATAAACCGAACGTGTGAGCAACGATGAGAAGTTGAAAATAAGGAGGAGACTTATACTTAACATCAGGAAGAGGCAGCTTAAATTTTCTGGGACACATAATGAGGAAGGAAGACCTGGAGAATCTTATACTCACGGGTCGAATAGAAGGAAAGAGAGGCAAGGGAAAACAACACGTGAAATACCTGGCGGGCTTAAGCAAGTGGATGACACAGGGGAAGCAGAGGGAAGGAACTAGTCGAGAGGTGCAAAGGATAGAAGGTGGTGGAGAGCCATGATCGTCCACGTCGTGAAAGGACATGACTCATAAAAAGAAGGAAGCAAAATGTTTCTTGGCTGAATCATAGATCGAACCAGCGAACGATAAATTTCTAGATTAAACGGAATTATTAATTTCATAGTAAATATGGCGACATTGTACCGGGACAAATAGTTGTCTATCTTCACGACCAAATACTCTGCAGAGTTCCGATAAATTTGTTTGAAAAAGCGCGAAACATGAATCAAATGCTTCTGATAAATTATAAGGAAAGGCTTTCTGACTTATTCTCATCCGCCGTTCTAGGGATCCTCTTAAGTGTATCGTGAAATATTGTCAATGCATAGATCTATATGGTGATTTTCTAAGCGCATCTTAGATTTGGCCCAAGGCCGAATGTAAGACAAACTTTCTAACTATTACACTGCGTCGAGGTAGCCCAGGCATATATATATATATATATATATATATATATATATATATATATATATATATATATATATATATATAGTTAAACCTAAGGGGATCGTCAGACAAGGCTGCCTTCCCTGACGATCCGCTTAGGTGAAAACTTGGTAGGTTTAACTAGGTTTGCTCTACTCGTTGTATTGAGCACTTTATTTAGTTATTTTGCGTACTCGCATCGGTTTTTTTTTCTTTGGGCCTTGGACTTGCATGCTGGAAGATTATTTTCAGCTATCGTACAGATTCTTGGTTCTTTCTTTTTTATACCTTTCTCCCTTTGGTGTTGGTTTGATTATTTTCAAATCAAGACACCAAAGGTTTGACGAACGAGTATAGTTTCTTATACTTATAAGATTTCTATTAATTATATATATATAGATATACATATATATATATATATATATATATATATATATATATATATATATGTGTGTGTGTGTGTGTGTGTGTGTGTGTGTGTGTGTGTGTTGAAGTAGTAATGGTACAACGTTAGTATTTGAATGAATAAGTATTAAATATTTTATCACGCATTCGCTAAAAGTCTGTGTTAGTTTTATTGCAATTTTCTCCTTGTTTATGCGAATTAGGTTTCTTGAATCTTGAATAACATAAAAAATAAGAAGCGAGAAAGATTACGCTCAACTTAAGAAGAATTAAAAGTCTGCTTATCATACATTCGACCAAACATTAAACAAATCGGAAAAATAAAACGCTAAACACTGACTTGACACTCAATAAGTTGAACAAATAGTTGAATAGAAACATTGATATAAAGTAAGTTCATATTTGTGTGTGTATTTAAAAAAAAAATCTATACTTTATAACCTTTTAATGTACACGCTTTAAAGATTTTGGTAAGCGTTCCGTGATATTTTCATTTGCTTCATGTGCCGTTGCTTAAAAAGGTTGAGAAACACTCAATTAAGATATTGCTTCAGAAATAGAAAAAAAAAAAAAAAAAAGAAGAAATTAACCGATAAATGATCATTAATTAATAAAATAAAATAATATCTATTCAAATAAGCAGATTTTAATGCACTAACTCGTTGTATAGATATTTTTTTTCCTTCGGTGCTATGCAGTTGGAGGTGGGGAAAGATAGATTGATAATCTTTTCAAGGGTATATTGATGAAGCGAAATAAATCGTATATCGAACATGGCTATACGATTTCTCATTTAGAGACGTTATTCATTACAACGACACACTATCATGCTTACAGCGCCTGATATTCTCAAGCCGTCAGACATCTCGGTACTGACTTGATTCGACGTTGCTAGGTTTCCCGTGTTATGGCCGTAAGGGGGAAGGTATTTTTACTTTCTTTAAAAAGAAACACCCCAGAGAAACAAGTTTATTTGATCGGATACATTCGTTTCTATCCAGAAAGTTAAATTATTGTTTTTTTTTTTTTGTTGGTTCACTCGTATTGGCATTTTTTTCTAGAATTCCTCAAATACAAGACTTAAGAGCCTCTCAATATAGATGGTTATATTATGATGCTTATTATGAATGGTGTGCTCTGAATGAGACATGAGGTTTGTAAGAAGTGAAAGTTATTAGGATAAAGCGGATAGACACCGCTTAAAACTTGAGTGGAGGGAAGGACGATTGTAATGTTCTGGGTAGAACCCATGCAGGATTATTTTCCTCAAAATGTCAGTTCTTAGGAAAAAAAGGTTTTCTGAGTGCACATATTTGTTTGCATTATTTTAGAACACGGAGGAAAGCGGGTGATTCGGCTACGAGGAAGTAGCTTGCCTTGTCCTAGTTTTAAATGTTTAAGAAGGGTATGAGATCTTTTGTATGCTTGGTTCTTGCACATCTACCAAACATCTAACATATTCAGTGAATTCTCATTTGTTTCACCCACTAGAACATTCTTTTAGTGGTGGGACATTCAGAAGCTGGAAATAGCTTCTTCTTTTTTTTAAAATGATTCTATTTTGAATATTAATATTTAAATACATAACTTTTGTTTTTATATCATTTCTGATAAAGCGTAATTACTTTCAAAATACGCCACGATCCATCGCTAAAGATGCTGGGGAAAATGCTCGGTTCCCTGTAGCTCTTCAGTAAGTGCCAGACTGCTCCTGCTATCCTCTGCCTTTCGATCCTGCCGAAGTTGAAGTACTGTGACATATATGGCTAGGAGCTGCCCAGTTTTCACTTTCCAGTTTCGATAAATCATCTCCACGTCCTTTAGGGTCACAAATATTTCCCATCCTAAATCCCGTTTCTCAGAGACCAAATGGGTGACAAATTATTTTCCCGCCAAACAATCTCACAGACGATACGTCGCATGCCTCTCGCTACTCTATCGCTATTTCCATGGAAAGTGGTCAGACTAACTAAATTCCTTAGTTCCACCAGTTCTAACCTTCACGGCTAAGACCAGCCGTGTTACGCACATTCCAGCGAATCACTTCCATTCTCTTCGTGGTTCATTGGGGAGATGTAAATTCAACTCGAACAACTTCTTCCCACGAACCACTGCTTGGTGGAACCGACTCCCAAGAGAATGCTTCCTCGACCTCTGCAATATTAACCTTTTCATGTCTGAGCTTAACCGTTATTTTTTCTCATATATCCACATAAACCCTGCGTCTTATGTTGTAGTCTTCTACCTCGAGTGGCTACCGTACCTTTACAAGTTAAACATCCATGTAAAAAAGAAACAAAACAAAAGGAAATATTTATTAAACAGTGTCGGTAATTACGGACTACATTAATATCACCGAATATCTCGAAATAATTGTCTCTATTCAAGAATCTCTTTTATATGTTTCATTCTTTCTTTAGAATATCGTAGGACCGTATTTTAGAGTTTTATGGAGATATAAATAAATACAATAAAGTAACCAATGGAGTCGAAAATTGAACTAAACAATGATAGTTTGTGTTGTTCTGGCGTCAGAAGATCCTTACTGTTGTTTTTTTTTTTTTTTCTTAAAGGAGGATGAATGATAAACAAAGATCAATTAATGAAAAGAAACAGATTTTTCAAACTGTGACTTGTCTAGCGGGTTAATTAATATTGTTGCTATAAGATGACAGACAAAAGAATTGATTTTATTCTGTCTATAATTGCTTATGGGCAAGAATCAAAAGTTACTAATCAAGACACAATGATCAGCAGATAAAATTGAAAAATAAATTGCTTGGCTTTGTTTTCAAATATTTGCTACGAAAATGAACAACGATAATTTCAGGTTCAATATTGATTAATGGGACGTCTGTCTTTCATAATCTCCGTTGAAGAGATAAAACCGAGACAAATTACTTAAATGAACGTCATGGACAATATATATATATATATATATATATATATATATATATATATATATATATATATATATATATATATATATATATATAATAGCTGGCCACTCGTATTCGAAGATACACATCGACGACTCGCTCGGGCACATTTGTGTTTGCTCAACACCCACAGAGCCCACCTGTGGTTTATACTGCAACTATGCTGAGCAGACCTAAACCTAAGTTACAGTTCCTGGGGGAGGGCGTGTTATTTAGCATGATAAACAATTTGAACAATGCCAGCACGCTCAAGCCCTCGGTCGCGATGACTTGTGGCTTTGTGCTAGCAAAGCTATTGCAGGCCCTCAAGCGTTCCATCTATCCGATTTCACTCACAAGACTTGCATAAACTTGTGGTATAGTTTTTCAGCCACTTTCTAATCGATCCATTCGGATAACATCAGGAAATATCCTTCCTGACAAATTCAACATGGTGAGATTCGAACCCGGATCTCATGGTCAGAAAGCGATTTTTTTCTCTTTGTGTGTGAGTGTTTCTTTTTAAATTTAATGTAATTTTAAATTTTGTGATATATAGCGTAACATTAATTATGATACCTCTACTGATCCTAACCAATCATTGAAAATATATTTTCGAAGATTTTGGAGAATGTTTGATTCTCTCACTTTATCTTCTCTCTCTCTCTCTCTCTCTCTCTCTCTCTCTCTTTCCCTTTCCCTCTATATCTTGCTTACTCATTTCGGACGCTAATGTACTGATGATGAGGACGGACATGCTGATGAGTTATTCATAATTTACATAAGAATGATCTTCAACAAAGAAAATCAACACCCCTTACCATATCTTCCAAGAAGTGGTACACAAGATAAACCTTTCCAAATGAGAAACAACAATCTGAATTTAGTGTGAAAGTAGAGTACCACTCTGAATATATATATATATATATATATATATATATATATATATATATATATATATATATATATCTTTATGGTGTCATGGATAAATTGTCGTCTAAATTACGCAAAAATGAAAATAACAATGACATCACATTCTAAGAGATATATTTATCATGACCACACAAAAAATATCTTGAAATACCAAAGTAAACATTTATTGAATAAAATCGCCATTGGCTTCAACGACGTCCTCCTGACAACTTCGGAAAATCTGCAACTCTTTTGGGTAGTCTCCTCGATTAAGTTGGTAAACGCTGCTATAATCCTCGCCTTCAGATCATCTTTGGTGTTATAAGGAATTTTTTTTTTTTTGTCTTTTGCTCAACACAAAAATCCTTTGCACTATCTTCAGATTGACACCTGAATACTCTGATAATGTTTGGATTGGAGGTTCTAGCTTGAATGCTAAGCAATACAGCGTCTCGTTTTCAAATTTCTGTCGGAGTGAATTACGTCCTGACACTTTCCGTCACAGACGTTGCACACCTGACCCTACTACATCGTGCAGGCTATTAGTTTATACCAACGCCTTCCTATATTTAACACTTCTCGTTTTCACTCTCGCGTGATAATGTATGACGTCACGATCCGTGGTGCGATTTTAGCTTCCAGCGTCTCGTATGCACGAATTTGTCGTTGCTTGGAAATCTTCCATGCAAACAAAAACAGACTATCATTATTGCCATCTCCGTGTATTGTTTAATATATTGTAATGTTATTGTCATCTTTGATGATGGCTTATGTAAGCCGAAAGCTTAGATAGGATTAAAACATGTGTCAATATGCTGATTTTCTTTCGTCTTTCGACGATAATTTTATTAAGCTTATCAGACGATACGAAAGGAATTTGTATAAAATAGACAACATTTTTCTATATTATGTAATGAAACATGCATCAATATATATATATATATATATATATATATATATATATATATATATATATATATATAAACAGGGTTTAACAGGAAACTTTTCCAACCGTTGTATCTTAGATATTATTAAAGGTATCTAACTGAAATTATTCGAAGTTTTATAACAATATTGCACTCTACCTTGAGCAATAAAAATGTGGAATTACTTTCCAAGCTAAACAGAACAATCGTGATGAAATCGACCATAAACGAAAATTACAAAGGTTCTTCATTAATTAGTGATCGCTAAGTATCGGAAGTTCATAAAGAATTGAAATAAAGTACACACACACACACATACACACACACACATACATATATGTATATATATATATATATATATATATATATATATATATATATATATATATATATATATATATATTCCAGTATCATACAGTTTTCACGTACGATTTCATTTTCAAGTCTTTTTCACTGCTCTTTGGACTGTCATAGCTGAAACTTCTCTCCCATGTGACAAAAGTATTATGAATTGATTTGGATATTTTCTAATTGATCTCTTTAGCTCTAAGTTGAAATGATGATCCCTCTTCCTGTTGTGACCTCCTGATTCAGTTTTCCTTCTCTACTGTTCCTTTTATACATTCACAGTTCTTCATGGTTCTAAAATGGACTTTCAAGATGGAAGGCAGGGTATGAATGTTGATACCATTACTGAAGGCCTAAATGATCTGTTTCCTCTCATCATTGCTCAGTTGGGAAGAGAGGGGGACTGACACAAAACGATTGAACCCTGTTCTCTTTCTAGTTGAATAATTGAAAGGGTCCTTCTGTGATTCTTATGAAAAATGGCGCCAAGAAGACTAAACTTATTAAAAAAAAACAGAAAAAAACTGGGAAAATGAATCTCTATTACTTTTAAATATTAAACATCTTGTGGGGTAGATAATTATGGTGTTACCCGATTTGTAAAATTTTGCTATTACACCCGGTATATATATATATATATATATATATATATATATATATATATATATATATATATATGTATATATATATATATATATATATATATATATATATATATATATATATATATAAAGTACAGTGTATGTGTATGTTTGGGCGTGTGTGTGTCCAAGCAAATCTTCCACTCCTACTGGTACTATTTCAATGATTCATAGTCCATTCAAAAGACTTAGAAAAGTTAGGCGTAGGGAATGATTTTCATTGAGCTCAGATTCAGTATTATCAGATTATGCGAGGTTAAATATATTAATACATTATACTAGCCATAATCTTTGCAGTGAACGTTTTATTACAATCGGGTGGCATTTAAGCTAGTCAAAATTGATCGCTGCATTTAAGTATTGAATTAATATTTAAGTTTGCCGTTTAAAAGTTCAACGGTAATTCTTCCGCTTTCTCTTATTTTAAAAACAATTTGATGTATGTAGATTCTTATTTTTCCGTAAAAAGAATTATTTTTTATTTCATGGATGACAGAACAGGGAATAATTTATAAGATAAAAACAATATACTGTAAAGATGGGAAAATATAAATTAGAATTAGTTATGTATTCAACATTTTGAAGTATTAGGGAAACATAATTGCTAATTAAGTAAAACATTTTATGGAATCTATATGAATAAATGGTGAAATTGGACTTCGATTATCCCAAGAATGCTGCAATTAAAAAGCCTCTGCTTTACTTTATAGTAATATATACTTACTCAATCCCACCACGATGGTTTAGGTTGTGACACAAGGTTGGTTTAATGTGGGGAGCCCGAGCGCGTACACCCAGGCTAGGAACAGAAATTCCCCGAGCCCCCACAATCGTCGGTTGCGCTGGCCTCGGTGCGTGCACCGATCACTCTCTCTAATGCTATTAAATGGCGCGGCGTCGAGTAGCTATTCCCCAGAGCCGGCACCTCCCAGTATAAGTTTTTTCACATTTGCGACTCGTCGGAGTCGCCCCTGAGTGCATTCTGCCCAAAGACAGAGACGCAACTACTTTATAGTAATATACACGATCAAAGCTCAATATCTGTATTATATATTACCTACTTCTAGGCAATAAGGTTTAAATAAGTGGCATAGTGATTTAAAAAAAAAAGATTTTTTACATTCATTACTTTTATTCCAGGATTGTTTGAATTTTCCTATCAACAATAGTACTGTTTAGTATTATCGTCTTATATAGTGCAGAAAAGTGTTTGAAATTTGCATTTTACTTGGCCTTCAACAATTTGGCATGTATTTGTAAAACTTTCCTTAATTATAACAAGCTAATTTATGAATTAAATGTTCATTTAAAAGTTATCTTTAAAAGATTTCAAGTAGTAAATATATCTTTGCAAAGCGATAGCGAGCGGTCGAAGCCTGCTAGTATGTATGTATGTACATATATATATATATATATATATATATATATATATATATATATATATATATATATATATATATATACTATCAATACTTGGACTTATAAACGTAGCCTTGTGAAAAGGCAAATTGAAATAGCCAAGGAAAAATTGAACAGCCTTAACAGCAACAAACAGGACATTTACGATAAACTACAGGATATAACTACCCCGGACCAACTGGAGGAAATTACACATAGACTCACAAAAATTACCAACAAATCTGAAGGTGAACACCGATTTAAAATTGTAAAAAAAAAAAATGAATACATTATACAAAGGTAATATCACTCTTCCTAAAAAAACTGATAAATACATTTACCTTTACAACTATGAACTAACTAAGCACCAAAAAGAATTACTTAACCTTGGAACTAACTGCCATATATACCGTAAGTAAAATCGACTTTAAAAAAAAAAAAAAACTGGGACCCTATACCAAAACATCGTTAAACTCCAGGATGAACAACTAATAAAAACTACACCAGAATTTAAAGACTTACTTAAGACCGAGGCATTCAAGGATCGGCATGATAAAAGCAGAAACTCTTCAAAAATACTTTCTAAACAACTGAAAGTTGCCTCACAAAAACTACGCAACCGCCCTGACATTATCGTAAAAAAAGCTGATAAGACCCACATTTTCGTCATACTAAACAAATTGGATTACAACAAAAAACTTGACCACATATTCCATGATCACATAAAGTTGAAAATCTTAAGAACCCAACCAACCAACTAAAATCAAAGCTTAATAAACTTATTAATGCTAATAATGCTGAACAGAACTCTTTAAAACTCCCTAAAATTGTTGGTGATTATAGACCTGGCTACATATACGGCCCTATAAAAACACATAAACCTAACTATCCTCTCCGTCCTATCATATCGCAAATTCCAACTCCTGGATATCATCTAACAAAATACATTAACCAACTTATTACTCCCTACCTTCCTAGTAAATATAGTGTTATGTCAACATTAGAAGTAATCCAAATCCTAAAAAGTGAAAAACGCAACAATGAAATCATAGCTTCACTTGATGTTGAAAACTTATTTACCAATGTCCCTGTTAGTGAAACTATTGACATAATTATAAGAAATATATACTCATCTTTTCCCCCACTTAAAATTAATCCTAATATATTACGGAAATTACTATTAGCTTGTACTACCGAAGTCCCTCTTTTCGATCATAATGATAATAATAATAATTATAATAATAATAATAATAATAATAATAATATATATATATATATATATATATATATATATACATATATATATATATATATATATATATATATATATATATATATATATATATATATATATATATATATATATATATACAACGTGATGGTGTCTCCATGGGTTCAGTACTGGGTCCGACATTTAGCAATTTCTACATATCGAACCTCGAAAATAAGATATTTACAGATTTAAAAAAAAAATCAATCTAACAAAGATACGTTGATAATATTCTTATGTTAGTTAAAAATACAGATGAAATACTTCAACTTCAAAAACTTTTCCAAATTAATTCTGTCCTTAAATTCACGTATGAACTTAATACTACTAATAAAATCCCCTTCATTGACATATTGATAAACATAGATAATAACAAATTTACTATTTCGCCATACAAAAAATCTAACAGCATAAATTCATGTACACTTAACTACAAGAGCGAATGCCCATATTGCTACAAAATAGCAATTATAAAGAATCTAATACATCGTGCAGAAAGTGATTCCAGCACAAAACATATTTTTTACAGTGAACTAAAGAATATAAAACAGACACTTATTAACAATAGCTTTCCAAACAATATAGTTGATGAACAAATAAGATGCTTTCTTAGAAATCTCAATACTAAGCAAATAATGCATAATACTGCTTCTACTAATCTCAAACATATTAATCTCCTATATCGTAATCAAATGCATACTAATTATAAACAAGATGAAAATATACTAAAGAATTTAGTATATTCTAATATATCAACTACAGATCCTAGCAAAAAAATTAAATTAATCATATACTACACTAAATCTAGTATATCCAACTTAATTCTTCGCAATAATTCTTCTCCCCCGGTTAGCGATTTGCAATAAAACATAGTTTATAAATTCAAGTGCCCTTCAAGTTATAAAGTTATAAATTCAAGTGCCCTTTGGGAGATTGTATCTCTAACGAATTAAATAATAGTTATGTTGGTCACACCACACACTCGCTTTCACGACGCTTGACACTACATTTGAATGAAAACTCTAACATTTTTAGGCATTTAAATCAACATGCCTGACCGCACACACAATTCCGTAAAATCCTTCCGAAAACACACTGATACTTCAACCTGAAAACAATAGACATAAACTAAAAATCCTTGAAGCATTATACATCAAACAGTTGAAACCCAACCTAAACAAAATGATCTATGGAATCACTACAAATATCCTTAAATGTCTATAATTGGTAACAGAAGCCATTGGTTTATACTAACAGCTTCCTATATTTAATACTTCTCGAATTCACTCTTGCGTGGTCATGTGTGACGTCATGAGCTGCGACCATGATTTTCGCTTCTAGCGTCATATATGCACGTGTTTATCATTGCTAGGAAATCATCCATGTAAACAATTACAGACTATCATCAGTGTCTTGTCCGTATATTGCTCAATATGTTGTACAGTAATTGACATCTTTGATAATGGCTTATGTAAGCCGAAAGCTTAGATTGGATTAAAACATATGGATCAATATTTTGATTATCTTTCTTCGTTTAATGATAATGTTATTAAGCTTATCAGACGTTATGAAAAGAGTTTACATAAAATAAATAGACAACACTTGTCTATATTATTTAATGAAACATCTAAGAATATATATATATATATATATATATATATATATATATATATATATATATATATATATATATATATATATATATAAATCTCATCTTTCATGTTTTTGCATAAGTCATGAAAGACGAGATTTATATGAGAAAAATTTGAATGGTGACTCTTGGCACGATTCCTAATTCATCTACTTTTGATTCCGCCATTAGCATTATTGACTGCTTCAATACGAGGTCTGAAACTTTGACATTCCTGAGTCAAGTGATCTCTATCTCTTTTGAACTTCAGTGATTTTATAGTGTTATGGAGGCGTTGATAGTCTTGTCTTCTCAACTACACCCCTGCATATAAGGACAAACGGATTCAGTTCTGGATAGCTTAGATTAATACGTTTGGATTTATATGATTGTGGATATTTTAACGCTTGGGTTGGCTCGACCTTAAAAGGCAGTGCAGGAACTATTTTGTAGCTACCTTCTTTTGCACACACTCTCTATTCAACACCAGCTTATAATGAGCATCATTGAAGCTTAGTCCCTGAGGAAAGCAACGAGATGGCATGCCATCTCCCTTGTTGCTCAGGACTCTCAAAACAATCACACTTATCGGAATCTATGTGTGTATGGCCGTAGGGACATATTTATGATCCCTGCATAATCATCTATCATTCTTTTGCTTGACCTTTTTTGTCCTGATCAAAGTTTTTCGCATCAGAAAAAAAAGGCAAATCATTCAAGCCTCAAAATTTTTCAACTTTCTCATCAACCATTTTTCCCATATGAGACGGTTATCTTCTTTAAACATTGAGCTCCTTGGCAATGGTGTTACTTGTCTTTCTGGGTTTCTTATCGATAATCTTCTGTATCTTTCCTATTTTGTTCTGATTCAAGTGCTATTAGGACCCTTAACAGATCTACGTTTGAGTACTGCTGTAAAATCCGTGTCAGCGGCTTTCAGCTCTTTGCGAACTTTGACAGAAAACGAGCGGGCAACTTTCAAAAAGACCGTCAATTTCTAAATCACTATGCACGGTTTTCAGGCTACGATTATTAAAAAGGCTATGATTACTGTAAAAGGTTACTATATGTTTTTAAGATAATATTTATGAATATTGTTATCCGACCGATGTCCCATCACTTTCTAAAATCTACTGGAATTCGGTCAATTGTTGAATTATACAAGAGGAACTAATATTAGATTGGTGCAAAAATAATGACGTAATAATGTCGTTTTTTTACCTTAAAAATACGTCAAAAAACGACATTATTATGTCATTATTTTTGCACCAACCTAATATATATATATATGTGTGCGTGTGTGTGTTTGTGTTTGTAGGTACTGTATTTTTCATTTAATCAGAGTTTAATATCACTTCATTAGAACTAATTTTGGCAGCTTTATTCATTTACTTTCATATAGTAATTACGAAATTAACCAGAATTAATTTGAAAACCAATTTTTTTACTGATTATCCGTCAGTCAAGCTACTACTACTACTACTAGTAATAATAATAACAATAATAATAAGAGCAATAATATTAATAAAATCATCATCATCCTAACTGTATCAATGTTAATAATTATAACAAACGATCTCAATATAAAAAAATACATCATGGACAAAGTAATTTCTATGGAATATATAAACAGCAAATTTTAGTCACATTAATGAATATTATCGATACAGAGAGGAAACTGTCCTTAATTTTAAGTACATAACAACAAATTAAAATTTTGCAGTTTTGAGAGATAATCTAAGATGCCCCAAATAAGCTGATTGGTTTAGGTTTACTTCGGCTTGATTTATTTAAAAAGCCCGGCAACCTCATTGTCATATTTAATACCGACAAGATTTTTATTGCTGGCAATATTGTTGTCTAAAAATATATTGAGGATAACGATTACTTTCTTCAAAAATTCATTGCTGGTAATAATTTTTTACAAAAATATATTGATGATATTAAAACTTATTTTTACACTTTCATAGGGGTTAATTATTTGCCCATAGCTTGGACCCTAACAGATGCTACCATCCCGTATCATTGTCGACCTGGGAACACCAGCAATTAAGAGGTGGTTCCACGCTTCTCAAATCTCCTGACAACAGTCCTTACTGTCGCTTACAGTATATCGTCTTATCCTGGACGCGGGTGGTATTTCGCACGATTCGGAAACATGCTGGTTGAATGATTTAAAGGTGAATCTTATGTTGCCGTTTAAGCATTATTGTTTGTATGTTTTTTTTTTTTGTTGCATACTGAATTAACAATTTTTTGAAAATATTAAATATTTTCCTGATACAAGTCCTACTATTTAAACTATTGGTAGGGGAAAAGAATTCCACAAGATACAGTTTTTTTTTTTGCTACCAATCTTGTTCGATAACTGCAAATATTTCAAAGAATAAAAATGACTGTAGTACACACATGAATTAGATCGGTTTGGTTTGGTTTGGTTTGTTTTACGGCATATCAACCTCAATGTGTTATTTCATGCCGACAAAATTTTTTTATTAATGGTAATGTTTTTCTTCAAAAATCTATTTTGAGGAATATTTTTCCTTGAAGAAATCTAAAAGCTTATCAAATCTCTTTCAAAGAATGTTCAGCTGTTTTTATTGCTGATATTTTCCTTCCAAAATCATTGCTAATAATAATTTTTCCTTTAAAAATGTTTCCTGGTAATAAATAAAAATGTTTCCTGGTAGTAAATAAATTTTTTATTACAAAGTATTTCTGGTTTGGTTTGGTTTGGTTTGGTTTGGTTTGGTTTGTTTTACGGCATATCAACCTCAATGGGTTATTTCATGCTGACAACTTTTCTTGGTAGTATTTTTTTTTGTCAAAAATCTATTTCTGTTAATAATTTTTTCCTCAAAAATGTATAGCTTGTAATATTAATTTTCAAAACGTATAGCTAGCAATATTTTTTTTCAAAAACGTATTACGGGTAATATTTTATAATGCTTTTTGCCTCAGTTTCTTGGTTAACTATTTCCCCATAGCTGTGAACCTAATAGGTGCTACCACCTCCTGTCAGGGTGGACTTGGGAACACCAGCAATTAAAAAGTGGTTCAACGCTCCTCAAAACATCCTGATCAAAGCCCTTGCTGTAGGACGTAGTTTATCATCTTACCCAGGACTTGGATGTGGTTTATCGTCATACTCAGGACACAGTTGTAGTTTATTGTCATACCTAGGACGAACATATGAATTAGAATCTTGAAAATAAATTAAGGAAGCAACAGTAAACTAAAACGTTTGAAAGAAAAAATTAATGAAAATGGATTGTAAATTGAATATGAATTCTGTGAGACTAGTTTGCTGGTTATAAAAAGACCTGATGTATTTTACTTAACAGTAAATACTTTCGTATTTCTATATACACGTTTAATACAAAATTATGCAGCATCCCCCATTTGAGAAATGGCAACTGTTATTCCAACCATACTGTTGTGATTAAAAATGTTTTGCTCTTTAATATCAAGGGGATCCTCATTGATTTTTTGGCCTCAAGTTGGTCAAAAAGTAACAGGACAATGGCAGTGAAGATCTTTACGACTCTAACAAGTAAAAAAAAAATGGATAGAAAATCAATAGAAAGATAATGGAAATAGTTAGAAAGTAATATATATCAGTAGTAACTTGTGAAGACAAAAGAAATCTAACTACTTACGGTTGTCGCTATTTTGCTTCTATTTTTTAACAAAAAGAAATATAACAGCAAAAAAAGCCAGTTCCATAGATAACTCAACAAACATATTAAAGAATCTTCTGACTTTGGTAAGAATCCGAAAAGGAAGATGTGCAAAATATAATCCGTTTCAACCAAAAGAATGTCACAAATGTTTGAACGACTAGCTAAAGTTGCCATATTTGGGTAAAGTATTAACATAATCCACAATCTATATTGTCAGTAAACTAAATGGAAAATGAGTAGAGGAAACTATATAAAAATAGAAAGGGGTGTAAGACAAGGATGTGTCTTCTTACCAGACTTATTAAACCTATACAGTGAGACGATCCTGAGAGAAAAATAGAAATGATGTACGACAAGGATGTATCTTCTCACCGGACTTATTCAACCTATATATTGAGGCGTTTTGGAGAGAAAAAATACTAAAGAATGTAAGAAAAGGATGTGTCTTCTTACCAGACTTATTAAACCTACACAGTGAAGCGATTCTGAGAGAAAAATAAAAGGGGTCTAAGACAAGGATGTGTCTTATCACCAGATTTATTCAACCTCTGCAGTCAGGCGAAATTGAGAGGATTATAAGGGTTTAATATTGGCGGACAAAATCTTACCAACGTAAGATTTTTCCCCTAGCGCCCGGACTCCATGTATTTAAGCGTGCTACTAGATTGACATCTAAGTCTCACCCTTTTACTGTTTAAATAGTTAAATGTAACGCTACTTCTACTCCAATAGTTCCTTCTAGCGTTTCCCGTTAGTGGATCTCCCTTTCGTTTAATTGCTTCCCTGACAACTACAATCATTGCAACGTCAATCGCCATCATCTGTTATCTTTAACTTCGTTCATGGTTTATCCTTTCCTCAATTATTCCTATAGCCATTCATTTCTCTAGCTTTTAATCTGTGTAACTCGCTGCGTACCAGCGACAATTCCGTCTTGCTTACGGGGAAGTGACTGTAAATAGAAAATAAACAAAATATATACAATTGACATTTTGTTGGAAGCAGACACAGAAAGGGAAAATATAAGAACTATTAGGTTGGTGCAAAGATAATGTCGTTTTCTCACATATGTTACTATGTGAGAAAACGACATTATTTTTGCAACAACCTAATATTATGGAAGGTATTGGAAGAAAGAGAGAAAAAAACAACAAAAAACAAAAAACAAAAACAAAACAAACATTAATAGCAAGAAAACTGAATGCATCGTATTAGCAAATAGAACAGCCAAATATGCAAATTACGAATTGTTGATACCGAAATCAAGCACGTAGAACAATTTAAATATATGTGAAGAACCGAATGCACGACGCTGAAATCTGAAAGCGTATTGGGATAGCAAAGTTTGCCTTGCAAAAGCTAAGCAAAATATTAAGAAACAGAAACATTTAATTAGAAACAAAGAAAAGAGAACTGAAATGTTCTATAATATCAGTCATCCTGTATGGGAGTGAATATTGGATATTCTCCTCCCAGTTGAAGTAGATCCTTGCGGTAACAGGAATCTGATTATACAGAAGGATGCTGAGAACAGAATGGACTGAATATGTGATTAACGACAATAAGTTACGAAAAATTGAAGACGAAAAGGACAATCAAGAAGATATAGCAGAAATTTCTAGAGGACATAATAAGGGAAGATAGCTTGGAAAATTTGATACCCGCAAGACAGATTTAAGCGTGACAAAGGAAAGAAATGCATAACCAAATTGGCCAGCTTTAATGAATGGATAACTGTGTAGGGCTTGAGAGAGATAGCCAAAAGAGAAAATTATTAAATAATAGAAATAAATATTAGTTGCGAAGAAAAAGGGTTTCCGAAGAATATATTTGCCGAGTACTTCCGCATTGTTTCAAAATTTCGATTGTTTTCGGAGCAAGGAGATTATTTTTTTAATCGATCAGTATTTGTCTAATTTTTATCGCTTTGTTTTGTCTGAAAGAAGAGGACGGCGTCTCAGGTTGGGCAAATTTACTTGAGAACTGCTTTTTAAATAATTGCAATAAATCGAGATGGTTGCGTATTTTCGCATTCGTTCTTTTGTGTGTGTGTGTGTGTTTGTGTGTGTGTAGGTGTCTCTGTGTGTGTGCATGTGTCTGTGTTTGTCAATGTTTATATTTAGATCAATAGGCATGAATGAGTGCACGCATTATATATAAGTATTTATGTATGAATATGCATATATATGAAACAATGCAATTAATATGGGTACGCCTATCATCCGGTTCACAATCCTCCCTGTTTTCTTTTGAAATAGAAGTAAAGATTTCTCACTTGTTTCCTCTTTAGATTTGGGTTTTCGGTTCCTTCTCATGCCTTCTCATTCGCTTTTACTCTCAACAGATTGCGTCTTAGTGGCCTTACCATCTTGCTTTGTGTGAAATGATTAAAAAAACGCATTCACTTAAATATTTCCATGGATAATACGGTGAGTTAAATGCGTATAATTAATGTGATAAATAGGTAACATGACTCGGACATATTAGCTGAAATTTTCTCTGAATTATCTTTTACATTTCTCACTTCGTCATAAATATACTCCACTAGATAAGAGGCCTTGATCAAGATGATCATGATGGTGATAATGCAAATATTTGTCATGTGCAATGAACGTTTTGCTTGCATTAGCAAGTTGCAAAATTATTGATGCAACCCGGCGCAAATGTAAACGCATCGCCATTTGCCTCCATATATTTAGTGATCTATCTAGCAAGAACGCTGAATATATATATATATATATATATATATATATATATATATATATATATATATATATATTCATAAGGAATCCATAGTTTTTATCATGCACATTAAGACACATGAGCGAAAGCGCACACACACACACGCACACACACACACATACATATATGTATATTGTATAATGAAATTATCCCATAACTTAAAAATCTTCACGAGATATTGCGTGCAAAGAATTTCATGGGGTTTCCCACTGCAGATGTGTCACTTTGACCTGCCTCTCTTCAAATACTTTCTCTCTATATATCTCTCACTCTCACACACACATATATTTATGAGAAAGACAGACGAAAAATAATATAATATAATATAATATATATATATATATATATATATATATATATATATATATATATATATATATATATATATATATGAGAAAAAACAAAAGGAAAATATTCAAAATGACATTTACCTTGATAATGTCACTCAAGGGAAGGGAACAGGTTGATATACAAAAGTTTACTTTACTCTTTTCTTTTCTTTTATTTATATCGGAATTCTTTCGCACACACACAGACACAAACACACACACACATATGTATATATATATATATATATACATACATATATATATATATATGAATGTATGTGTTAGCACATATATATATATATTAATATGTTATTATTATTATTATTATTATTATTATTATTATTATTATTAGCTATCCAGCTGTCAAAGATTGCTTGTAAAACTCGAACAGGCATTCTAAAATATTTTAAATTCCTGCAAAGCTACATTATTCGAGCCAGGTTAAAAAGCTATGAACGAAATAAATAGATAATACTGTGACAGCATAAGCATTCAAAAACTCAAAATTCTAATTCACTACAACAAGGACTTTGGATCTCATCGAATTTTTTTCTTTTCCCATAATAACTTCACCCAACCAAATGATCCCACGTTAGCTCAGAACTAACACGATGTCTGGACAATTGTTTTATGTCTGTAATTCCATGATACGGAAATTAAGTAAAACTTATACAAAATATAATAGACATAGGATTCTCTTTAAAACTTGTTTGAATGAAAATTTCTACAAAACAGTTCACACACACACACACACACACACACACACATATATATATATATATATATATATATATATATATATATAAGGAGCAATGGGTAATTGTCGCAATATTAGATTTTTAATTTCGCGCATGCGCTTTGTTTGTTTTTTATATTTTGTCGACTGCACAGAATAGTAGGGTCAGTTAGCTGAGAAAAAGAGCTCTATGACGCAATTGACCCCGCTAAAAATTTGGAAAAGACATGTTGTACTGCTTGGTATTCGATACAGATGCTCCAATACAAACGTTTCATAACGTTTGGGTGTTAATCTTTGGATTCAGAAAGAGGTGGATGAGTTCTAATAGTGATTATGAACGTACGGCAGCTTCCAGTTTCCAAATTCATTGTTGAGGTCCTCAGATTCAACACAGACGCCTAATCAAGTTCCATGATGATCTAGTGCTGCCCTGTGTCATGACGCCGGCTGTTGGAAGACCTATGTTTGGCAACAGGGCTCTACACCATGCCACACAAGCTAGAGAATATTAAAATTGTGCCTTTTGCTAGATAAAATGATTGTATGCCAAACTAAGGTAATTTTTGCAACATATACCTGGCCACCTATTTATACTGTTACAGGAGAAACTTTTCTGTAACTCTGCGGTAGAAAACCACTGTAAAAGTTTAATTATAAACAGAACCTTTCTAAGATAACACTGCATGATACCACATAAGCAAGGGAACACAGTCATAGCTGTCAGACAATTTTTGCGACCTCATCACACTTTACATGTGGTCATCTAACTCACTAGACTGCAACACCCTTGATTATTATGCGTGGAAGAAGAATACAGGACACTCCGAAGTCGTCTGGAAGCCGTAATTGAAGCTAATGACGATTTCATTGATTAAATTTACCCTTCATTATTTCAAGATGTTTTTGATTAACTTTTCGAAATACATCTTTTAAAATGAGATATCAGTGCTATTTTCAATTTAATGTTGTATATATATATATATATATATATATATATATATATATATATATATATATATTAAGACATTTTTATGTTTAACGTTCTTTTTATAGATACAAGTATTTAAGTAAATGCTATGTTTATAATAAACAGTATTAAATAACATTTACCGGCCTGAATGTCCGAGAAATTTTCATAGAAAATATTCGTCCTTTGACAGGATTCGAACCTGCATCCTATACGGAACCGTCATGAATGTATTTACTTAAATACTTGTATCTATAAAAAGAACGTTAAACATAAAAAATGACTTTGATAAATAAATTGTCGGTCTTTGTCCATTTTCTATATATATATATATATATATATACATATATATACATATATATATATACATATATATATACATATATATATACATATATACATATATATATATATATATACATATATATATATATATATACATATATATATATACACATATACATATATATATATATATATATATATATATATATATATATATATATATATATATATATATATATATATATATATATATATATAAGATAGATAACAAAATATATATGTATGTTATATTTTGGCAGAAAGCATTGTCAAAAGAATTTTTATTAAATTCAACCGACAAAGTCTATCTGTTTATTTCTTTGTTTTCGGATGCTGTATATCAGGATGAAAACTGTGGATAAATTTTAAGTTCTGCTGTCTTTCTTAATTTACTTTCGGCAGACTCAGTTATTGTAAAAATTAATGTGATGTCAGCGTGTTAGGCAAAATGTCGTTGGCCACATTCTCGCTTTTTTGTATTTATTAAAAAGAAAAGTCACACACACACGGAGAGGCACACACAGAGACACACATAGATTTATATGTTTTATTAAAAAGAAAGAGAACTTTAGACATATACCTGATTCATTTTTCTGGTAACAAATACTTGTTAGCAAGTGTGGTTATCGATGATGTATAAAATAACTGAATTGTTATCCTGCACGAAACTATTGCGTTCAGTCCACTCATGAGCCGCTTCAGCCCTGCATCAAGACAACAAATACTATTCCGAAACTCTCATAAATAGCCTACACGCCTATTCGGCCATAGATTTCTACAGTCGGCATGCCGATTTCCATCTGATCTTAGATACACATACATACGCATGAGTGAATGTATTCGAGAGTCTAAAGTAATTACAAGTCAAATTTGGTAGTAATTCTACATGTAATCTTTGTTTTAATCAATGCACCCCAAGTAAGTCAAAGTCACTAACAGGTAGGGTGTTACTGAATATGAATGAATATGATAAAAGGATTAATAAGGAGAAAGAACAATAAATGAACAGTAATTAAGAAGACAGAGCATAACGATTGAGAGTGCATTTAAATTTCTGACGATCAAACTTGACTTGAAAACAAGAAGACAGGAGAAACTTCTACAAGCGAGAAATGAAACTGTTAACGTATAACTTAGGGTTACATGTACCTATTTCAACAGTACAATGATGAGATCTTGCCGCCAATCTAGTACTGAGCTTAAATTAGTAAAGTCTTGGTATCACAGGTTAATCAAAACAATTACCTGAAATTATTTATATGACATTCATAGGGAAGCTACATTACAACGAATTCTTCTTTGTATTTTATCAAGAATCGTTAAATACATAACAGGAGCCTCAGAACATTTCAGGACGAAATACATAGCAGGATCCTCAGAACATTTCAGTACGAATGTTAAACCTGTAAATATCTGGGAGAGATTCCGGTGATAAAAATATTCACTATGCTATTAGTATATCTGACTACCAAATTTACTAATATATGACCTAGACTTCCATATTATCACCGTAGTTTGTTTACAACCGATAAGAATGACTGTATTTAAAGGATCTTTTGTTTGCTCTGCGCCATATTGTTATTTGGTATTCGTAATACATTCAAATTGGCGTTGATGTTATGTCATTGCATTAATCAATTCTAACATTGACAATGTTTACCATCATCAAATCCCTCGCCATAGAAGCAAAACGGAACTTCCCCTACGCAGAAATCTATCATTCACGGCCTCCGACCAGTATCTTCGCCGTTTCGACTTTGAATGATTTCCACTCGATTTGCTTAATAAATACTTGCGGACATCAGCTCACATGAAACGGAACATAAGATGAACAGAGGACCGCTTCCGTCAGATGTTTACTAAGAGAACCATCACACAAATGACTTTACACTTCTAATCAACATTTCCATCTTCCCTGTGACTTTAACGCGGGCCCCCATAAAAGCAAATCACTTCCTAATTGCTAAGTGGCCGGCAGCCCGTTGATAAAAAGTTGCCGCTTTCTGCCTACTGGCAAGATTCCCGATCTGTTATCGACGTGGTCAATGCGCCAATTTCACAACCGATTCTAAGTACGCATCTTGAAGCCGTTAAAAAGCGGTGAAATGATGATAGTCAACGAGCCAGACATTTCTTCAACAGCGCCTTACGCCTCGATTCCTAAGTTATATACACACACACACACACATATATATATAAATGAAATGATAACGTATGAAACTCATCACAAAAAGCCTTTTCAGTTTGTCCAATTTCTCATATATATATATATATATATATATATATATATATATATATATATACGTGTGCGTGTATGTATGTGTGTGAGTGTGGATAATAATATTATATTAAAAGATTACTTAAATTTAAATATCAATTTTTAATCCCGACTTCGATGTTTCTTGGTAAAATTTACAGTCTTCAGGGGTTGTTGTTTTGAACGGTATTTACAGTTATTTTCAGTTGTTTTCACATTGTTCCCTGTCTTTTTCAATCAGCATTTTTACTTCGGTTAGTACATGTGCGTATTCATTAACTTAACGTTCTTTTACACCGGCAGTTTCATCAAATTTTGCCTTTGTTTACGTCTTTCTCTTTGTTGCTGTAGATTTTTCTTCCAGTTGTAAGATTTTTCTTAGAAATTAAATTAAACTTTTTTATGGTTTATATAGAAGCTGTTATATTATTAATTAAATCGTAATATTTGTTGATTTTTATTATTAAGAAATTATAATATTTTAGTTAATAATTTTAATTAGTATTTTAGTAAATATATTTTATTATATTATTATTATATATTATTATTATTATTATTATTAAAGTAATATATATGTATATACATACATATATATGTTTATATATGTGTATATATACACACATATATATCTATACACATATATATATGTATACTTATATATTTATGTATATATACATATATATATGTATATGTACATATATATATATATATATATATATATATATGTATATATACATATATATATGTATATATACATATATATATGTATATATATATATATATATATATATATATATATATATATATATATATATATATATATATATATATATATGTATGTATAATAACGCGCAAAAGAATAAAACACAAATGACACAAATTCCGGAAAATACTTAATGATGAAATAATATAAATTATATAAAATGTGTACAAATATTGCAAAGACAAACCAAAAGATAAAAGAAATACAAATTCAAAAAGTTATTTCATCTTTGGTCTATCAAAGAAGTTTATAAAAAATAAATAAAACTCAACAAATTATGGCGTCAATTCGTGATACGAAACAAAATCTTCTCTCGACATAAAGTCTATTGAAGATTCAACGTTCAAAATCGAACAAAATAAATCTAATAGTTGCAACCAGTATTGGAATTCTGCCGTTTCTAGTGAAACCATTCTCAAAATTAAAAAAAAAAAGCTTAGCGAACTAGTTATTGGTTTATCCGAGAATAATCTTATATATTAATAGCCGATATATAATAGCTAAAAATATAATTAATACCATTGCTGCAAGTTCTGCGGAGGCTAAAAACGGGTTTTCTGTGATGAACATAATTTGCCTTCTTTCACAGAACCGGTTTCTGGAAATTTGGAATGCCATTATCGGATAGAAGATAGCAAACAAGTTATCTTCAAATTTCCCATAAAAGAAAATCATTTGAACAGTAAAAAAGTTAAACAAGTTACTTTTTTATGTTCTGCCTAATTGAGTGCATACGTACAATATATATATATATATATATATATATATATATATATATATATATATGTTTGTGTGTGCGTGTGTGTGTGTGTACTCTTTTGGCAAACGATTAGATGTCGTAATTTAGATGTCCTAATCAGCTCTGCATTGGTTATGAATCGCACATCTCAGGGACTTATTTCAGACAAGGAATATGGCTTTCGCTTCTTCACGCCGACTGCTGAGGTATTAACGATTATTGATGAACGAGTCTAACAAGCTTTAGACAATAATGGGAAAGCCCGGGTGTTCCTTTTGCCATTACAGAAAGTGTTTGATCTACTGGTCTTCTTCACAAGCTAAAGGGTTATGGTATGTCTGGATGGATATTTGAAATGATTCAATCTTACCAAGTGAAAGTTGTCGCGAACGGCTACTCTTCTTCATTTTTTGTACTAATGCAGGTGTCTCTAAGGGCTATATCAATTAACGTACTATAAAAAAAAAATTCAACATTGACCTGCCCGAGAAAATCAGTTCTCTACTTTGTATCTAATCTGATGACACAACGATTTAATTATGTCTCCATAGTAAGTCAGATCAATTCGGTAAGATGAAAATGGCAACTGATATTGAAAAAAATACCTATACTCTGTTGTTAATTGGTGCAAGGATAGATATATTACCTTTAATGGCTCCAAAACTAAACTTATCACTATTAACAATCAGCCATCCTGAGTAAGACGTTAAACTACATCCGGGTCCTGAGTAAAACGTTAAACTACGTGCAGCAGCAAGGTCTCTGATCAGGAGGATTTGAAGAGCGTGGAACCAACTTTTAAGTGCTGGTTTACCCTGACCCGGGGTGGTAGCACCTGTTAGGGTCCCAGCTATGGGCAAATAGTTAACTATTACCAGCAATTTTATTTTAATTGTTACCAGCAATAGAATTTTGAAGGAAATATATTACCAGAAACAGATTTTTGACAAAACAAAATATTACCAGCAATAAATTTTTTTTCGGCATTAAATAACCCATTGAGGTTAATATGCCGTTAAACAAAATAAACCAAACCAATCTAAAACAAAAAATACATATTCTATTCATACGAATCTATACTAAAAATGTTGTCGGCATAAAATAACCCATTGAGGTTGATATGCCGTTAAACAAAATAAAGCATATATATATATATATATATATATATATATATATATATATATATATATATATATATATATATATATATATATATATATATATGTAAGCGAATTAAAGTAGTTATCTATGCTGGCTAAGAGTTCCACATGAATTGTTGGATTGCAGTAAATCAATCACTTTCTTCTGATGAGTCCGGCTCGTGAAATAAATCATAAAATGTCAATTTTAGCTCCGAATATATTCTCATGCCACATACAATATATGACTAACTGGCGACTCTACAACCTTTTTGTTAAGGAATATATTTGTCAATGACATTATTCGCGTGCGTCAAAATTCGTTGTCCCCGAAAACACTCATGTCCAATTAGTAATGGAAATGAAAAAGAAAAAATAGGCTGTCATTACTATGTTTCCAATTAGGTTGGAAAAGTTCTATGAGATTTTAAATACAAAAATTCTTTCAGGACAGAAAAGAAACGTTGTAGGTTTATAACGAGAGGCTTCATTGATTTTGCAAAAAGTTAATTTAATATAAATGAAAACGGTAAACATTTACTGTCCTCATTAGGGAGAAAATATATTTTTACATTAAAATTCTCATCTATTCGATAAATAGCCAAAACAAACTTGAGTGTTAGAAGCGACAGGACACCTTGTTTCCTATGAAAATAAGTATGTTAAATCCGGCCTTTTATCTGGAGTCGAACCCAAAATGCTATGAATGCTTTAAATATCTATTTTGATTCATTTTAAAGCATAAAAGGAATTTTAATTGTTTTTAGCATAAATGTACTTTTAGCTATTACCAGCCTAAATAACCTCATTAAGGCTTTTTCTTCATGTTTTTATCCCTTGTCAACATAATTATATTTTATCACCCTTTTCAACATAAATATTTTTACAGTTGATCAGCATAAATTGCAATTCATCCCTTTTCAGCAAAAAACACCATTTTACCTATTTTTAGCAAAAAAAACACCCTTTTATCTCTCTTCGGCATAAATCCTATTTTATTCCTTTTCAGCATAAATACTCTTTTAACCCTTTTTATCCTGAATACCTTTGAAGTCCTTTTCAGCATAATTACCTTTTTAACCCGTTTCTTCATAAATGCCCTTCTAGCCCTTTTCGACATAAAGCCTTTTTGCCTTTTTCCATCGTTTTCTACATAAATCCGTTTTCATTCATTTTCAGAATATTTCGTCTTATCGCCCTTTTCAGTATAAATGGCTTTTATCATAAAACCTTTTTAAAATATTTCAGCAGTTTTCATTTTTTCTCAATCTTCATTGTAAATGTAATTCTTAGTATGTTTTAGTCAAACAAAAGATATCCCTTTTTATTTAAACTTTACCAAAAATCTCAAAATTATCCATGAAACACTTTTGGTCGCAAACCCGGGTCTGGCGACTAAAATGGCTATTCCAGCCATTGTCAGCAGCTGACATATCACAGGTAAGACGGACAGAGGCGTGCATCAAATAACGATCCTGTGTAAATGGTTGACCGGAGAGGGACTAGGAGATATGAGAAAAAGACACCGCTTACTCAGAGCTACAAAACGTTGGCGGAGTCAAAGTTATTCGTGTTTGGGCACTTCAACGTGGTGTAATGGTTAGCAAGCTTTGTATCGCTAGAAAAATTCCGACTGTATAGTGAGTTCGATCCTCACTTGATGCCTTCTGTAACATCTAAGGTTATAAAATCCCGTGAGTAATGCTTGTTCGACACTGAAGTAAGATCGAACACTATTATATAGATTTGTATGTCGAGTTCGCTTCACGTAATCATCTGCAAAGTTATATTTATTTCACTGCTGTTCCGCCTGCATAATGTACAACTCCAGATATTATGACGTTTGGCAAATCGCAAAATTAAATTGTTTGATAACGCATATGAATTTCCTGTGTAGACATGATGAAGTTTAAACGATTTGATGAATTAATATGAGGAATTGAACAGTAAAGATAAAGCTTAACACGAGGAGTGAGTAAATATATGACGACATGATTGAAATACATTTGATTTTCATATAAATTGGCGGGAAATGGAAGACGTTCTGAATCAGCATCGGATATTCGAATGGGCATGAAAATTGCAATATCACTCTTCAGAATCAAACGTTTAAATGTCAGAATACATATTTACAAATTAATCTGTATTTTAGAGGTCGCATATTTGACTTTATTGGATATAAGTATTTCAATTGGGCTTTTTAGTGCAATCTAATATTAGGTTGGTGCAAACATAATGTCGTTTTCTCACATAGTAACATATGTGAGAAAACGACATTATTTTTGCACCAATCTTATATATATATATATTCTATATATTCTCTCTATCTCTGTCTCTCTCTCTCTATCTATCTATATATCTATTTCTATCTATCTATCTATCTATCTCTCTCTCTCTCTCTCTCTCTCTATATATATATATATATATATATATATATATATATATATATATGTATATTGAAGCACGTGGGAGTAGGGGGCCGGATAAAGTAATCGGAGAGCCGAGCTCGTAATTCAGTCGAATCCATTACATTCACTTACTTGCTAATAAGATGTTAATCCTTTTCTTCTCCCTCTGGGTTCTATAGCCATGAATGTCAACTGGTCTAGGAGAAGGATAGCTCTGAATTCAAAACCTTCGGAGGGACGTAGTGCATAAAGTCTCTGTATTCGTTCCTTCAAAAAGTGTGATTGGTTCTGCTCAAAGCCTTCACCACTATCATCAAATCATATGTGCTGGTGTCTGGCTGTCGGTTCCTACGAAATGAGCTGCTTGACCCTCATACGTCAAATACGACGGAAGAGTCCACTATATATATATATATATATATACATATATATATATATATATATATATATATATATATATATATATATATATATATATATATAAAGAGAGAGAGAGAGGGGGAGAATAAACGCATCCATTGCAGAATGGTAAAAAATTAAAGGGGACATCTTCTGGATGGATTCTGGTAAACTGAAGTATAAAGCTGACCAATGTCTACCTATAGACACGTCTATTGTTTGTTTGGGTTTTTATGGCATATCAACCATTGTGGGTTATTTAATGCCAAATCCAGTTTATATGAATTTTAAATGCCTATTTTGTATGGAACATTTTTAGCAACCTAGAGCTGATTTGCTTGCACACTGCAAAATAATCCTAGGTATTTTTGTTTAAGACAAGAATTTCCATTTGATAAGGACAATTTATTTGCAAAATGATAAAAGGTAGGATATGATCTTTATACATCAGTCTATATCTTTGATAAGAGACCAATTCTTTTTAGAAAATCCAATATATTTTTTGGTTCAGTTTTTGCAAATAATTTGTTCTCCGTGTTATAGAATTTTCTACGGATGTGTGTGAGGTTTGTGCATTCTATTAGTATATGTTTTACAGTGTATTGTTTTCCACAGGAACATTTAGGAGGAGGCTCTTGTTTTAGTATGAAAGAGTGAGTTAGTCTTGTGTGTCCAATGCGTAGTCGGGCAATGGGGGTTTGTTCTTGTTTTAAGATTCAGTTGCCTTTCCTTTAGATTGTTTGTTTGTTTGTTTGTTTATTTGTTTGTTTGTTTGGGTTTTATGGCATATCAACCACTGTGGGTTATTTAATGCCAAATCCAGTTTATATGAATTTTAAATGCCTATTTTGTATAAAATAAAAAACGTATAGCTGGCAACATTATTCCTTTTCTACAAAAAAAACAAAAAACAAACTTAGAGCTGGCAACATTATTGTTTCAAAAACTTAGAGCTGGCAACATTATTGTTTCAAAAACTTAGAGCTGGCAACATTATTTTTCTGAAAACATTATCTGAGACCTTGCTGTTGGATGCAGTTTATCGCCATACCTAGGACGCGGATGTAGTTTACCGTCATACCCAGGACGCTAGGCACGTCTAATTCAGATCAAAGTTTATGTATAGATACAAGTATGTATACCACTAATGCCTTCCCATAGACTAAGTATGAATATGACTTATATTTATAGATAAAGAAATGAACAAATACAACCAATACTTATCTATAGCCAAATATTCATCCGACCAACGCAAATCAATTTTAACCTCGACTAATAATTACCGTATATACTAGAGCATAGTACAAGCTTTTGTTATAAGTTTTTTTTAAAATATAGGAGGTTGTACTTTATATGGGTAGTGATTTTTTTAAGGTTAGAAATGATTCATTTTGCTGTGTTAGAAGAGCGGTTTTCTGAATGGTTGGCTAATGCAGAAAATGTAGTACTTAACTGTTTTGAATATACGCTCTTTTAGCGCTAGAGGGCGTCGTCAGTGATGTTCTGGAGATGGATCATTGGGCAGTTTTGGGTCTTTCAAACATCATACTGACCTCACCAAATCGACCCCTTCAGAGCTGATCAGACTCTGAAACGCCCTCTAAAAATGCTCGTAGACACTGACTTCTATAAATATACCCCGTTATCACACATTTGATTGGAGATTGACCAACAGCCAATCACAACGGTGCGAATTCTATTTAAGCAGTTTACGGGTAAATTTCTTTTTTTTTTTTTTTTTTGTGGACAACCCTTCATCGGATACTTAAAAGGTAATTATGTTTTCCGTTTTTACCCATTTCCCATCACGTTTCATTTCACCAGTTAATAATTACTATTTACAGAGATAAGACAATACGGCCATTAACATTAATGAATAAATTACAGCGAATTAAGCCGAGAGTGCTTATACATATAATAAAACTTTTAAACTGTTTACGAATAAATAAACAAAATAAAATAAATAAATTACAGCGAGTTAAAACCGAGAGATCTTATAAATTATATAATAAAACAATTACAATATTATTGTGTTACTTACACATTATCTTCATTTAACTAAAATAATAAAAAAAAAACTATATTTAATAACTGTTTTCTGAAAAGATGGGAATTCCCAGCTTGTTCATCACTCTAGGTTGACTAACGTTCGCAGGCCACCACCAACAGCAGCAGCAGATTGCTACTCCAGCAGCACACATTTAAACAATCAAAGTTTCCTGCAAAATAAAGCAAAAGCAAACATATGCGTACGGAGTATTTTTTAACTTAGAATGACTTGAATTATTATAATCCGAAGTATGTACCTCAACTCGTGGAACTCCCTGCATTATGTACTGATAATCTTGACAGAATATTTCTCATTGGAAAGGAAATGCCTCCCCGTTGTAAGCTTGTACGAAACGGAGATAAGTGCAAATTTGTGATAGAAGAGACCTATTAGTTCTTGATTTATATAAGGTATTTGTTTATTTTAAGTGGCATACGTAGTAGATGAGGTTTTGCTCTTCATGTAGCAACCAAACAGTAGAAACGTAGGCTACGTAGGAGGTGCGCCTCGAGTAAAATAGCTACAAAAGTCAGACATAAACGCAAACAAAAGCATGGCATCTAAAACTTCGCATCAGATTTATTATGGTAAGTGGTTTTCCACACCATTTTGTGGTAGATTTCAACATAAAAAAAGAATCAAGTTCATTTCTTTGTCATGGATTATATCCAAGTTGATGCCGAATATTTCACTACGGTAGGCGCACTAGTATTACCAGAAGCTGTGGTCACAATGTTACCGAGATATATGAAAACAATTCAGGTTTTCCACAAAATAATTCAGGGGTTGTGCTATAAATAAAATAGACTTATATACGGTAAATAAAAACTAAATTAATTAACCAACCAATATTCACCAATAATCACAAGTATAAACCCCGTCAATATTCAGCTATAGCCTCAAGTATAAACCCCGCCAATATTCACCTATAGCCTCAAGTATAAACCCCGACAATATTCCCTGATAGCCTCAAGTATAAAATCCACCAATATTAATCTATGAATTCAAGTATAAATGCAACCAATCTTTACCTAAATACACAACCATAAACCCAACATATATACAGAATCAAATATATAATCGAATCTCTACGCGTAATTCCTGTTGAATTCCAACAATCTTTAACTATAATCTCAATTATAAAAATTACCAATGTTTACCTATAGGCTCAATAGGAAATCCTACCAAAGTTTACAGGTATAAACATTTACAAATTCAACTAATATTTACCTATCGACTTAAGTATACCGATGAACAATATTTATCTATAGACATAAGTAAAAAGCCAACCTCTATCAACCTACACTCTAGGTTATAATCCAAAGAATTTTCTACTTAGTGGGTCACATATAATACAAAAAAAAAAAAACAGATTTCACCATTAGTTAGGCCAATAGAAGGGTCGCTATGTGGTAAATTCCCCCAGGTCAGAAGGTAGCCGAACGTGACATTCTTTGTCCTATTCAGCAGAAATGATTACATATTTAACGCTCACTGGACCCTACCCTATTGTCCACTTGTTGATATGCTTTGTGCTATCGTCTTGTCACGGAAGCGGAAATAGAAGCCCGGAAGACTGCTATTTCAACTGCCAGTATCCTCGACACCATATGGAGATTCAAAGTTATTAACACTGCTACGCTGGAACATGCAAACTGCTGAAGCATGCATATTCTCTTCTGACAGCGTCACCTTCAATGGCTGGCTCATAAGACAAACATTATAAAAACGTTATGTACAGTGACCAACAGACCTCTTTGTAACACCGAAGATAAACTGAAGGCAATGATTGTGGCAACAAGGTGACCATAAAGATGAGTTGCATGAGATTGCGAGGTCATCTGGAGTCTGTGGTGTAAGCCAATGTCGATTTTATTGAATAAATTTACTCTTTGGTATTTCAAGATATTTTTGTATTATTTTGGTAAACATATCTTTTAAAATATAATGTCAGTGTTATTTTCATTTTTGCATAATTTACACGATAATTTATCCATTGTACACTGAACATATAATAACTGGTTAATAGCAATATCCATTCCGTTGCGTCATAAGCATCGAATGAAAACATGTTTTCATTGGTTGTCATATCCAATGAAGTTTTCTATGTAGAATCTTTCTTCATTTGGTTGTCGTTAAAATATGCTTTATTTCATGTCATGTTTAAAATATGTTGCATCAACTCGTTCAAAACCAATGATAACTTTAAACAACCTATTCTCTAATAGGCATTAGTGATGGGTTTTTATTATTTTCGTGATGTGTAATGAAATCTTGCAATTTAGTAAAACAATTGAGCATATTTCAAAACAATCAGTGTGTAAATTACACTCTCGAGTAGTTTGTAACAGCCTATTTATCATTTCTCAGTTGCGTCTCAGTCTTTGGGCAGAATGAGCTCCGGGGTGGCTCTGTCCAGGTCGCAACTGAGGAAAATTATACTGAGAGATCCCTAGCCCTGGGAAACACCGGTTGCAGGGGCTGCGGCCATTTTTTTTTCTTTCATGGCCCAGATATACGCTCTCGGGCTCCCCACATTAAACCTGACTTCGTTGGGGGAAGGGTTGAGTAAATACACATTTCAAAACAACCAATTCAGATCATACATGTCTAAAAGTTTATTAATCTCAGAAGATCTAATGAAAAGAAAGGTAGTTATTTAATTTTATAATTTTGTGGAAATTTTCCGGATTATTAAGATCTCTTCGATTATTTATCTGGCATTTTTGAACTGTTAAGTAATCTTGTGCATCCTCTTTGTGCATCGTCATACAAGTAGGAGAACCTTATCATGTTTGTGAGACAATTTCTGCAACCACATAAGCCCTTACATCTGGCCACCACACTTGACTATTATGTGTGGGGCGCATTTGAGCGAGTGACCAACAAAAATCCTTTTAACCCCAAATATAAACTGACAGCAATAATTATAGCTGCTTTCAACAATTAAAAAAAGGAGACCGTTCAGAAGAGTTGCAGCAGATTCCGAAGTCGTTTGGTGTCCGTGGTTAAAGCCAATGTCGATTTTATTAAATAAATTTACACTTTAGTATTCGAGATATTTTTGTGTAATTTTGGTAAACATAGATTTTAATACATACTGTCAAGTGTTATTTTCATTTTTTGCATAATTTACACGACAATTTATCCATCGCGCACTGTACATATTGACAGCTACTGGTTAATAGCAATATCCATTCCGTTGCGTCATAAGCATCGAATGAAAACATGTTTTCATGGGTTGTCAAATCCAATGAAGGTTTCTATGTAGAATCTTTCTTCATTTGGTTGTCGTTAAAACAGTTTATTTCATGGCGTGTTTAAAATATGTTGCATCAACTCGTTCAAAACCAATGGTAACTTTCAACAACCTATTCTCTAATAAGCATTATGGATGGGTTAATTTTTATTATGAGGTTGGTGCAAAAATAATGACGTAATAATGTTGTTTTTTGACGTATTTTTAACGTCAAAAAACGACATTATTACGTCATTATTTTTGCACCAACCTAATATTTTCGTAATGTGTAAGCAAATGTTGCAATTTAGTAAAACAATTTAGCATATTTCAAAACAATCAATTCAGATCATACGTGTCTAAATGTTTATTACTCTCAGGAAATCGAATGAAAAGAAAGGCGTTTATTTAATTTTATATTTGTGAGGAAATCTTCCAGATTATTAAGACCAGCTCGATTATTAATTTGGCACTTTCTGTTCTGTTAAATAATCTTTCCAGATTCTCTTTTTATTGCATGTTTGAGTGAGAGACCAAAGAAAGTACTTGTAACATCAAAAAAGAACTGAAGGCAAAAAATATGGCAGCATTCACCAACTTACACAAGGGGACCATACAGAACGGTTCAAGACATTCTGAAGTCGTCTGGAGGCTGTGTTCGAAGCTAATAGCGATTTTATAGAAGAAATGTCCTCTTTAAATGATATATTCAGTCAATACTATTATTTGGAGTGGTCACTAGTGATGGCGAAATTATGCCTCTATTCTTGTTCCCACAGAGGCTCAGATTAGTATCAATCAATTTTAACTTTAGTATTTCAAGATGTTTTTGTGTCACTTTGGTAAATATATCTCATAAATGAGGTATCATTTTCATTATATATATATATATATATATATATATATATATATATATATAATGAAATGGACAAAGTCCGACAATTATTTTAAGACATATGTTTATACATTACTTTTATTGATACAAATATTTAAGTAAATGGACTCTTTATAATAAGCTTTATTAAACAAAATTTACCGGCCTAAATGTCCGATAAATTTTCATCATTTTTTTTTGTGTGTATATGTATATATATACACTTATTACCTGACTGTTGCATAATTTAAATATTGATAGTTATACCGTGTTATAATGATACTGGATTAATCTATTTTATTTACGACAGGGGCCTTAAAATAAATAAATACATAAATGAATATATATATATATATATATATATATGTAAAATGATGCATAAATATACGTATATAAAGAGATATACATATGCTCATCATATTTCCAGATAAATAATATCTATAATTCTAATTTATATATATAACCAGCTTTAATATAATGACAATAATGTTTTTTGTAAATTAGAAATTAAAAAATTAAAAATGAAAATTATAGTAATCTCCAACTATCATGATTTTACACAAAATAGCTATTATCAGGATTTCTATCAAAATAAATTAATACATATAACAAAATAAAATAAAACACAAACAACCACTTTTTATTTCAAGCTACCACCACTATAGCTACGTTTATGGTTTTATCATTCTCCCACCAACATTATTAATCACTTCTACCAATTTTCAATAACTATTATATTATCACTGTCTCCAATCCCTTACAACATTACTATCACATCATATAGACCCGGTATAATTATTAAAATAAACTAACCTCTCACCCAGCATATTAAATATTAAATATCACCATATAAAATAACCAATAAGGATTACAAACCTAAATTTCTACCTGTTACATATACACAGTCATAAAAAAACAACAAATAACCAGCTTTAAATATAACAAATAAACCCCCTTTTTTTCAAAATTTAAAAATAAATATAACTAATAATAATTTTTACCTATCATAATTTTACACACACCTCACCACACGTATATACATACATGCGAGGAAATATTATTCAGTGGAAAAATAAAAATATGACATGTATACATTCACGAGAAATTTTCGGTACACTTCCAGTCTTTGAATTTCACATACAAATGCGTATGTATAGACACAACACCACCCGTATACATACATATGTCATATCCGAAACTGCCCGCATATGTTTATATATGTATGAGTCCCGACGGACGACCAAGTATGTATGTGTCTGCGTCCTCCATTAGGTGTATGAACATACATCGATGTTTGCGTTAGTACGACGATACCGCAACGACGGTTCCCCCACCAATTCCATAATAACATCAATACACGCAATCTACATAAACCCAAAATTTAAAAAAAAAAATAATCAGTTTGTCTGACGATCGCAAAAGCGTGAAACCCAGGGTCACAAACTCACATCTATCCAACCAAATATATATATATATATATATATATATATATATATATGTGTGTGTGTGTGTGTGTGTGTGTGTTTGTGTGTGGGTGTGGGTGTATACATACACGCACATACGATTATGAATATAAATCTTCGAATATATTCTACAGCACTATGTGTTACATTCTCTCTCTATCTCTCTCTCTCTCTCTCTCTATATATATATATATATATATATATGCATGTATACATGCTTACACACACACACACACACACACATATATATATATATATATATATATATATATATATATATATATATATCCATACATACATATATATATATCCATACATACATAAACACAAACAGACACACACACACATCTATATATATATATGTCTGTGTGTATGTGAGTATATATATATATATATATATATATATATATATATATATATATATATATATATATATACTCACATACACACGGTTTATAAATTTGAAGTCATTAACGACGTTCACAGATCTATGACACACCCGCCTTTTAACATCTAAACAATATTTTCATTAATTTTCTATGCAAAAATTTCTGTCTCTTCACTTTTCTTATATATATATATATATATATATATATATGTATAATTATCTATTTAAAAATATGATTCCAACACGCCACATAAGAGTTCTCATGTTTCAAAACAAGAGCCGAAAACTTCAATATAATTATTTGTATTAAATTGAATTAACGTAAGCTCTGTTCCATTTTCCAGCGAAATTTTTTTTTGAATAACTTATTTCTGAAATTTACGTGTTTTAATAGCAGATTCATTATTGAAATCAAAATTTCCATTGTGACGAACCTTCTATATGAAAAATCGCGCTGGCCGTCAACATGGAAATTTTGATATATGTATATATATATATATATATATACATTTATAAGATAGGTACATATATATATATATATATATATATATATATATTAAAGACATTTTCATGTTTAGCGTTCTTTTTATAGATACAAGTATTTAAGTAAATGCTCTGATTATAATAAACAGTATTAAATATCATTTACCGGCCTGAATGTCCGAGAAATTTTCATAGAAAATATTCGTCCTTTGACAGGATTCGAACCTGCATCCTATACGGATTTAGCCGGGCGTTCCTAACCGATTCGGCCACAAAGGATCGTTCGGTTGGCAAGGTCGAATTTACTGCTTATAAACTTCAATCTTCCATAAATCTCGTACATTCATAACTGCTCATGGCGTATCAAATGTAAACAAATGGACAAAGTCCGACAATTTATTTATTACAGACATTTTTATGTTTAACGTTCGAATCCTGTCAAAGGACGTATATTTTCGTATGAAAATGTCTCGGACATTCAGGCCGGTAAATGTTATTTAATACTGTTTATAAACAGAGCATTTACTTAAATACTTGTATCTATAAAAAGAACGTTAAACATAAAAATGTATTTAATAAATAAATCGTCGGACCTTCTCCATTTCTTAATATATATATATATATATATATATATATATATATATATATATATATATATAAATTATAGCCTAGCCTTCAACACTATAAACAAATCTGCGTGTGTAGTCTAGCGACCCATTTCTAAACTGAAACTTTGGATCTCCACACACTGAAATCGATAGGAGAAGCTATCATCTAAATTTATCTATATTTAGGTAACAGTATTTCTATTCTGCTGGTGAATGGTGATTAATATAGTCGGTGTTGATGAGAACTTCACTTGCACATTGCCTTTCCCATAACGGGCTTATATCTCATAGAAGCCATCAATCTCTAATTTAAATTTTATATCAGAAAATGACTAATATTTATTATTCAGCTTTTGGTGATGAATTACGCCAACTATTAGCGAAAAGATGGAGATGTGCTGAAAAGTATTTTGATTGTTCTATTACCACAATGCATTATTTCATTAACTTTTCCGTTCCCCTGATTAAAATATCTGGATTCTGAGAATGTGAATGTGGGTAGTTCAAATATCTATCTATATGTTATATCCGTTTTCCAATATATAACAATCGCCTAATTTAGATCATAAAATAACCAACAAATTTGGCTTTTTTAAAAGAATATCCTTGCTTTTAAACGCGCCAAGCGCCAAATATTAGATCATTAAATTAATCAATATGTTCAGGTGTTTTACCAAATTCTTCTCGCTTTAAAACTGATCAATATCCAATTACTTACTTGTATATCTGTTGTGTTATTGAATAACATGTAGCATGTACTTCTTAAAATTAATGAATGAAGACAGAGGACTTGGAGCCACAATTTCCCATTTCCTGAACGGACAAATCATATAGAGGAACATTTAACTCTGTTAATCGAGATATTTATCAACATATAGTGTCCTTTTTATGTATTTCCGCTGCTTAGAGGGTGAGCATACACATTTAACGTTATAAAAAAAACCCTATTTTGTGGTTTTAAGACGTTGAAGATTCAGATCACTATTTAATAGGCATAGCTTTTTATCTTTTGATGTTTTAGTTGCACTTCTTTCTCATGAATAGTAATTTCATGGTGGCTGCCAATACAATGTTTGAAAATTCTGCATTTTCCGTTGGCATGTTCTACAGGTAATTTATAAAACAGCAAACAAATTCTGTAAGGCGGGAATTTACAATATAAACGAACATTTTATCAAACTTCATTGGGAAAAATAACGCTCGGATTTTCGAAAGTGGAACCCACTTTCGAAAATCCGAGCGTTGAGAAAACGATGTTCATGCGAAAGTCATTATAACGAAAATTATTAAATGATATAATAAAATATATTGAAATTGAATATATATCGTAATTAGTACAATAAACTGTGATTTTAGTCGTGGTTGGTAATCTAAATGAAGGAAAAAGCTGAATAGAAAACCATATCTAGTCCTGTCACATACGTTGCAGCTATCGATTGATATGGGATCGATTGATATGTGATATATTTGATTTTACTGAATATTTGTTAACGATTTTAATTATATTTGCATGATTGTAATATTGAAAATCATTTTGAATTTAAGTTTTATTACAATATATATATATATATATATGTAAAAATGAGTATAATTTCATTGTACGTAACATTTAATTTAAAATAGGGCTCAATACCGAGTAGAGCTACCTTTTTTTAATATACTAAAATAAATTATATATATATATATATATATATATATATATATATATATATATATATAATTTATTTTAGGGCATCTATATGTGTGTATGTATATATATATATATATATATATATATATATATGTGTGTGTGTGTGTGTGTGTGTGTGTGTGTGTGTGTGTGTGTGTGTGTGTGTGTGTCTGTGTGTGTCTGTGTCTGTGTCTGTGTGTGTGTATATAGATTCTGTGCAAATCTTCCATACTGTAATCGCATTATCTTTTTGCTAGTCTCAGGTATATCTATTCATCAATCTATCTAGGTATTTATCAACCTATCTAATTTCTTTTTCTTTCTATCTATCTATCTATCTATCTATGTATATTAGTATGTTCATTATCTATCTATCTCTCTCTCTCTCTCTCTCTCTCTCTATATATATATATATATATATATATATATATATATCTTCTTATCTCGCAATCTATTTATTTTTCTATGTATCTGTTCACGCAGTACACATATACATGTAGCTATTTCCTTCCATTTCCGATCTTATCACTTGCAATTATCGATGTTTACAAAGTTTATAATTCCTTACATGAATATCAATTCATACACATTCGAACATATATCTGTCTTTGAGCGTAACAATGTGTTTTCATGTATATGATAATGAAAGTCTTTTGTACATGTTTGTTTAGACTCAGACTTAATACAAGTCCGTGTATCGGTTGCTTTTACAAGTGATTTTGATTTATCAGTATTATTCATAAGGCGTCGTTTATTGGCAAGCCACAGTGAACGAAGAGACGATTTCGTCCGGTACCGTATGTTCTGCTGATTGATGACGAAAGGATGAGCAAGCACTGTAGAAACGTGGAGGACAATGATATTGTCAAGAAAGAAGGAAGCCATGATGGATGGTATATTTGCCGAGTTCGACAGAAACTAAAGATAGAAAATGGGGAAAAAAATCGAAGGCATATAAATAAAGTGGAAGCGGATGATAGAAAGTGAACAAGTATTTAAAATACGGGAAGAGCGAGATACGATTGGTTGGAGAGAGAAAGGAAGAGAGAAAAGAATGAGGAAGAAGTTCATAGGATTAAGCATGGCGTAATGGATAGGAATAAATTTAAAATGAAGATGCACACACTAAAGAATACAGAGTTTAAAAAAATGTAAATACGAGAAAACGTGAGATTTGTCATTTCAGTCTTAAATTTCTAGTAACATATCTCAAAACACATAATGAGAAAAAGAGACTTACGATATATATATATATATATATATATATATATATATATATATATATATATATATATAACCGGACATTGAATTCAACATGCCAAAAATAAAAAAATAAAAAACAAGCAAACTGTCTGTTTCATAATAATCGCAAGCGCCAGGCCATATACGTTGTGATTTTGTCCGACCATATATAGGTCATTGATGCATTCTAGGTATTCTATTGTATTATTGTTACGATTATTTTGATGAACGATAACGGTTGTTTCGAATTATTATAGGGCCTATTGAGTGGAAATAATTGTGGATTCAGATGGCGTTTTTCGCTATTTATATTGTTGATTGTTAACTTTTTAAATTCTTATTGATTATTTTATTGTTCGTTGTTATTATTACGTTATACAACGTCCATTTTTATATTTACATCGCCTTGATCCCTGAGCATATTAACCCATATATATAGGATACCGTAAAACTATATTTCCTCATTTCATATATATATACATATATATATATATATATATATATATATATATATATATATATATATATATAAAGAATGAGGAAATATATACATATATATATATATATATATATATATATATATATAGAGAGAGAGAGAGAGAGAGAGAGACGGAGGGATAGAGAGGGGAGAGAGAAACAAAAGTAAAACTTTCTAAACTGACGAGTTTCAGCCTTTGATGGAGTTTATCAAGTGAAATGTAAGGATTTTATCTTGCAAAATGTTTTCATAAATAAATGCAAAAATGTGGTTAGTTTTTCACACTTCAAATTTAAGAACGTTCATAGATATAGATCAGGCTACATGAAAAACTCCAGGGGAATTATACGAAGAGACGTAATTTGTTGTCTATGAAACAAGAATGAGTAAACCTTTTTTTTCAAATATAATATAACTAGTAATTATCCACATAAAATTGTTTAACTGGTTGAATGTCAAGCAATTATCAATATAGCTATACACGGGGTTATTCCTAAGCCTACCACAAGAGTCATTCATATCTGCTACTTCAACGTGAAAGGCCTAACATCAAATCTCTATACATAAAAGTTCAGAAAAACAAAGCGGACTTTCCTAAGAAAGTTTGGTCACCGTGCCTTACTAGAGAATTCTTCCTGTCAGAAGCCATCTTGCACACTTTTATAAATCAACCAATTGACCATGCATTGAAAACTGCTCCCATTTTTCGTCTGTTTCTCCTACTATACAACACGAAATTATTTGGGCACTTCGACGTGGTTAGCAAGCTTGTCTCGCTAAAACAGTTACGACTGAATAGTGAGTTCGATGCTCACTGGGCGCTTCACACTTTCGGTCGTGTGCCACATCTAAGCTACGCTTAGAAAATAATTTAGGCACTTCAAGTTCGTGTAATGGTTAACAAACTTGTCTTGCTAGAACAATTACGACTGAATAGTGTGTTCGATCCTTATTGGGTGCCCCATGCTTTCGGCCTTGTTCCACATTTCGGCACGTCCCGGTGGTGTAATGGTTAGCAAGCTTGTCTCGCTAGAACAATTATGACTGAATAGCGAGTTCGATCCTCACTGGGTGCTCCATACTTTCGGTGTTGTGTCACATCTAAGCAACACTTGGAAAATCACTATAACACGAAATTATTAGCAAAAATATAATGACCGTTTTGTAATGAAATTGATCCTAACTTGGCATATCAACGTCCGTCAATTTCTTACTGACGTGACGTGGCTTCCTGCTGACTTTTCTACAAATATTTTCATGTCAATTTTCTGACGAGCTTTCCTGCTTGGTTTCTTGACTGGATGAGTTTAACAGTCCTACTAGATTGGCGATTAGGTCGCACTTGTTTTAATATAGAACTAACTAGATGCGACCATAATTTCTATCCTAATAGTCTCCGTACTTATCGTTCTTGACCTCCCTTCCGGTCTCTTATTTCTCTGCAATCTTCAAAAATTTAAATGCAACTTTAATCGCCAACTTCTGCCTTCCTAAATCTTGTTATTTTATTGTCCTTTCTCCTCACTTCTCCTCACTAAAGTCTTCTCTCTCTCTCTCTCTCTCTCTCTCTTTCTCTCTCTCTTTTTAGCTACTTGCGGCCGAGTGGCACAACTGCTTTGGTTGGGGTGAAATGGGTAAAAATATATTCTGAAATACTACAAGCGCGATGAAAGTATGAGAATAAAGACGAAAGTAACATGAAAGAGAAATAGATTTAAATAAAAATGCAAATGGGAAATAGCAGAATGAAAAGATCATGAGACAATCTACGGAGAGAACACCTTGGAAAAGTTAAGGAATATCTAATCATTGCAACACAGTATTAAAAAATATATATATAAAAAAAAATTAATACATTTTAGTAAGCATATGATTATCGTGAGATATTGTTAGTATTCTGTTTGATCAAAATTTGGTTCTTTGGAGATATGTTTAGAGTGACCTCTCCAGAGCGTTGGCATATGCAGGCCATGCGCTGAACAGATCACACGCCCCCTCTATTTGCTCTACAGAAAGAGTCAATAGAATACAGGACATCACAACCGGCGCCGGTTTGGATTGAAGAGTTGCTTGAATGTTGCCAGTGAGCTTTGTGAAATACCTTAGGGACTCCATTCCGGATTATCTGTCTGGATTTACTGCCCTAGACGTTTCCGTGTTTGCATATGACCGCGTCGCAATGGTGGTTTAAAATCATGTTTTTTCATCTCTGGCAATAGAATTAAGAGTATAATCTTCTAGGCTCTTACAGCTAAGGAATAACAGGTTATGTAAGCTTACGTGTGAGGGTGGTGTGATGGAGAAAAATTGGAGAGCTGAGTTCGAATTCCAGTCGGGCTCGTAAAATTTCACTTACGTATTCTTAGGCGGTTATGAATTGAAAAGAGACATAATTGACAAAGCGTTTCAAACCAGCCGCCTACCAACACGCATTGGGCGAGCAAAGTAGAGTAATGGCGAATTCCTTACAATGAATATGCGGGAAGGCTTTGTCAACCAGTACCTGCATAGACAGAAGAAGAAGAACAAAGAAGAAGAAGGAGGAGGAGGAGAGGAGAAGAACTATTAGGTTGGTGCAAAAATAATGACGTAATAATGTCGTTTTTTGACGTTAAAGATACGTCAAAAAACGACATTATTACGTCATTATTTTTGCACCAAACTAATAAATGAAAAAGGAGGAGGAGATGAAGGTGAAGAAGAAGAATGTTACCTCGGAAAAAATGAGAAAATTTGCCAAATCTTAGTCAGTTATGTGTCATGAGTGATACACGCTTAGGCGATCATGTATCTTTCGATACATGACTGACGAGGCAGATTTTTTCCCGCAGTAGGTTGCCATTTCATTCTGTTGTAGACCAGTTGTCACCCAAGGCTACAGAACCCGGTCTGTCCTGCTATTTGCCCATACATGGGGGTGGGAGAAGAGGGTTTATAACTTTCCCAATGTTATTAGCACATAAGTGAATGTAACGGATTTGATAGGAATTCGAACTCGGGTCTCCGATTCCTCAATCCGTGCCGCTGTTAAAACAGAAAATTCAAGCTTCTCCATAGAAGTTTGAGGATAATGAACACAAGGGGATTCTATCATAATTGGTGCAATTTGACTGTCGAAATGAAATATAGTAGAGATCCTTTGAAAGGGTTAATTCTATGATGGGCAAATTTACTAAAGATTTGGGTATTCAGTCAGCAGAGATAAGCCACTTAATAACAAGAGGCAAATGCCTATAAAACTCCGAAATTTATGCCAAAGATTAAACGAGTCACCAGTTTAATACAGGTTAATAAAACAGCATGACCAACTGAGTGTGGAATTTGATTTATTGCAAATTATTCTTGATTGTGCCGGAAAAAATCATATATATATATATATATATATATATATATATATATATATATATATATATATATATATATAGTTTATGCAAAACTAGGTAATCCGTATGGGTAGACCCAAGGAGGATGATATTCAGAGAGCTCAATGTAAATTCAGAGCAAATATGTTTGAACAAAAAAAGTTTTGTTTTTTTTTGGAAGTAATGTCTGATGATCCAGAGCCCTTTAAAAGGGTTGTGGTGAAATAACTTATTACATGGAACCTTAATGTGATCTGTTTTTATTCAAATATATATATATATATATATATATATATATATATATATATATATATATATATATATATATATATATATATATGTATGAACAGGTAATAATCCGTTGGTATAATCCAGGTGAGTCCTATTGAGACAACATAGAATTTGAAATATGTTAAACCTGATTCACAAAAACGCAGTGAATGTTTATTTTCATTAAACAGCAAATTTCCTTTAGAATTGGAATTAAGATACCTTTAGTTAATGACTATTTTAACTACGAATTTTAATTTTAAAATTTGTAGGATTTTTCAAACTGTGTATGGTATCAGTTTGTAGTGGGATACTTGTTAGTTGGGGAAAAAAGTGAGAGGGCGTTAGGAGGTACCTAGCGGTAGATATGGCAGTAGAAGGCACTGTTATAGGAATTATATGAGGGAGGTAGGAGGGCCTGGGTAGAGGGAGGGAAGGGAAACCAGTGAGCTAACCTATCTTCTAATGGTCACATGGCCAAAGTTTGATTCAACAGTAATCCACGAAAATTAACGAAAACGTGAATAAATAATTCGGAATTATTGTTGTAATAAACTCGGCTATATAACAGAGCTCACTCTTTGGGGGGAGTTTTTTTTTAAGATTTGAAGGTAATTTATGTGTGTGTATATATATATATATATATATATATATATATATATATATATATATATATATGAAAATATATAGAAAATAGGAAAGAACTGGTTAGGTAAATAATCGAAAGTTCTTTAGTATTTTTGTTATTATTTTAAGAAAATAGTGTTTTGAAACATGATACCTCTTATGTAGCGTGTTGGAATCATATTTTTAAATAAATAATTATATATATATATATATATATATATATATATATATATCGATGGACATTGTGATCATCAGGTGTTGACAGTCTGTTTCAGATTTAAACGCAAATCTTCAGACACTATTTGCTGTTAAGAATGAAAAAGACTGTCACCGCTGTAGGTGTTCATCCCGATTCTCAGGCTGCTCCGTGTTGATTGAAATCTTCAGGCTTTCGTCTGGTTATTGCTTCAAACAGGCTCTCGCCCCAGTGTTAACTTCAATATCCACTTTTATATTTACATATTCTCTATCCCTGATATTGAGCGCTTTAACCTATAAATATAGTATTCCTTAAATTATATTTTTATATAATATATTGCTACACATTTCAACCAATCGGATAACATCAGGTGCGTGCTCTTAGCGTCTTCTTTTAAGTTCCAACAAGAACGACGAAAGTTCGAGTTAAAATACATTTTCAAAATGGAATCACAGATGAAAGGATTAAAGAGGGAGCTTTAGGCTTAATCAGAGAATAGTTTTCACATTCAACAAAGCTTCCACAACACTAAGCGCGGCAAACCAAAACTAACAAATTCATTAGAGCAATACAACTCCTAAAAAAAAAACTTTAACCGGAATTGTTTTGTACCATTTAGCTGTATCATTCAGGCCAGTAACTGGAATTAATATTGTTTAATTAAAACATAACATTTAATTAAATAAATTGTATCTATAAAAATATGTATAAAAAGATAATATTATATATATATATATATATATATATATATATATATATATATATATATGTGTGCGTGTGTGTGTGTGTGTGTGTATGTGTGTGTATTAATGAATACAAAAATAAACTTATCTTAGACAAAGGGTTTTCGTTCACCGAGAAAGTTTATTACAGCAAATTTATAAGTATTCTAATGTTACTGGTGTTGTAGGTACTCAGAATTTAAATTTTCAATCGCTGAATACCTTCCTCTAATAATTTCTTTAACATATGAAAGAAACAGGCTTCGCTACTTGATTTATATCTCACCTCTTCCCTTGGGTTTTGCTGAGCTTCGCAGAACTCTCTTCTTCAAAACTCGAATATCTTTGTAGTATCTATTGATATTTCAATCATCGGTTAATCAGGAAACTCCTATTCCTAAAACCTCATTCAAGAGTGTTTTTCTCCTATACAATAGAGGTAACTTTTGTATTTATTATTATTATTTTTATTATATATATATATATATATATATATATATATATATATATATATATATATATATATATATATGACACTATTTAGTGGTCGCGTGAAAATTATAAGCGAGAAATAATTAAGGCGAGAAGAAGCTATCACGAAAACGATATTATTTTTTTCAACAAAGAAAAGTGGTAAAGATTTTATTTTCATTTGCGAAGAAAAGTATTTTTTCGCAGAAGATAGGAAATTCGTAAGATCTCGGATCTGTCGGCATTAATTTATGCTATGACGCGGCTGATAAAAGATAGCAAGCTGCCCATGGCAATAATGAAAATTTCAAATTGGGCAAGTGGCCTACAAAATAGAATGCTGGAAGATAACCGTAATCAGGTCAGGCACTGTTCGAGAATGGCATCAGCTTAGGCCACCCCCAGAGAAAAAGGAAGGGAAAAGAATAAACCATTAACTATCTTTCGGATATATCATTTGTTTTTGGAAAGAGACCACCTGTTTTATTGTCCAGACCTGGACATGATAAAAGTTTGTTACCGGGATAGCTAATTGGATACAGAGTGCGAAGACGTCCAGTTGACCACCCACTTAACGCTGGCGGAAATCTCGTTGATATATTCCAGATGACATTCGGTTAAGATAGAGATTAAGGACCACACTACAGGTCGTAGGGGTCTGGTGATAAAAAAAGAAGAAAAGAAAAAAATGGGATGATAATTTTTTTCTCTTTGAGCGATACTTTTAAACTGAGGCCAGTCTAGCCACACCCACGCTGCTGAGCGTTCATTGGCTGAGTGGTGGCGTGAGCGGTGGGCGAAAATAAACATATGGGAAGAAGGGGAGGCCTGTTGACGCCTATGAGGCGATTAGTGTGAGATACCACTATGAGAAAGAAGAGAAACCTGTTGAAGCCCACTGAGGGGATTGGTGTGAGATACCAATATGAGAAAGGAAGAATTTGGGAGGACGATTCTCTTAAGAACTCCTTTAAGCAGAACGTAATGGACTTCCAAAAATGGAAAGTGATAAATTTTCTTGTCCGAAAACAAAGAAAATCCTTATTGTGGATTTAGAATTATCGAGGAACACAAACCACGACAAGCCCACACTCGGTTTTGGTCGGCGTCCATATAAACGGAGCAGACAGCAGACGGTGGCAGTTAGTTGGAGTTGGAGTTGAAGAGAGAGACGAAGACGCAGACAGAGTTGAGCTGTGAGCTCTGAGACCAGCCTCGCAGGAAGCTGACTGAAGATCCACGCATCCCGACTTCGATTTCAAACCAAGAACAAATTATTTTTGAAGAACGTCTTAGACTCACACCACCAAAACAAGTTTTGCGAATATCGCCTGAAGACACCAAAAACCAGTTATCGAAAAACAACTTAAGATATAAAGACTCGCCTAACAAACACGAATCCATAGAAGCGGGTTGGGAGAAAGACGCAATCCTGTATTCAGCAACCAGATATATAAATATTTGTTATTCTTTTTTTTAACACATTCGAACTTTTCGAGTTGTTACTTTATTTTCTTTTACATATACTTGTGCGGTGTTACCTTTGCTCGGACTCGGCTTGCATTACGGCCCGGCGACTGATTGATTTCGTCTACCTAAGATCAAATCACAACGTGGGTAGGTTAGTCTAGAAGTCAAAGAAGTTACTTCGTTAACCAGACGTTGGAGGCGAGCTGGGAACGACAAAGCTGATACAGAATCTAACCAGATTCCCATCCGAATCAGCCAAGGGTTAGAACGTCACAATTGGTGCCGTGACAGCAGGAACACGTCACATTTGGTGCCGCGACCAATACCAAGTCACAATGGTTGTCACAGTATAGCACGGAGGCAGAGAGAGGCCGGGGTGACGTCACACACACACACACACACACACACACGCACACACACACACACACACAGACATATATATATATATATATAAAACTTATGTGGCTACAAAGATATAAAAACTATTTCAAAATGAATTTGACCCTGAAACCTTGCAAAACGCAGTAAAACGAACAGGGAAAAATATTTTGAATTTACGAAATTATGTATACACATCCACAGACAACTTAACTCTCTGAAGATGGTTCAGATGAGAATGAAAGAAGATGAAAAAAAAAATATTTTAAAGAAAATTTTGGTTGTTTTCTTAATCACTTTTCTACGGCAACGAATAAATTAATTTGTGGACTCGAAAGGATTACATCTAAAATAAATAGATATAATATGACTAAATTATTTAAGCAAAACTGTTTGAATGAACATAGACTGCCTAAACACACACACACGCGCGCGCGCGCGAACGCACCCCCCCCCCATATATATATATATATATTCAGTTGACCGCAAGCAAAGAAATCAAGCAACTAGGAAGCAAGGGGTTGCTGAGCGATAGATAATATCAGAAACATTACTATTAAGGAGAGAAGTGACTTAAATAAAAACATGAAGAAGACAAAGAATAAAGATTGCTACTGCAATTAAATTATTGAAGTTAAAATTTTACTAGAAAGTAAGAAACTGGACCCGAATCCACTCCCGAATCCTTATATATATATATATATATATATATATATATATATATATATATATATATATATATATATATATTTGTGTGTGTTTGTAATGAAACACTATATCCCTATCTATAAAAGGCAGCATATGTGTGTGTGTGTGTGTAATGAATGCACGCCCGCAATTTTCGACGGATTTGCACCAAAATTTACATGCACATGCTTCAAGTTAGCGGGAAGGCCAAGACCAACGTTGCTTTTCACAACTCGCATCGATAGTAGAAATAATCGATTTTTTCATGCTTCTACGTCAGTTTTCATGTAGTTTGCAACCATTTTCTACCGGCCAGTTTGACAGCCTATAGCTGGCTGCCACGAATAGGAAGGAAGATTCTATTGGCCAGCGTGAGAGTCAACAGCTGACTGACACGAATGTTAACTAGCATGGAAAAAAAATCGATAGCTGCATTCGTCACAAGTGGTAAAAATTTAAATCTGCATCGCACTTTATTCCAATTGGCTCGTTCGCTTGCTTGAACTCAACGTTGATTTTGATTCCGCAGAACTGGGTTTGGGTGTGAAAATGTATTTTTTTGTTAACATTCTTTTTTCATTCGGTTTTTTCAGTTACGAGTCCTTTTTTAAAGCTGATCATTTTGTGTTCATTTTGTTTAGTTCATTTTTCGTAACAGATTTAATGTTTAGTATAGAGCTTCGAAAAAATTCGCAGTGTGAGATAGGCAAGAAGTAAGGCATGTAGCAACATCAGCACGGCAAAAGGCACTCATTTTAAAGGCAAGGAAGAGCAAAAATATTTTAAGTCAAGTGATAGCGATTGCTGTATGAGTCGTACGAATTTTTAAATCATGCACGGGCAACGCCGGGCCATGCTTCTAGTATATATATATATATATATATATATATATATATATATATATATATATATATATATATAATGAAACGCTTTATAAAGACGTAGCATGATGGCCTGTCTACCGATACACTATGTACAATTTATGAACGTAATTGATTAAAACATAAACAATGGAAGATATATTAAGAAATAAATCGATACAAGTCCTACGGTCTTTCTCCACATTCCTTTTACATCAATTTTTACAATTTATGGTTGAATTCATTGGCAAGAACGGACATTCATAACATGTTCTCCATTAAAATCGTCCAAATATCAATACCCCGTGGTCAAAGGTCATTTGATTCCTGTAGTTTTATTGATTCTTGAAGATTCGAGTATTATTACATTAATTTCGAATAAAAAGTTCGCGCTACAATTTCTTTTATATAGCTTCCTCGACATATCGGACGCATCCCCGCTGAGAACTATCGACGTGCGCTAACTTATTACTTTTCCCCATGCGGTGTTACTTCTAAGACTGACGGACTTAAAGCATTTAGAATAATCAGATTGTAACGAAAGTGGTTTCCGATTGGCTGACGCCTAGTTTCTAAATGATACCCATATTGCTCGAGTTTAAACATTCAGAAGCAATGTCGATAAAAATTTAATGCTACAAAAGTAGGGATCATTTTTATATATGAATGAATAGGAAAGTTGGCTTACTTTATCAGTCTATATTTCTGAGATGAGGTATTATGATTATTTACATTATTTAAATTATTCGGAATGTTGTCCTCATCTTCAATACCATATTAACAACGTTTCGGCTGGTTTAAGCATCGGCATTCTTCAGATGATTGGAATTTCGAACCGAACACTTTATTGCGTCCAACGGGATAGATTGTTCTAGTTCCATGTAACATGCCTCTTCCGGATATCTTAGTTATTTCTCCAATATGAGCGCTGGTAACAAACACTGATTTCTTAAGGACATATGAAACTGTGGATGAAGACGTTGGTCAGATCTAGTGACTAGACTCAAAGAGTTGTGAGTTCAATACCAGGCTACAACAATAGTGATTTTATATGCCAATGAAGATGAGGATAACGGTCCGAATAATGTAAATTGGCTTACTTTTACGTGCTAGACAATTTTTGTTGTCATATCCATCTTGCCCATTTATAAATCTGCCATTCTTCCGTGTATTGAATATTGCTAACATATTTATTTTGGTGTTCTGGCAATATATCTTGAGATTCCTGAAAGAATTCAAACAAGTGTCTGTAATGTTATTGGTACTGACCTTCAATCTGGATGTCAATAACTCTCTCATCACCGTGACATGAAATGCCGCTGAATTTTCTATAAATATTTTCATGGCAATTATTCTGATGGGTTTTCCTCCTTGTTAACGGCGACCGTATGAATTTAAGCGTATGACTAGATTGGCCATTACATTTCATCATTTTACTGTTGAATTTGCTTGATGAAACTGTAAGTTCTAGTCTAAGAGATTTTTTTCTCAAGCCTCTAAACTGAAGAACTCTTTTCCAGTTTTTTGTTTTTCTGTCAACTGCATTCTTTAAATAAATTAAATGCAACGTAAGTTGCCATCTGTTGTGTTTCTGAATATGATTTTTTTTTATATTGTCTTTTCTCCCCATGAGGTCTTCTTATGCCCTTCCACACCCAGCGATCCCATACATCTGAGTGTCATCATCGCTTTGATTGGGAATATATATATATATATATATATATATATATATATATATATATATACATTGAAAAGTATGTCTCGGTGTTGCATGCACAAAGTAATCTTTAGGTGTTGAGTGAAGACTGAGTGTTACATAATTTAAAATTTAACAATAATATCTGGTCAACGCAACGCTGGCGCAATCCATTTTTCCTCACCGCTGGCACGATTTTACTAACACCAGCACTCAATCATACATATATATATATATATATATATATATATATATATATATATATATATATATATATATATATATATATATATATATATATTCACGGTTTATTTAATTTAGACGTCGAGGTCTTGCTGTTCAAAGTGTTTTTTTCATTTTCGAATAAAATATTGTATATCATGATCGAAATTGGGGATAAAATGTCTGATTTAATGTTCTTTTACTTTGGTTAAAATATTGTCAGTGTGGATGACAAGATACTGTTGAAAATAATATGCTATTTTGTGGAGAGATGAAAGTTTGTATCCGAAACGTGCGAAGTATGCAAATCGGCAACAAAATAGAAGGAATCAGATATTATTTAGTTCCTTTGCATTTTACATCGAAATACTAAAATATTGGCATTTATACATGCATACATACATACACACAAATATATATATATATATATATACAAATATATATATATATATATATATATATATATATATATATATATATATATATATATATATATATATTATATCTTATTTTTATGCTTATTTGAATAAATGCTCTATTCTTTAATTCAACTGTATTAATTGCATTTTCCCGCCTGAATTTTCGTAGAAAATATGGATTCTTCGACATGAATCGAATCTGTATCCTATACGGAACTACCACTAAGTCTTGCGTGCTATGACCGTTCAGCAACAGAGAACTTCCGTTTTAACAAAGCTCGAATTAATGTTTTTAAAAAGACGTCTTTAACGATCTTTCTTGATCTGTCATTTGACTTCCGGTTATTCAGACATTCTGTTGTTAATTCTTGAGCGTTCTAGTGTTGCGGACTGGCGAATGTATTTTTAATCATTAGAAGGATTTTTAGTGTTGGTGTTCTAAAAACATTCGTCCACAACAATTGAAGAAAAATATTAGAAACACATCATGACGTATTGTTTCAAAACGTAACAATTGAATTTATTAAGTATTTGATATACTTGCATGTGAACTGAAAAGGTTTTGACAGAGTTATATCTCTTAGATATTTGTACTTGAGCTCATAAAGAAAAGGTAATTATTACACTGTAATTTAGAAGAATAAAGTTTCTTTAGCATGTTTGGAATTGTGGATTGGAAAAGTTGGTAAGTGTTCAGAACAGATTTTAGAGCTCGTACTAGCATGAATGTTGGTAATGGTCTTTAACGTCTTACCGCAAAGGTTAAGACGGGAGTTTCTGAAGATTACATCTTGGTAGCAAGGAATGGGACTCGAGAGAAAGTAAGAAGAAGTTTTAAGAGAGAATCACTCATGTTTTTTGTTTATATATGCTCGGGTATCACATGACCGGCTCAGGAAAAACAGTTTTTTCGCGTGCAGGCGGTTTGATTGGTCGGAACTGACCAATCAGTGAGCTATAATAGTTTGTGGAGTAACCAATTAATCCTTGTCATATATTCATCTCCAGGGAATAGTTTAATTTACCCATGCAGGGGTGACTGGCAGACGTGGAAGATTCCACACTAGTATTTTATCGAGTTAGGTAAACTGTATTTCATTTTTTACATAAATATATTTAAATGCTTATATTATACAGTAAATATTTATATATATCGTCACTTAGTGATTATTTTCTTTTCTTATCTAATTTGGTGTTATTTTAAATGCTAAGGCATTAATTGTAGAAGATTATTTTATAATTAAACTTTTAGAGTAGTTTTCTGATATAAATTATATAAACATTTCTCCTGTAAAGTAATATAATTGTAATGATTACCTTAGTCTGGTATACAATCAATTTCTCAAACAAAAGCTTCGAATTTAGTATTCTCCAGCTTCAGTAGCATAGTGCAGAGTCCTATTGTCAGACATAGGTCTTCCAGTATTCACCTTCTTCAACCACGGTACATCTCCGGGTTGTGTCTGAAGCCCTCACTAACAAATGTAGGAGTTCTTTTCTTATCAGAACGATCAGAGTGAGTTTTCCGAGCTGTCGTAAGTTCGGAATCACTGTTACCGAATCCTCTGCACTGTCTTCAGATTAGCACCTAAACACTCTAAAATGTTCGTATTGGATTATTCGGCGCGAATGCCAAGCAGTACAGGATACCGTTTCCAAATTTCTGGCGGACTGAATTGCGTCGTTGTGCTCTTTTTTCCTACAGATACTACCCAACTGACCCTAATATATTGTGCAGTCGACAAAAGCAAAAACAAAGCACATGAACGAAATTAAAAATATAAATATGCCGTCACTTTAAACATTGAAACCTGCAGTTGTAAGAAAATGTGAATAGATTATTTGGACTTATTTAGATAATTATGTCATTTTTCAGCTCTTCGCGATTGTTTGAAATGTATAATGGTAGAAAATAAGACAGTGACTAACATCCTATAAAGAGCTTAATACCATTTAGAATTGTTTCATTTATGTCCACTTAGATTAAACAAGGGTTTCTCGTACGATCACTGAAAATAAACAGCATCAAGCCTGGTTATTATCGAGATGAATGGGGGAATCAGGCTGTAAGTTCGGGTGTGCAAGTGTTGTAACGGATAATGGCTAGTAGGAGAATCGAGTTCAAATTCCAATCATATTATTTATATTCACTTACGTTATATTTACATAAGTGAATATAACGAACCTCTTCTACCCCAAGCTATGGGTTAATCAGTACCTCGTGTCCGAAACTTATTATTATCTCCAGAAAAAAAAAAAAAAAACTTTTACATTCTAAAGATATTTTCTCCCTTTAAATATTCTGCAAAAGTTATCTAATCTTTTAAAAACAACCAAATCTATCAGACTTTAAATGTAAATGCATTGATGTATTTTTGCAAAGTTTTCATTTGGGATATATATTTAATATATATTTCTATACGTTTAAGATGAATTAAAACACTAGTTTTACTAACAGAATAATTTCATATATATATATATATATATATATATATATATATATATATATATATGTGTGTGTGTGTGTGTGATTCGCAGACAGTACTGTTTCACCGTAGCACAGCTTCTCAATGCGACTAGACATCCGAAAGACTCAAGCCAGGATCGATTTGTTGTCAGTCGGGATTTCTACACCTAAGCCTCTGAACAGAGAGAAACAGCTATTTCTAGCGTATTGCTTTTACGAATATACTTATTTTACCCAAGAGCTTTGCGTTTTAGCGTATGTGACTGCTGTTTGTAGAATTAGGCTGTCTTCCAAGAGTGCTCAATTGAAATATATTATCAAGACCTTAATTATGTCATTCGCACACAGTACTCTTTCGCTGTATCACAGCTCCTCAGTGCGACTAAACTTCCGAAAGCCTCGAGCCAGGATAAAGACACGACCTATTTGGTGTCATCAGAGATTCTACTCCTAAGCCATCAGCACTCGGCAGAGAGAAACTGCTAAATCTAGAGTATTGCTTTTAAGAATGTAAATTTTTGTGGTATCCTCCCTTTAAATAGCCTATATTGGACTCTTCTGCCTACTATAAGATTAGTAGAAGAGAAGGCCTTGGCGGAACAGTCTAATGGATTGAATGCTGGGTCAACCGACACGAACTCAATAGTCGTGTAATACTCTTCTGTTGTATTTACTGTTTAACATATGATATATATGCAATACTTGTTTTGTTATTTATTGGTCACAACATAAACAGACGCTAGTCAGAGAGCTCGTATTCATTTTACTAAAATTTTTGCGTTTTAGCGTAGGCGACTACTGTTTGTAGAATTAGGCTGTCTCTCAAGAGTGCTCTATTGAAATATCAAGAGCTTAATTATATATATATATATATATATATATATATATATATATATATATATTAAGCATTTCACCCCAAGCAAGGCGGGGAGCCACTAGGACGCAAGGGGTTAGAGAAAATTTAGAGGAAGATCAGATAGGAGTGATAGAAAAAGGATGAGGGGGAGGGTAGTGGAATACTCTCCCCCTCATCCTTACTTCTATCACTGGCAACTGGAGATGTTGATTGACATTACACTTGAATAGCTGGAGATTATATCTCTCAGGGAAACTGGAATAGGGAAGGGAATTCCAGTAGGCGAGAGGTGCGAGATATGAAGCTATTGGAGTAGAAGAGACGGCTACATTTAGGAGTTTCGACAGTGAACGGGTGAGAGCGGGATGCCAGCCTCGTAGGGCGCTTGAACTCCTGACGTCTGGGAACCAGCAAATGCAGCTCCTCGGAGCAATTTCCATGAAACAGACCAGAGGGAGGCGACGGCGCGTCTGTGAGAAAGTGACTGTAGACGAGATGCCAGAGCAGGACCAACTACATTGCATATTCGCCTCTGGAGCCTATAAAGAACCCCGAGTAAAACAGAAGGGGAAACAGACCATATATGGCAGCAATACTCCATGCAAGGGCGAATTGTTGATTTGTAGATCGGGAGAATCGATTCCGGGGAGAAAAATTTCCTGGCGCGGCACAGGGAGCCAACTTTCCTTGCGGTGGATGAAGCAATTGACTCAATGTATTTATTCCATCTCAGGTCCGCAGTCAACGTGAGACCGAGCAGCCGCAGAGAGTTGCTCTTGAGAAGTTGAGCGTCAGACATTCTAATGGCGGGTAGGGATATATATATATATATATATATATATATATATATATATATATATATATATATATATATATATCAATATTTAAAATTTGCATGAAAAATACGAATAAAATAATAATAATGAAATATGTATGAAAGTATGCATTCCAAATGTTAAGCAGAATACTGATAGACAGATATGTTTTCGTGAAAACAGAAAAAATATTACTGAACTGTTACGTGATATCTGTTCTCTTATATGCTAGGGAATTCTGAAAATAAGATGAAGAAGAGACTTGAATCAACAGAAATGTAGTTCTACAGGAAGATGCTGACGATACAACGGGCCACACATGTGAGCAACAATGAGGTCTTCGAGAGAATTAAAATAAAAAGGACACTTATAATTAGCATCAGGAAGAGGCAGTCGAGGATTTCGAGGCACGTACTGAGGATGGAGGTCATAGAAAACCTGATAACCACAGGACGGATAGAGGGAAATCAGACAGAGCAAATCAGGGCGTTGCATACGTGATGGGTTAGAGTATATGGATTGCAGAACAGTGTTTGGGGGAAATAATAAAAAAGACAAAACTTATTAACAGCTATGACAATAAGACATGGAGAGCCATGATCGTCTACGTGCTGCTAAAAGGATATGTCACATAAAAGAAGAAAGTAGAATATTTAAAATGATGTTTTACGAACGGTCTGCTTTGTACTTATAATAATAAATTAACTGATTTAAAATATGTTTTTTTGCTACACAGTTCTAACCATGTTTCAAAAAGGGAAGCTAAAAGCTTCGAATTTAATTAAATTAAAGACATTAGTTCCATTTCATCCTCAAATTTAAAAAGAAATATAGTCTATTAAAATTAACAGTGAAAATATTTTAAAGTTGTATTTAAAATTATAGTTAAATAAAACGTATTCTAACCTAAACACCTCTCTCAAAGTACTACAAGCACTTAAAAGAATCCAATGAAACAACTACAGTAATTTTTAAAATCGTAATTAAATAAAACGTATTCTAACCTAAACACCTCCCAAAAATCTTTAAGTATGCAAATAGAAAAAAATGCCGTAAGACTTTTTGCTGTTAACAATAAAATTAAAAAAAAAATCCAGACGACATGGATTGAACGGATGTCAGAATTTGTTGA
>OZ010573.1:96914688-96934688 GCA_963932145.1 Acanthosepion lycidas | reverse complement strand
GCACACTTTCTCTCGCGCGCGTTCTTTATAGCAATTTATAGTTCTTAGCAACTTTTTCATATTTTTTTTCGCAGTTTCCGTCTCACGCTCAGATATGTCGTCTATTTATACGAACTTGTTAGGCAGTCAAATTGCTATATTGCTCTTGCCGTTGATGTACACCCACGCATGTCTTAATTTAAACTTCCTTAAAATAATTCTTCTTTGATTCCTTCACAGATCATTGGCAGTTATTTTTTTAAATTATATCGCAGATTGTAATTACTTATCTTTCCATTCGGATAAGGTGTGGTACAAGGTATATACAGAGTGCGTTGGTATTTGAGAACATACAAATTTAAGATTAATACTGCTTCCCACTAACTTCTAATGCTTTTATTTTTCAGAAATCAAGAATGGCAAACCATATGATAACAAATGAAATGAAAAGGCATGCTGTGATTGTAGTATTAAAGGCTGGTCATAGTGATTTGGATATTTCACTTTTCAGCAGAGATTGTCCACAAAATTCGAAAAGAGTTAAAAGACGCTGGCAGTTCCCCAATGTCTGTATCAAAACGTAAAAGGCATTTTGCACGTTCTGATAAAGTGAGACCATCCGAATTTATTCAGGAAGTCAAGCAGACAATTAATGAAAACCGAGGCCAGTCAATGAGGTCAATTGCCAAAAAGCTGCATGTGTCTGAAAAAACAATCAGAAGGAATGTTCATGAAGTCATTCGATACAAGTCCTACGTGATGAAGAGAGGACAATTTATGTCTGAAAAAACAAGAAAACCGTTTAAACAGATCCAAAAGTCATTTAAACAAACATAAAAATCCTTCAGGCGCTGGTGTGATTTAGTTTTTCTCAGATGAGAAGAATTTTGATCAAGATCGAAATTATGCCACCACATTTTTTCCACATGGTCTTAGAGTAAATGCTGCTGCTTACATTAATGTTCTACAAACAGTTGTCAAGCCCTGGATTGATAACATATGCAGCAGGCCATATATATTCAAGCAAGACTCGTCTCCATCCCAGAAGGATCTTCGAACACAAGAATGGATGGCTAACCAATTGAACGACCACATCACAACCAGCATTTGGCCTCCTAATTCTCCAGATCCCAATCCACTAGACTATTATGTGTGAAGTGTTGTTGAGAAGAAGGTTAATAAACAGCTTCATAACACCAAAGACTCATTTAAAGCTGCAATAGATCGAGTAATGTCTCACATAAATGAGGGCCAATTATTCTGAGCTTGCAGCCGATTTCGGCCTCGTGTATAGGCAGTTATTGACGCCAGTGGTGGTTTTATTGAATAAAATTAAATAATAGTTAGCTAAATTTCATGTTTAATTTTTTTGTAAGCAAATATAATTATATTTATTTGTTCAGCAGGATTTTTACTAATGCATAAAATATGTCCTCAAATACCAGTCGCACCCTGTATTTAAAAGAGGGTACCCAGGAAGCTAAACACGTAAGAATGGAGAGTATTCAAGAAAGTAAATAGATTTTTTTAAATATCCGCAGTGCTCATCTTTTAAAAGAGCTTTCATCCGTTTTTATGTTACTAAAATCTATTTGTCCCAGGTATGAGGTAAAAAAAGAAGATTAATGTTCGATTAATGTTGGAAAACTGTGCATTGAAGAAAGTAACGATTTGCTTCTAACGCTTGTTTTATTAAACTTTTCGACTCTGCGTGTCTAACTCATTTTTTCAGTCCTTATTAAATTTTATTAGTATCAGTAGTCGCTTAACAATATTAACATTCACAAATACCAAACGAAAATTTCCAGTGATAAAAAAAATATTCGGAATTAACAAAAAATATATATAGCAACTCCGTCTGTCTTTGAAGTGGCTTTGAATTTTTGCGCATGCTCTGTGCTGATACCGATCAATATCGCAAGTATAACGATTCCTTATCTAATCCTGTTCAAATATAATTTAAAAAATCAAACAAAAAAAATCTGCGCATTTTATACAAAACTTCAAAACCTGTACTGACTTAGCATCGCATTTCCTTACTGAGGCAGGTGTCTGGAACTCTCTACAATTACACTTATTCTGAAAGATCGCTAAGTTAACGCACAGATATGATTATGCGTGGACCAGGTACCGTAGAATTATCTAATTAGAAATCTTGCGTTGCAGAAATTATTTAACCAGGCTTTTTAAGATGTTCTATCGAGCGATGCTACTGTCGCGATGTAGTGACAATGATGAAAAATTACCTATTACGCCGCTGTTTCTAATTCATATCTGATAAATACGAACTTCAACGAGCTTCTTTGATTTATTTTCCACCCTTTCTCTCCGCGTTTGACTATGTCGGTCAAGTCAGCCAGTCTAATGTAGGTAACGAAGGGAAATGAAAGCGGAAAGGTAAACTAGGGTGGACTTCTCGACGCACAGTTCTCGCGAAATCGCATATGTAACAATATTTTTTATTGATCAACGGGAGAGTGGGTTTTGAGAGGCACGTCGCCGAACTTAGGAGGCTGCAAACTCGTGAGCATATATGAGGCTCCACCCTTTCTCTCACTCGAGTTGGTGTTTATAAATCTTCCTGTCCATGTGTTTTTCTAACGGTTTTACATTCTATGCGCAGCTGGTTCGACGCTTGTTTACAGCCAATAGTATGAGTTGATGCCCTGAAATGTACTTAATGGCTAAGAAGTTCATCTCTCAGATCAGTCCACGGATGTAATTGTGTGCAAAATTCTATTTTATCATCAGCTGAAGTTACACTCATAATACACTTGGAGGTAGTAACTAGAGAGAAATGAAGAAGGAAAATGAACCACTACGTAAAATGTATAGAAAATCTTAATATTATAGGAAAAATTTAATATTATAGAAAATCTTGATATTATTATAGTTAATTCCGGCTTAGTCTATTGTGTTCATTAATCTATACATCTAACATGTATATTGTGCATATGCATGAAATTCTGCTTTTGTTTACATGTTTTATTTTTTCAGTAGTAGATTTCTTTCTAGTTGTGATTTTTTTCCTTCGAAATTAAATTTTTCCTTACAAATTAAATTAATTTATTTTTATGGTTGTTATATTATTAATTAAATTATAATATTTACTAATTTATATTATCAATTAACTTATAATAATTATTTTAATAATTTTAAGTAATATTTTAATTGCTTTATTATGTTATATTGTTATTGTTAAAGTAACAAAGTAAATATTTGTTAATATGTCGTCATCGACTTATTATTTCATTTATGTTAACTAATTATTTAATTTGATTATTAAAAGTTATTATTGATAATTTTTCTTCTAAACACAGTCTACAGTTTAATATTATATGGGGTTGCATTTTTTATAATTTCCCATTTAACTATAGTAGTTATCTTATTTTGTTTTTGACTCCTTATACATTTTGATAATATTGTGCTGTATCTGTAAAGTCCATCATCAGGTAAAGTACTTGCTTAACTTAAAAAGATATACACTAGAAACATCTGACAACAGTTTTATAAATGTGGGATCACAACATTCAATGGATTAATAGTATTTTAATGCATACATTTTATTCTACTAGCAAAGTCATTTCTCCATTAATCACACTAATATTGCTGATTGATTCTATGTAGAATATTGCTGATTGATTCTATGTATAATCAATCAGCAATATTAATATATATGGGAGGCACGGTGGAGTAATGGATATCGGCTTGGATTGAGGAATCGCAGAGCCGAGTTCGAATTCCAGTCGAATCCATTACATTCACTTACGTGCTAATACCCTTGGGAAAGGTGTGAATCCTCTTCTTCTCGCTCCAGCTATGTTCCCTAGTTCTTGGATGGCAACTGGTCTAGGAGAAGGGTCGTTTGGGGACCTTGTGGCACTTAGTGAACCAGCTCTCTGAATTCGGCCCTTTAAAAAGTGTGGATAGTTCTGCACGAAATCTTCACCACTATAATCAAATCTCATGTGCTGTTGTCAGGCTGTCGGTTTCCTGGGAACTGATCTACTTGACCCTCATACGTCGACTATATATATATATATATATATATATATATATATATATATATATATATATGGTGTCCCGAAAGTCTGGACACATAGGAAAAAATGCATATTTTCAAGTAATGAAAATTTCAACAACATGTTATTGAATTGTAATAATAACAAATAACATCTTCACTATGATTTCTATCATTTGTGATGCAAAAGATGACGTGCTTTGCAAAATTCACAAGAAAACAATGCAATAACTTCATATTGACGTCACGGTTTTTACATTCAATTAATTGTGTTGCATCTGTGATTTGAGTATACTTTCTCCTTTAACAGACAAAGAAGACAAGTTCAATTTTTTCTTCTTTCTACAAAATACTTCATATGTGGAGGTAAAATAAATATATTTAATGACATTTTATATGACCAGATTTTAGGGACACCATATATATATATATATATATATATATATATATATATATATATATATATATATATATATATATATCGGTTCCGATTAAGGAATCGGAGAGCCGAGTTCGAATCCATTACAGTCACTTACTTGCTAATAACCTTGGGAAAAATATTAAACCTCTTCTTTTTCATCCAGGTATGGGTAAATATCAGGACAGACTGGGTTCTATAACCTTGGATGGAAACTGGTCTGGAAGATGAACAACTCTGAATTCAAATCCTGCTGAGGATCGTTTGGGGACTTTGTGGCACGTAGTGCACCAGGTCTCTGTGTGGCACCATTTAACGAAGCAGAAAGGGAAAAGAAAGAAAAGAGGAAAAGGAGAGGCTAAGGACAGAATCGTGGGTGATAAGCGAGAACACACACACGGCTAAGAGACAATGGATAAAAGGATATTTTGATAAGTAACAAATGGCGAAAGAGTGTCATTACAATGACAGGGGAATTCTGAGTAAAAAGAAATGGAAAGAAAGAAAGAATCAGATATGTTTTGGCATCGGCTGTGTTATCTAAGGATATGAAAACAAACTATTGGTACGGGAAGACATCTTATTATCAACTACAGACCGGCTGGCCAAAGAAAAAAAAAATTCAAATGAAAATGTTATTTCGATAAGTGACGAAAAACAGGCAACTAAAGGGACTTTGGACAGATATGAAAAATTAAGGACCACCTACAGGTGTCCGTTGACCGATTTTCCTTCGACGGAACATCCTTGGCCTGCGATAATAAAATTATGTTATCAGAAATATGTACCGAAGGAAAATGAATGGGAACTTAGAAGTGTTTTTTTTTTCTTTCTTCGAGGCGACAGACTGACTGAAACTTTGGAGATGTTTCTTTTTGAGACCGTGTTAGGAAGACCACCCATTCTGATAATTAGCGATAAAATACCTGACGTAAACCACGTGTAGAACAAGAGTTATGACCGCCATTGTCATATTGTCCCGTTCGCGGCCAGAGAAATGATAACGGCGATTAAGAGGAAGAAAAGGGAAAGAGAAGAGATATTTTTTTTTTATAGTTAAGCAAGATATTTTTTTTCCTTCCTGAAACAAAGCCACGGATTCGTCCACGCCCGACTAAGATATCATTGGTCGAGTGGTGATCACGTGACGCACGAGTGAGGCTTTTGCAGCCCATCTGGAGGATGAGTAAGAGAGGTTGCTACGAAGATGTGGGGAGGGCAGTTCACGCCCCTCTGAAGTATGATGAGAAGGTGGGAGTGAGGAAAGGTTCCCAAAAATGGAAAAAGGTGGAAATTCCTAACCAGAGAGGTGGATATGTATTTAGAATTATCGAGGAACCCCCCGGCACCGACAAACTCACCCCGGTTTTGGTCGGCGCCCATATAAACGAAGCCACAACGAGCAGAGTTGAGTTGAGTCCCAGCAGTTTCCAGAGTCAGTCTCCAGTTGAAGCAAGCCTCGCAGATAGCTGACCAAGATTCACGCACATTCCGGACCTCTCTTCAACCCAAGAACAATTATTTTGAAGAGCGACTTAGATCCAGATCACCGAAATAAGTTCTTTCTTTTGACTTTCGTCCAAAGACCCACCGAAACACCAATTTCTTAGAGAGCAGACAACTTGAAGTGTTAAAACTTGCCTAGCGGAAAACGACATGTCACAATCTATAGAACGGGTCGGGAGATAGATGCAGTCCTATGTATCGAACAACTAGACATAAAGTTTGTTACCTTTTTCTTTGATACTTTGAACTTTTGAGTTTTCATTTTATTGTCTTTTATGCATATTTGTGTGGTATCACCCCCGTTGAACTCGGTTTGTAGTACGGCCCCAACCACTGTTTGATCTCGTCTGCCTAAGATCAATTCACAACGTGGGTAGGCGGAATGGGGGATCAGTGCAGTTACCTTGGTAACCAGGCGTTGGAAGCGAGTTGGGAACGACGAGGCTGATATCAAATCTAACCAGATTCCCACCCGAATCACCAAAAGGTTAGAACGTTACATTTGGAGCGACGACACCCGAACGGAGCAGCGAGGAGCGAACGGCTGGCGCCGCGGCGAGGACGTCACAATTGGTGCTGTTTAGGGACGTCACAGTTGGTGCCGTGGTAGACTAGGATAGAACGTCACGGTTGGCGCTGCGACCAGGGGACGACGTCACATCTGTATTCGGTCCATCAAAAAGTGTGGTTGTTTCTGCGCAAAGACTTCACCACTATAATCAAATCATATGTGCCCATCATATATATATATATATATATATATATATATATATATAGGGAGAGAGAGAGAGAGGGAGAGAGAAAGAGAGAGAAGGAGAGAGGTGTTTGTGCTTGTGTGTACATGCAGGTATGTAGACGGAAATTAAGACTGCATGGTAACTCTCGGTTTGAAGCAATCGTCAGAATATCTATCATATCTCATGTGATAGCTTCATATATAAAACACGAGGTTTCTATGGACTTGTTCATTATTTATTTATTCATGCCTTTATATAATTTAATCAATTTTATATATTTCTGTATATTTTTTATCGGTTTTAAATTCTGACATACAAAGTTATGTTTATATTAGGTTGGTGCAAAATTAATGACGTAATAATGTCGTTTTTTGACGTATTTTGTAACGTCAAAAAACGACATTATTACGTCATTATTTTTGCACTAACCTAATATATCTTGCATTACGGTATGATGCAGTTGTAGGTATCCGTGCAGGAATTCGTTTTCGTGGCTGCATTTGGAAATGGCTTTTTATATATTTGCTAGTTTCACACACACACACAAACATTGCACCCCCATACATAGATACATACATATATATATATATATATATATATATATATATATATTTGCTAGTTTCACACTCACACACATCGCACCCCCATACATATATATATATATATATATATATATATATATATATATGTGTTTGTGTGTGTGTTTATGTATATATATATATATATATATATATATATATATATATATTGTGTGTGTGTGTGCGTGTGTGTGGACTTTTTATTTACGAAGGAGGATCAGTAACTTCTGAGAGGAAAACTACAGCACGTCTGTGGGATAGCGATTGTAGACTAAATGCCAGATCAGGACCTATCATATTGCACATTCTTCTCGGGATTTTCAGACCAACTTAGTCAAATAACTATGTTAGTCTGGTAATTTCACTATATAATTTTAGATCTATGCAGTTATTATTCAGCTTTTAATTAATTGAATTAACAAGGAAGAAGACCATGTTAAAATAAGTTTATTCATTGCTGTCATATATGTTCTTGTGCTCCCGCTGTACATCTCGAGATCCTCGACAAAATCCAGAGAAGAATATGCAATATGATAGATCCTGATCTGGCATCTATTCTACAATCGCTATTCCTCTGTCTCATCTACAAGTATTTTCACAGGGACTGCACCGACAAGCTGTTGTCGCTGGTTCTCAGACTGCATTATTTTTAAGCGAGCTACCAGACTGGCATCTCGGTTCCGCCCTCTCTCTGTCAAAATGGTTAAATGCAACCGTCTCTTTTACTCAAACAACTTCTTCTCTCGCACTTGCCGTCTGTGAAACTCGCTTCCTCTAACTTGCTTCAGATATTCAAGAGTAATGTCAATCGACATCTGACACCCGGAGCTTGCTTCCCCTCTTTCTCTGTATCCTTTATTCATTACCCTTGTTCTCAATCCGCTGTAACCTCTTGCGTGTTAGTTGTATTCCCGCCTTGCTTGGTGTGAATTGCTTTAAAAAAGAATTAAAATGGAGTGTATATCATACTTCTTTGTGTCTATTGTGTACTTATTAATGTTCGTCTATATTTTCTATATAGACATTCTAAAACTAAATGTACCAGTGTGTAATTTGTAAATTGTTTATCTTCCAATGTCTTATTTTTACTTAATTTTAGAATGAGATCCGACAAAAATAATAGTGAATCTTTAATAAATGCAAAATGAGAAGACATAGTATAATGGTAGTTGCGGTTGTGTGGAACTGTAAGTGAAGTTGAATGAAAATAAAGACAAAGTGAAATAGAATCGTAATAAAGAACTCAATTGAAATCAGTCTGCCTGTGGCTGTTGCAGAATTATTAACTAAGCATCACTTAGTCTGGGATCAAATATCAATCATAAGGATTGAATGAATGGTATTAATAGTTTTCTCTTTGCGATTAGCCTGTCGAATAGTTCAGGCACAAGAAGTGGCATTTATACTTACAATCTTTGACACACTATGTCCAGAAAGAAAATCATTTATACAAACACAAAATATAATATTAGGTTGGTGCAAAAACAATGACGTAATAATGTCGTTTTTTGAGGTATTTTTAACGTCAAAAAACGACATTATTACGTCATTATTTTTGCACCAACATAACAATAATAATAATAATAATAATAAATGGATAATGGTGATAATAAAAATAATGATGATAATAATAAATAGATGATGGTAATAATAAAAAGAACAACAATAATTATAATGATGATAATAAATAGATGATGGTGATAATAACAACAACAACAATAATAATAATAATAATAAATAAATAGATAATAGTAATAATAATAATGATGACGATAAATAGATGATGGTAATAATAATAATAGCAATAATAATAATGATAATAATAAATATATGATGGTAATAATAATAATAATAATAATAATAATAATAATAATAATAATAATAATAGCAGTAGTACTAGTAGTATTAGTACAGTATTTAATCACCTATTTTTGAGCGGAATCGTGCTAAGGATGATACAAGCATCAAAACTAACAAACTTGTTCTCCAAGTGCTACCAATCAAATCCGGCCGATTAGCTAGTTTCAAATTGCCCAATTTGCATGATCTAGATGTAGATTGATATGTTTTCAAGCCTACTAAAGAAGTTTGTAACGTTTATAAAGCACAATGACAAATATTTTTCAAGAAATATATTTTGATTTCAGATTTTACTGATTTTTCAAGATGGCCACTAGATTGTTTATTTTTTTTCATTTCGTAAGCTTTGCGGCGATTAGTAAATATTCAATGCTTGCCAGAGGGTCCCCTAGCTGCTACTACTCACATATGCAGCTGCAAAATGACAGCGCTGACAGCAGGCACTTACATCTTCCTTTCTAGCCTTTCTTACAGGAACACTTTATCAGTTCCCGACAGCTGGCTGGAATAGCGGATAGTGTTGTCCAACATATCTGCCATGTATCTCCTTTCTGTGTCCACCTTCATTCAGAGGGACTGTTCGTGTGCGGATTGGAGATGTTTGCTTTGTCCCAGATGATCCAAGCCCGATAGGCCACGCGCTGAGCATGTTCTCTGAGGGTTGCCTGTGTTGGTGGAATTGAGTTGTATGGTCTTTGCTTGCGATCAATGAGATCTATTCTTGCTTCATTCACACTGTTAGCTGCGCTTGATCTGTCGTACATGAGGACAATAAACCTCTCCACTCACTGCAGGTCAAGATTACGGATCAATGTTGGATGCTGGTTGAGATTAGTGAATGTTTCAGAAACATCCTCAAATACGTTCCAAGTCTGCAGATTTCTTTGCTTTCCCACGGAAGGCAGACGAGACATCACAACCGGTGGACGCATGAAAGTATGAGATCCCTCTTGCTTTCTCTTGTAGAAAATACCTTATGGAATGGGATCCATCGCATCTTGGCTCCTTGGCCAAAGGCAATCCACATTTTCGCAAGAACTATTTCATGTAAGGATGACAGCTCATATATTGCTATGACTAGAACGTCCGTGTTATTAGCCTTAATGATAATAGACATTCTCGCATCAGTCGTTGCATCCCTACAAATATACGAGTGTCAGCTTCTTCATGACAGCATAGGGACACTGAATCCAGAGACTCTCTTGTGTTGCTAATGACATGTTCTCCTTTTGTGACTATGAATACTTGCCGTCTCTGCTTCATACATCTCAGCAAGGATGTGAAACATCTCAGTCTTGTTGCTCGCAACACCAAGGAAGACTTGCTAATTACCTGGTGGCTTATTTGTTTTTGTCGCTCTTCTTCCGATTCCTTGTCCCCTTGTCGACCTCTTCTCGGATTTCGAACTTGACTTGTATACAGCCAAGACTACGTCTACCCACTCTTACCTGGCGCCATAATATTACATATTTGGTATAATGTCTTCTTTAGCATAGTCTTAAAATATCTCTGAAGAACGTGGAGGTAAGACATTGACAAGTGCTAATCCATCAGTGGCGATTACATCTCCCTTAGGTTTTGATTTGGACTTCCATAATTTCAACCAGTTGTGATTTCTGACACGTAGAAAGCCGACCGCTGTCACTAAGACATGAAAGATTTGACTGATTCACGTGCTTGAAGAATTCTTGCAAGTCCCAATACCAGTTCTGGAAGGACATGAAAAGTCGCGTAAAATACATGAGAGTTGATTTTCAGGATTGTTTTCTTAGAAATTCTCTCAATCTTTTCTTGTGTTACTTAAATTACTTAAATAATTCAGATTTTCATCCTCATCTTCATTGTCATATCCCCAAAGTGTCGGCCGTTGTACACTACTTCAGGTGATAGGAATTTCGAACCGAAAACTTTATTTAGTCCACCGGGGTAGATTGTTCTAGTTCCACGTATCATGCCTCTTCCATATATCTCAGTTATTCCCCTTTAACTCAACTCTCCAAGTTTTGATTCACCACTGTTTTAACCTGGTATAGAACAATTTGGGTCTAGTCACTGCTTCTAACCAACACCTTTATCCCCTTGGTTATATCTCCTTGTGAATATGGCAATGAAGATGAGGATAACAGCCTGAATAAAGTAATAATAATAACAACTCATCTCTGAGATATAGACTGTTCTTTTTGTGAAGAAAGAGTTTTTTTCCATTGGATAATAGACAGAACTTCAACATTCATCCTCGAGCCCATCCATGAATGATTCAATCTGCTTTTTGCCTCGTCAGTGATGTATAGCTACCATTTTAGCTAGAGTTGGGTCTGAAATGTTCTTCGTATCAAGCACCAGGAAGTCGGCTGATTCCTCTTGGAATCGGTTGCCCACCCCCTGCATCACTGCAGAGAATGATTTTACCTTTTCAAAGAAAGATTTCTGGGCACTCAGTGTCTGCTCATGCTTCTTTCTGCTGTAAGTGGCATCTTTTATACTAGACATGGCCTCGTATCTAGCTACTAGATCACTAACTTCGGGTCCAGCGACCATCCACCTTCGAAGTTCTGACTTGTTTTGCATCTCCGTAATCTTTGATCACTGCGTTTTTGTGCTCGTGAGCGTGGTCGATCGCTTGGGATCTTGATTGTGGATTACGAAGTTGCTTTTGTGAATCTCCTTGGCCACATCTGGATGTTGTTGATCAAGTGAAATTGGGATCCATCGCGCACAATTAAAATTGTTATTCGCAAAGAATTAAGAATGAGTGGATCAGGGTGAATATCACTACCTCCATGTCCAGCATCAGATTTCAGAACTGGACTGCGAGCTCTCTTTCCTCCGGTGTTCACACCAATCCGCAAAGGATTTATATGATATGCCAGGCTCTTCAGAGCGGCAATAATAGTATGCCTTCTTCATATTTTGTACAAGCTCCATGCAGTGATTTAGTTTGCTTGTCTTGTCCTGGTGTCACTGAATGTAGACAGGTAAGTCTCTGCTCTACCAAATTAAGCTACCTCTGCTTTCACAATGGCACTAGTTCAATTACGGACACGATATAATGTTTTTAACGAATTCAGTGCAGCCATTTCTAAAGGAAGTCCACCGAATATTATTCCATATTTGTCCTCTCTATATCCGGGCCCTTTCCATTGTTTTTGTTTGTCCAGATCATAAATTTGTTGGCCAGAAGCAATGACAGCTGTCTGCCCTGGATTCAGGAAAGCCAATGCATCGCGGACCTTCGCCATGACATGCGTGATCGTTGCAACAGAGTGCGCTTGGTCGCGCCACAGAGGCATCATTGCTCACTTCAAATAGATTTCTCCATTTGTGCGTTGCCTGGGTGGCTGAGCACGTGATTCTGATTGCCTCAGTGTGAAAGACTTACTCCAATGAAGAATATTCTTCTTTCAAGTACGACAAGATTGACTCTGGTGCTGGTAAGGTTTGGCTTGCTATTGAAGGAGGCTTGGGATTTTGCGTGATGCATGCTGGATGAATATTGCTGTATGCTTCTGGAAACTATAGAACTTTTTAAACTTACATTTCTGACTCCAGTTTGAGAGGTTCACGTTCATCGCCAGCATTTTCAGAGCTTGGATGGTGGAAAATAGACACACTTGTACCATGGAAAGATGTTCGAGTTGTATTCACAGTCGGGTTTCTCAACAATAGGAGAGAGATTACCCCATATTCAACATACTGTGTAACAACTACTTCTCCTAGGTGAGCTGGGATTTCTAGGAATCTGTCGTATGATATGCGGAAGACATTCTCGTGGAGCATTTCAATGATTTGTCCCTTCCTCATCTTGACAAATACATACAGGCCCATGTAGAATGCAAAAGTTGTTTCACGGCGCCTGAATTGCCTGTGGATATTGTTATGGGACCTTACCCATAATAACATAATGGACTATTCCATACGTAATAAATACTGCGCCTCAAGAGGAAGCAGGGAGTTCAGCCTGAAGTCGGGCGACCGGCTGATCGGCTGATCGGTTGAACTCTCTGCTTTCGGGCGGGAAGGAACCCGAGCAAGGATACGCCGAAGGGCGGAGTGGCTTTCGGGGAGGTAAACCGAACCTGAACCCGTTTATACGGGTTCAAAGGGCATATTTTGGCCGAGCCCAAAGTCTTGGAGATCCCACGTTAAACCGGCCTTGTGCCACATGATGCCCTCGTGGGTGGTGACTAAATAGTGTTCATTCTAAAGTGAGGTCCGTCAGGAGTCTGTCAGTCAGTCAGAGCGAGCGAGTCAGTCAGTCGAGTCAGAGGCAGTCACGTTCAGACAATTCTTACAAGACATTGGAATAGTGATACTGGTCGAGACTACATTGTTTTCCCTACTAAACCTGATTGTTCGTACTAACACTTTCTACTTCTCTGTATATATTCCTGTTTGTAATATATGTCTAATGGTGCAAAAATAATGACGTAATAATGTCGTTTTTGACGTATTTTTTAACGTCAAAAAGCAACATTATTACGTCATTATTTTTGCACCAACCTAATATCTGTGTTATTCCATATCCGTGTTCGAGTTCTTCTTTATTGGTTCTACCTTGGACTATCACCGTAGTACAAGGGCATTGATCATAACAGACATCCACTTCTTCCTTGTGTTTGGCAAAGCAGTTGTACTGTAGGAGTTGTGATATAGAAATGTCAGATTTCGATGCTACATTCTGGAGTCGAGACGCCACCATGTTCAATCATTTATAAAATTAGAGCAGTGCTGGTAGTACAGCCAGTTATAGGTCATGAAAGGCACTGCTGAAATTTGACTTCTGATAGAGCATGTCAGCGTCTTATTATCTCAGCAGCTTTCGCTAGATGGGCAGTTTTATCGTACTTGGATGCTTGTAAGAGGATTGAGCCTAAATCATTTTCAAAACGCCAGTAGAGTATCTCGTTCTTTGAAATTAGCTTGCAGCTTGGGAATGTGAAAAAACAAATGGTCCTTAAGTTGAGTAAAAATGAAAATCAGGTGATTCAACAACAAGCTGTTCCAGCCTCTGCTTGTAAAGTCAGCAAGTTTTAAAATGAGTACTACTGTCACCGGCATTTTTCATCTTATTAATGTAGCTGACATTCAAATAAAGCAATTGGACATGCTTCATTCCAGTGCTTCTTTACTTTCTCTCGCTCCTGCACGTTTAAGTAGGTTCGTTCTCGGTTATATAATGCCACCCAGCAGGCAGGGTGATATTTAAGTTTTTGTGATAACACATCTCCTGCACGAAGTTTAGCCAAGAGTTTGATTTTGCACATTCGTTTATTCTCCTATTAATCAGCATTTTCATTGATTCTCTAAGATTTCCAATTTTGGTTTAAAAAATAAATATCCTTGTATTTTAGCTTCTTGAGCCTTTCGTGGAATCCTACTTCTACTGCCATCATCTTGATCGTTTTTCAGCTCTGGTTAACATTGTATTCTTAAATATTAGGTTGGACCAAAAATAATGACGTAATAAATTTCGTTTTTTGACGTATTTTTTAACGTCAAAAAACGACATTATTACGTCATTATTTTTGCACCAACCTAATAGAACCATGCAACTCGCATGATATACTGCTTTCTTTTGTCTCAAAGTTTCTTCTATTCCGCCACATCTTGCAGTGTTTAAATGTGCATTGAGTAAGAGAAACAAGGGAATATTCGTTGCAAAGTTCATATATCCATCACTGTCTTATCTTCCAGAATTATCCTGAGAGATTTTAGATCTTCTTTCTTAAACTCCTTAAACATAGATAACACCTGGCCTAGTCAGTGCTCCACGAATTTCCTGTAAATCTAGCGTCCAGTATGACGTTCAGGGTTTAGGTTTATCCTTTTAACATCCTGTACATATATAATTGACACTTTCCTATATGGGATACAAATATGTTCTTGCATCGTGCCCTACACCTTTTCCAGTCGTTCATCCAGTGTCATAAATCCCGTGCGATCTGTACACCATCCAGATAACTATATCCTTGGATCGGTATCTCTCGCGCTGTCTGGTTCTGCCAGTTCACTTGCAACTGCCTAACTGATCCGGGGCTCGTTATGCAGTATTTGGGATAATAGTAGACTGCTGTAGTATAATGTCAACATACATTTGCTAATTAGCTGACACTGAACACTATGCAGCAGTGATGTCACCAATGTGCCCACACACCTTTAAGAACTTCATCAACTTCATGCACTTGAAATTTTGGGAGCTAGATCATCTCTGTCACACACAGAGACCTTCTGTTTGGTACTCTCATCTAGTTTAGCACACGAGCCAACGCGGTTTACCAAGTTATGGTCGATACCGTGCACTAGCGTCTTCTTGGCGCCATAGTTGAGCCATTAGGGAGGAACAGTGTCAATAGACCGTCCAATAGATGTGACTGACTACTGAAACCAAGGTACTACATCTAATAAAATATCTCTACAGCCCATAACCATAAAACGCCTTAAAATCATAAACGTCTGTTCAATAAGAAAAAATTGTGAGAAAAATATGTATCAGTGTGCTTTATAAACACTACTCCAGTAGGCTTGAAAATATAGGAATCCATACCTAGATCATGCAAATTGGACTAATACAAATACTTCTAAGCAAAACGTCAGCTTCGGGCAGTTAATTAGGCGGCCATCTTGAAAAATGACCGTCATCTTGAATTTTTAAATAGCCAGTCGGCTAGATTTGATTAGACTTGTCAAATGTCATGCTTGTATCATCATTTGTATGATTTTTCTGCTGTCTCATACGCTATAATAATAATAATAATTATTATTGTTATTATTATCATCATTAAAACACTTTCAGTAAAGCGCGATTTCCAGAAAAGCGAAGGAAAAAGTACAGACACAATACCAGCAATACTTCATAATATTTATTGCAGAATGGTTTGTAGTTTGTCTTGTAGTTTGTTATACACAAAAAAAGAATACAAAAACGTATAAAACAAATATTATTATATTGTTATTCCATAAAGGTAAAAGACAATAGGAAAACTGTATTATTAGCCGATGCGTTTTGTCCACTGTGGACATTTTCAATACAATAGCGAAATTAATTTTTTGAAAACAAAATAACTATTAACAACAGACAAAATGTCCTTAGCAACTAGTAGAATTTAGAAAACGCTATTCTATTCAGGTTGTCAACTGAAAATTACGTCAAGTACTTTCACGGGTAGAAATGTAGAAATTTTTATTGTTGAATTGACGGATTCTAACAATTTCTTTTGATTTCTTGATATAGTTGTGTACTTTGGTTTGGTTTGATTTGATTTGGTTTGGCTTGTTTTACGGCATAACAACCTCACTGGGTCATTTAATGCCGACAAGGTTTTTACTGCTGGTAATATGTTTTTTCAAAAAATGTATAGCTGGTAATAGTTTTTCTTCGAAAATTTATGTATTGCTGGTAATATTTTTTTCAAAAATGTATTTCCGTTAAAAAATTTTCCAAAAAGTATTGCTGGTATTTTTTCAAAAATGTATTGCTGGTAATTTTTTTTTTACAAAATATATAACTGTTACTATTTTTTTTTCAAAAATGTATTGATGGTATTTTTTCAAAAGTATTGCTGGTAATATTTTCTACCAAAAATGTATTGCTGGTATTAAAACATATTTTTCACTTTCATAGTGTTTTGACTCCAGTTTGGAGGTTAACTTTTTTGCCCATAGCTGGGACTCTAACAGGTGTTACTACCCCGGGTCAGGGTGAACCTTGAAACACCAGCAATTAAGACGTGGTTCCACGCTCCTCAAAACCTTTGATTAGGGGCTTTGCTGTCAGATGTAGTTTATTGTCTTACCAAGGACATACGTTAACTTGGGAGAGTAGTAATTCTGTTAGGAAAGGTGATATTGGAAAAAAACTCTTGGGCGTAGATAAATATTAGGATAATATTCAATGGCGGCACTCTCGAGGATTTACCTTCTGAGTAAGTTATTTTTTTATGAGTGTGGCGTATTAAAAATCAAAATTGTCGTTGAATTTATTTCTATGTATGACTAGAGCATTAGTTAATCTGTTTTTGTGAGGTTCCTTTTGTTCTCATAGATGCATTGTTTTTCATTTCTGCTTGTTTCTCAAATATATTGGGGGGAACAGTTTTGGCAATTTATTGGACATAAAATGATTTGAATTCCCTCGATCCAAACGGAGGAGAAGCTATTGAGACCTCAAAAAAGCGTAACTTCTCAGAGACACAGTATCGAATAGCTGAAACCGAGTAAGCAATAGCCAAAAATCTAATTACCATAAAGAAAAGAAAATCATCTGCTGAATTATTTTTTAATTATTATTATTAAGATAAACGCTCGAAAAACGGAGATTTGGCAGTGAATAAATAAATAAATAAGTGAAGATAGAAGTGTCTTCTGCCAATGCCCCATAAATAATGGTCAATTTTGTTTTGATTCCGTGGAAAGAGGGGAAACGACAATATTTCCTTTCGGTAAGCAAAAGAAAGAAAGAAAGAAATAAAAAAAGGAAGAAAGAAAGAAGGGAAGATAGTATTGACTGTTTCTGTTTTGTACCCACTTCTTAAAATAACGACCAACATTCATATTTTTATGAGTATTATTGCAATATTTTGTTAAAGTTAAGCTCAAATATTGACGCGATGAAATAATTTCTAAAGAGATTTTATTTTACATCTCGCCATGAGCTCATTCAATCATTAACTTAAGTTAACAATTAGGATACATCCGAAAATTTTCACAGATTTTTCTAGTTATTATTATTATTATTATTATTATTATTATTATTATTATTACTTGTGTATGTTATGTTTCGTGCTTGTATCCTCTAGATCCGGGGTTAAACTATGGTCATTTGGCCCTTTAGGAGAATTCCAATTTAAATGATAGCACTTTTCTAAGTATATGGGATGTTCCTAGTAGGGCAATCTTCTGAACAACTTGTATGTTGATGTTACTTGGGACAAGGTTTCAGTTTTCATTCCCCACATCCTGCTAATGTTGATCTCCAGTGGCTTGTATTTGGGCAATTTCTCGATAATTTTTATGGAGTTGATTTTCTCACATGGTACTGCTGTGTCAATAAGCATACATTTCCTGAATTTCTTGTCTTTTATGATAATATCAGTTCTGTTGGTTTTTATTTCCCTGGTATGTTCCAGAGGATAGTTACATTTTGGGTAACTGCGTCTGGTTGGTTCTCATATCATCTCTTAATGGTTTCGATTTTCTTCTTCTTCTTCTTCTTCTTCTTCTTCTTCTTCTTCTTCTTCTTCTTCTCCTCCTCCTCCTTCTTCTTCTTCCTCTTCTCCGTCTCCTCGTACTCCTTCTTCTTCTTCTTCTTCTTCTTCTTCTTCTTCTTCTTCTTCTTCTTCTTCTTCTTCTTCTTCTTCTTCTCTTCGTATTCCTCCTCCTCCTCCTCTTTCTTCTTCTTCGTCTCCTCCTCCTCCTTCTTCTTTTTCTTCTTCTTCTTTTTCTTCTTCTTCTTGTACTCCACCTCCTCCTTCTTCTTCTTCTTCTTAGACTTTAGAGATGAGCGTGATTTAAGAAAAGAAAGAGAAAAGAAGAAACAATGCTTGACAATGTTAAACAATTCTTCTCTTCTTCAAGTTATATATTTATTTATAAAAAATTCAAGCATAAAAATATATAAATCTACAAAATATTACAAGTCTTTCTGCAAACGTTGATTGTCTTGTAATGAAAAAAAAAGGGGGGGCTGTACTTGTAAACGCGTCGAAACGAATGAAACGTCGCCAGCGTGAAGTCATGCTACTGAAACATGCGTATTATGATGGTTTCTTGTTCATTCTGGAATTTTCCGTTTGTTGATTAGTTACTAAGAGGAATTCATCAGGCAGCTTAATATAGATATAATGGCACCCTCCTCCCATTCTGTTCATTCCCCCGGAGCGAGAAGTTAGTAATTTACAGACGTAACTGTCCTCATGCATTTTAAGGGACGGATATTTTTTCAGGCTGTGCACATTAAGATGCTTGCCGAAATTAGTTTTTGTTTTAATAAAATCATCTGCAAGCCCCGTTGATGCCACATTATTGCGTCTGACATTATACCTGTGTCCATTAAAATCTTTTATTGAATTTTTCCGTTCTGCAACCTACATAAATAATGTCATGTTTGGTACATTGGGTGGCGTGTATTAAATAGGAATCAGTACAATTACCAACCCTCTGTAGTTATCTGAATGTTTCTCTTTGAATTTGTAATAGAATTGACATGATCCAAATTGTTGCACAGTCAACTGCGTTTCCACTTCTATGAAAGAAACTATAGGCGGGTTGGGAAAAATCTCTTTAAAAGGCGGATATTTTTGCGCAATATGTTCATAGCTGTCGGGTAGTATTTTTGAAATTCCATCAAAATTTCGTTGCCAGTTGAGGACTAATGGGGTTCTGTGGGAATTTTTATTGTGTTATTCGGTATTTTAGTCTGGTATAAAATTATAGTTATCTTTATTATTATTATTATTATTATTATTATTATTATTATTATTATTATTATTATTATTATTTCAGTAAAAACTCTCCATTCTGGAATTGGAAATTTCAAGAATGTATTATTCAGGTACAATTACTGATAGAGTAGTTGTCGGAACTCTAGGAAAGGTTGAAAGGAATCTTGATAACGACATTAAGAAATGTTTCTGTATCACAAATGAAAAGTATTATATATGAAAAGTATTTCTGACGTAGTTAGAAAACGGCTTTCTATAAATTCCGAAGAAAAAATGCAGTCATTTATCCCAAGAACTTACGATACAATCAATTTGCAACACTGGTTTCCCTACGATCCCCGAAGTTAAGTCTGGTCAATAACTAGATGGGTCACCGCTTGGAAGTACCAAGTACTTTAAGATTGGGTGTGCAGGTGGAGTAATGGATTCGGAATTGTAAATCGGACAGCCGGGTTCCAATTT
>OZ010573.1:96904688-96909688 GCA_963932145.1 Acanthosepion lycidas | reverse complement strand
TTTAAACGTCGATATGGGTACAGATTGCGCTGTCAGTTTCTCGAGCAGCCTAGAAAAACGTCAACTCAGTTCACAAATAACTCTTGCGTATTGGAAGACATACCTTCTTGTATTCTCCCTTCACGTTCTACAAAAGTCTTGGTTTTGTAGATTTCTTCCTTTAACCCCCCCCAAAAAAAAAGTCACAGGCTGTTAAGCCAGGACTCCTGTCTGGACACTCATACATAAAATAGGGAGTTACATTTTTCAATTACCCTGTATATAATTAGCTTCGAGTTATGTTCTTACTTGCTGCTCGCGTCTGTTGGTTATACTATATGTATTTTCTCATTTCGCCATCTTTTGTTTACGGTATTTTAAAATCGTGTTTGCTAAAATTAATATTCGCGTCAGTGTTAAATGGTTGAACGAATTACCCTGTCACTGATCATGTTGTCTTTGTTCAAACTTCCTTACCTGTACAATAAAACATAATGCGGGCGATTGACTATCTGCTGCTTACACCAATTTTTCTTCACATAAACGCAAATATTGAAAGGCGTTTCGTTTGATATAAGCAAATACACGTATTACTACATTTTACACTATTAAATTTTTGTCCAAAAATATTTTAAGAAATGAATTGTTATTTGTTCCCTACCTTTCACTTCACTAACGGCAATATGATAAAATGTCAAATCTAAATTTTTTTGTCCGTTTAAAATACGCCATAAATTGGTAAATAAATCCAAATATATAATGAGTATTAAAAACGACTTGAAAGTGGTTGTTGCCAGAAATGAACTAAAATTAACTTTAGTAACAAAGATGCCCATTTAAATGTCACTATACTTATGTCTGTATATTCGTTAGCATGTGTGCATGTTTATTTGAACTCATGGGAAGACTTTAAAATATTTCTATGAAATTACCGCTTTTCCAAGCAAACTGCTTAAAGGAACTACTGTCCCTTCACAACAAGAACATGTTATACCACTTACATATAGTGGCAAACCATCCATATTCCTTTCATATCCCATCGGCGAGAAGTAAGTTCCACTCGAAAAGCTTCTTCCCGCGAATCACTGACTTGTGAAATCGACTCCCAACGCCATGCTTTCCCCGCCATCACTATTATCTTAAACTGTTCAAGATTAGAATTAACCGATTTCTTCCAATTCCATACACACAAATGGCCTCTAAATGTAAGCCTCCACCTCGGAATTCTTCTAGATTCGAATCTACTTTTCCACCTCATTCAAAAGTTGCTCTTTTAGATTGATATATGGTTAGTGTGGATGCCAAGCAGCAAAGAAAACTCATTGCTGGGTTCTTTGACCCAAGCTTTCACTATACTTGATTTATGGTATGGTCCTTTCGCTGGCTGTTACTGGCTATTGGATATGATGAAAAGTAGTAATTAATTGAAGCACACGGTAAGCCCCAATAACTGGAAAGGCAGCAGCATTTAAACGATATTTTATAGATAGCACTCCTGTATGCTAAAATATTCTCCATACCATTAGAACACCAGCAGCCTAAACACAGATTCCAGTTGTAACGTTGGAAAATCGCAGGAGAAATTGTAACACTTCAGACCATGCAATATCTTTTGCTGTCCGATTTTTCTGGTGGCGGTGGCATGGTCCATAACGAAATAGAGATTCTGTCATTTTTATAATATATTAGGTTGGTGCAAAAATAATATCGTTTTTTGACGTCAAAAACGATATTATTTTTGCACCAACCTAATAATAGTAGTGGTCTTCTACTGCAGTAACTCATCTGCTTTACGGCCACATTACTTTGAAACACTGGCTCCTGTACAAATTTAAGCAACGTCGACGCTGGCCAATAGCTAGATGGGTGAACGCATAGGAATACCACGTGCTTTAAGTTTGGAATTGCTGGCGGTGCAGTGGATAATGGTTCGGAATTGTTGGTGAGACGAGTACCAATTCCTTCTCGGTTCGTTATATGCACTTGCACGCAAATCCAACACTTCCCACTCAGCTATTGGTTAAATAGTAAGACTTGTATCGCTAAACTATTATTATCTACAAAACTAAAATTCTTACAAATTCAAAAAAAAAAAAAAAAAAAGCAAGATTTCTTCATTAAATAACACGCAAAGTGTTGATAAACCGTAGAAAACAAATCATGTAACCCATTAATTTCAAGTTTCGCTGTGCTATGCGTTTTTAAATCCTCTATTATTTCTCATGGGTAAAGTGTGTTTTATGCAACTATTGCCTTTCTGTCAGTTTGAAGAATTATGGCCATTGTTTTGTGACAGTTTACATCAGCATGGGATTTCCACCCACAGAATTGATGTCACTGGAGTAACTAGATTTTTCTGACCATTCTCCATATAACTTAGAGATTATGCGTGAAATTCTTAGCAGAAAAGAAGTTTTTTTGTCATGTGTGGATGCCGTTAATGATTAAGTATTATTCAAGACTTCAGTATTATGAAAAAAACAGTTTTTAATTACAACTGCAATAATAAATAAATAAATAAATAAATACTTAACAAGAACAAAGATATAAAGTCAACCAAGAATAATTAACTATTTCAGTGAATTCATTGTTAGGAGCGCGACTTAACGTCCAGTAAATCCTAATCAAACCCAAATCATCTACACAGTTAATTCACACTAATTCGACTGGATAGTTCCACTCAACAGTCACTCAGTAATCACTGCAGTCAGTAGCCTGACACCGCTATTTAAACACCTGACGGAAACAAATATTCACAAGTCCAGAGTGTCACGTTCGAACCACGGTGTCGGTAGTTACTCATTTTCTTCCTATGTGACAGTTTTGAAATACACAGACATGTACATCTGGCACCAAAGGCAATACCGCATACAAAGTCTACTAAAGTGACATTCTTTCTCATACTATTGCAAGAAATGAAATTCAGCAGGACGACATCTCTATGATTAAATGCCTATATCCATTAAATTGCAGACATGAAATGTAATTTAATTTCGATAAAATATCATTTGATAGCGCTTAATGTCAGTATGTGTATGTGATATTTTAGTTGTGATTCAGTATGTGGTTTCAGGTTTTACGATTTCTCTCTGGTAAAAGGGGGAAATGAACTACTTGCATCGGTCTCGTTGAATCCATTTGCAATGAAATTAAAAAAAAATATGAGGATTTTGCATTTAATCCCTTGTTTGATTATAATTATATGAACAAATATAAAACATCGACGAATAGACATATACGTTAATAGCTAATCATGAAAAGAGACTCTAATGTATATGTATTTCGAATCGTAAACTATTGTAGCTTTCTTCGAAAAGTCAATCACTTGGGATACAATAACAACGCAATAATATGGTTTTGAACTAAAAGAAAAATCAGACAACCTTTTAAATCAAGAAATCATCTGTTTTATTTAGCCACGAGGACATGTAAGAAAAAAACAAATTACACACGAATATCACATTTATATTCTTTTACGATATTTCACTAAATACAAGACCGAAAAATCAGTCAAATACTGTTTTATTTTTCTGAAGGCTCTTTTTCTTTTGTACGGGTGAATTGTGCGGATCTGCAGGGTAGATAACGGTTGGCCTAAGACCTAAAGAGATTAAGGTCAGAGCTGGCAATCCCCCAGACGTCTCTTCTATAAAATATCTTCTCTAGGGATTTAGATGCTGGAATGGAACGTCTACTTTACTAATAAAAGACGAAGTGAATGATGATGATAAATTTAATGGCGGTACGTAGTTGTAATGTTTTGAACTGGTGGAATTAAGGAAACAGCGATAGATTATAGACAGGCTTGGGACGTTGCTTTTGTGAGAAAAGGGTTGTATAGTGTAAAATAATTAATCGCCTACAAGGCTAGGTAAAGGCTGCAAAGATAAGATTGTACGATTGCGGCACTGATATGGCTGAAATGTTCCACTATTTGTCTGAACTGACTCTTGTAAATATAAAGAATGTCAGATGGGTACTTTCTGGAGCGGTATAGGGACTCGACCATCTTTCCAGAGACTCAAGCAATGTATTTTTTTATTAGTTTACAAGCTTATTCCTAGCAAATGAGAGAAATTTAAATTCAATACTAAACGCATAAACATAAAATATTCTTAGCTTCTTTTAAGAAGTGTTTTTGCAATATGTCCCAGTATCTGTCTATATTTCTGAGATGTACACATGGCACAGTGGATAAAGGCGTTGGTTAGATCCAGTGACAGGACCCAAAGAGTGTGAGTTCAATACCTGGTTAAGGCGGTGGAGAACTTGTGAATTAACAGGAGATAAGTGACATCCATTAGACATAGCACGTGGAACTAGAACAGTCTACCCCAGAGAGCGAAATAAAGGGTTCAGTTCGACATTCCAACCACCTGAAGAAGGCCGGAGCGTACAACTGCCGAAACGTTGTAATAAATATGGCGACATTAGTCCGAATAATATAAATGATGTACAATATTTCCCAATCTCTCTTAAATTGCAAATTAATATTACGCATACATTTCCACTAAATTGTCACTAATTTTATCCGATTGATTTTGCTTTACGGCTTATCTGCACTTTGTAATCAATTTAAAGTCGAAAAATATTTTTGAATTGTATAAGGGCCTTTTATTAACAATTTGGGGGATAAATATGAATTGTGTAGCGATATAGCCTGTTTTATTATTTAAAGCATAGCTGAGATGCAAGAGATTCATTCGTACCTTTGCCAAAGTTATGTAACACACAAATTAGTAATTACCTATTGTAGGAATTACTGAAAGTTAAAATGTGTTAATTTATATCTGACTATTTCTGGCAGTATATTATTATTATTATTATTATTATCAAGAGTTGGAGTCTTACAGCTACCTTAATATTGGCGTTTGTCACGCGCTATATACACTAAAATGCCGGAATTCCAATGCGATTTACCAGCCACTATATGTCAGGAGTCGACATTATCTTGTGACAATCTGACACGAAGCAGTTGTTGGAGTTATTAACTTGTTTCTTTTTTTTTTTTTTTTTCTGGT
>OZ010573.1:96872188-96899688 GCA_963932145.1 Acanthosepion lycidas | reverse complement strand
ATGCATCAGGATCCAGTAAATATTCACTGTGAAAAAGGCCACACTTCTTAAGAAAAGAGTAACCTCCCGCAACATGTTTGATGCCCAAATAATACAAGCGCTCAATCCGGGAACGAATTTTCCTTTGTAAGTCTTGTGTTGAAAGCTTCCATCAAACCAGGAAAACATAATCTCTATATACATAAGCATGTATTTAGCATAGTGATTGATTTCCGAATAAAAGTTACTTTTTTTTTTAAATTCTCATTACATCTGAATAATGCGTACAATAATAATATGGAGGACTTTTTTTCAGTTTTAATTCGTCAAAATATTTTTTGTATATATCGCGTCTTTCAGAATATAATTTCAAAAACGATTTTACTAATTAGCGTCTAACAAATTCAGCTTTTGATCTCTTTGATCCGAGTCTTTCATACGATTTTTGATAACTGCTGTTTCAATTATTTTTTTTCTTATTAAATCGAATTCATTAATTGATTAATCTGTAGAAAGCCATATTTTATTTTGCTGTTTACAGTTTCAGAAATCAGAAAGATATTTGGTCTTTATTTTATGCCTCCAATAGTTACATTATATTCTTCGCTCCAAATATTCAGTAGGCAAAATAACACTGGGAAAATTTTCCAGAAAATTGGGTAAATAGAGACAATTATGTTTTTTTTAAAAAAAGGCGCATCAATTTTTCTTAACCGGGATGGGACTTGACTTATTAGATTGTGTTCTATGACACTTAATTTGGTCTATTAAGATGTACCTGTTGTTCGCAGGGAAAATGTTCTAGACAAGAAAATAATAATATTTAAAACATTTTCACCCAATACAAGGTGTGAGAGCCACTCAAGGCAGATAATTACTGATCAAGCTTGTTCTATGAACATAGGAGGAGGAGGAGTTAAGTGCAGATCCTTAGGACACGTAAGAAAGATAACGGTTTGCACTAGAGTTGAAAAACTTAGTGATTGGAAACAGCCTCTTGGTAGTCTGTCCACAAAGTAGAGATTCTTGGAAAGAAGTACTCAAAATGGAATTTTCGTCTTGTAACGACATAAAAATAGGAATAATTTACTCCGTAGTAAGGAAGAGTCTTAGCAATGAATTGTCTGAAGTGAAGAATCTAAAGAATGCAGCCCTCAAAAACATATATATATATATATATATATATATATATATATATATATATATATATATATATATATATATATATATATACGTATGTATGTGTGTGTGTGTGTGTGTGAAAGTTTTGTCAATTGGCTGATTGATGTATCCTTAAGCATCGCGACTCCACATTTTGTAGACGGACCCTTCGGGAATTACTCCGCCCACTCGTCAGGGGTATCAGCAAATGACTGCTTATTCTTTTCGATCTTTCTTTTTTATATGAACTTTTCATTGGTGGAATTTTATAGTGCATGGGTACGTGTTCACCCGCGGGCGGACATGCGCTCGTCTGCGCGTGTGTGCGTAGGTTTACAATGTCGTCATTATTTTTTTTAGTCAAATTTTTTATCACCTGGCATTCACTCCTTAACATTTTCTCTTTGTTCTCTTTTCTTTCAATTGTTGCCATTTGTCTGTGGATTTTCTAGACATGAGTGTGTGTCCATTAGTACATTAGAATTTAATTTGTTTCATTTTATTGTAATTCTAGACGTTAAAGACTAAAGAAATTTACATTGTTTATTAACAGTGCTGTAGACACTTGTATCCATTAACTATGCCGTTTAAAGTCTCTCTCTCTCGTTCTCTCTCTCTCTCTCTCTCTCTCTATATATATATATATATATATATATATATATATATGCGTGTATTTCGGCAGCATTTTTTTTTCTTTTAGGCAGGTTTCGTTAAATAATTTAGGCAAGTTCTGTCTAATTATTTTCGATAACATCATACGGTCATGTGCATGTTTGTAAATGATTTAGGTTCAAGTACAGTACCTTTAAGCTTTTTTTTCGAAAAGTATATATATATATATATATATATATGTTTATATATATATATATAGATATATATATAAAAGTGAACATAGAAGTCAACACTTAGAGGCGACAGTCTGTTTCATATGCAATCGTCAGGCCACATATTCTGTTATTTTTCTCGGCTATTTATATATATACGGGTTAGTGGTGCATTGTGGGTATTCTATTATGGCGGTTATTTTACCGGAAGTCGTTTGTTTATTTATTTGGGTCAAATTATATTGCTTGTTTTTATTTTTTTATTTTTTTGTTTCTTATTTTATTTATTTATTTATTTATTAATGTAGTAAAAATTTGTTTATATCACTTATTTAACAGTTTTGTTTTGGTTTGAGAATTTAATTAGAGCTATTTGTTCAATTTTGAGGTTGATTGTTGCAGTTCATTCTAAGTATTATTTTGGCGGGAACAGTTTTTAATTGATTATCTTTATTTGGGATTGGTTTGTTTATTTATTTACTAGGATGAATGTAGGTCAATTTATTTTACTTGTATATTTTCTCTTTTCGGTTTTCGATTTTTAAGTAACATAGTATTTATTTATGTTTTATTTCTATTTTTTTTTTTTGTTATTTTGTTTATTAGTATATTTATTTGTTTTTATTTTATTTTTCCCGTTTTTCATTTTTTAGGTTACGTAGTAAAAATTTATTTTCATGTCTGCATTTTGAGATGAGCTCGGGTCTTTTGTTTAATAATTTATTTTGGTCGGGGAAAGCAATGGTAGCTATTTTTTGCAAGGTTGTTGTAGGCTGATGATTTTTTCCTTTTCTTCCAAGATATTTTTGGTGTGATGTGCGTTTTGTTTTTAATTTCCCAGATATACTTAGAAAGCATTGTACTGTTCGCATATTTACTATTTGTGAAAGATGTTTTGTGTGTATAATTTCTTTGTTTCTTTGTTATATATATATATATATATATATATATATATATATATATATATATATATATATATATATATATATATATATACATATATATATATATATATATATATATATATATATATATATATATATATGGATTTTTATTTTTTACTCAGCTATTATTTTTACTAGATACATGTGAATAAATGCAAAACACTATTAAAGTGAAGTAGTACGTCTACTTAAATGCGGGTATCTCTCAATGTTTGACGTAACACATGCGCCCAGGCACACGCACACATACACACTCACAAACACACACACACAAACATATATATATATATATATATATATATATATATACATGTGTGTCTATTTGTGCTTGTGCGAGTGTGTATGTGTGCTTGTGCTTGTGCGTGCTTTCATGCGTCTGTCTATATGACTATGTAAACCTAATAGAGTTTAATGCATGCATATGTACATATCTATCTTGATACACTACAGTTCCAATTTTAAAGCTACCTCCAGAATTAGCATGGGATGAACAAGAGAGGAGAGTTTAAAAAATGAAAAAGAACTCTTAGAATCTTTGAAAAAAATGAAAAGAATGGAATCAGTTATCAAACTTATACTTTCAGAAACCTTTGTGTTGCAGTAATTATGGCTAAAGGAGGATGTTTTGATGAGATAAAATTTAATGAAAAATGCCTATTTTCTTTTTGCCATAAAATTTCTAATAAAAAATCTCAATGATTTAGGTTCAAGTGCAGTACCTTTTAGCTTTTTTTGAAAAGTACATATATATATATATATATATATATATATATATATATATATATATATATATATATATATATGTTTTTTTGTGATACAGAATTTAACAATAGCTAGGAAAAGACAAAATTTATAAGGCATCTTTTATAAAAGAAAATGCTAAAAAAAAAATACAACCATTTTCGTCCCAGGACTTATCAAGTTTATTATTTTTTTTCTGGGAATAGAAAATTTATAAAAGCCTGTAAATTAAGTTAACGAATGGAATTGGATGGAAGAAAAAAATAAATTTCAAGAAACTAGAGCCCAATAACATTCAGACCCAGTAAGCATTCCCTCTGTTTACAAAGGGAAGGCCCACGGGATCTGATATACAAGGACTCTAGAAACCTGAGATGAAATGTGGAGTGGGACCTGGATAAAGACAAAAAAACGGTCCGCACTAAAATTAACCACACATTTCCTACTATTTATTACATACTCAGCAATAGCAGAGCCAGAAGTATTGGTTGGTTGGCTCTTCCTGGCAGCCGGATTCAAAATTCTGGTGGTGGGTAAATGTCTTATTCTCGAATCCAAACGCTGGGACGTCCTCCGTATGTAGTCGAGTCCACAACTACACTTGTATTGGTAAATTACTGAATTAACATGATGGGGAGGGAGGACGTCCTTAAGAATGGAAGAGAAAGCAGGACGGGTAACAAATATTACCCTAACATTCGCCGAAAAATAACAACTATTGATCAAACGTGAAATTTGTCTAGATAAACTCTCACCCTCTGTACCAATATAGGAAAGACGCAGATAAACTTGGCATTTATCAACATAATGCGGCTTAATCCTATGAAATTTACTTATGACGTCTTGGATAACGGAGTCTAAAACATTCAAAGGATATCCGTTTTATGAAATTGTCATTCTAACAAATACAATTTCACCACAGAGAAAGGCCATCAGAACATAATTTAAGTACCCTATGAATTAATTCCTTAATCAAATTAACCTTTCGTTTGATTGCGACAGAAAGAGTCCGAATGTGTATAAAGTTCCGAGAAAGTAGCCTTCCTAAATACGGAAGTCTCAAACTTGTCAATGATCCTATGAACAAGAACATCCAGAAAGGAAAGACAAGAATTGGACTCCTTTTCTACGAGGAACGCAAGAGCCGGATGGACAGAGTTTAATTTGATGAGAAACTTGTCGGCTTCAGCCTCATTATTAAAGAGGCAGAAAGTATCATCCACATAACGATGATACATAAGAGGGCGACCAATACAAGAAAATAAGGAAACCTCATGAAAACCGGCAAAAATATTCGCCCGAGCTGGACCCAAAGGCGAACCTATAGCTTCCCTGTCGATCTGCCGATACATAATATTGTTAAAACTAAATACGAACGTCGCAGTGGCGAACATCATAAGCTCGACAAACACACCCACAGGAAAATCCGGAGGCGACAAGGAGGTACGATACAACATATCGCAACACATTTCAATAGTCTCAGACAGGGGAACACAGGTAAACAGGAAGCAGATATCAAACGAACACATGAACCCACCATAGGTAGAACTACGTATAATTTCAACAAAGGAGAAGGAATCTTTAATGCAATAAGTACTGAAGTGTGACAAAACTGGTTGTAGCCCTTTCGAGAAACCAACTAGCGACTTTATGCTGGGAAGACCCAGTTATGGACAGAATGGGTCGTAAAGGAACACTGTCTTTATGGATTTTAGGTAACCCATACAAACGGGGACGAACGGACCCCCGAGGGTCTAATTAATTTTGAAATTTCAGAGGAGAGTAAACCACTCTTGACACATTTTAACAGGTTGAAAGTGGAGACTTTAGAAATCCACCGTATTAATTTATTTCGCGAAATCAATCCGATTTCATCTCTTCAGACCAAACAATTTTACAACAAGATATGAATTTTAAATTTATCCAGGTACAAGCGAAAAAAAGAAACTGTTTTTCAACGATAAAAGGGGAAGATCCCGATTTTTTTAATAAGGTTTTTAATATGGGGGAAGGGAAAGACAGAAAGAGAAAAAAAGTTTGAGAAAGAGAGATTGATATATCTATATGTAGAGACAGACATGAGTAGGTGTAGGATAGGGAAAGGAAGAGAAGGAAGTTTTTGGAGACATTGCCGACGGGTGACCTGTTTTCACCGGATGTGATAAATAAAAGGGAGTGAATATTATTAAAAAAAGAAACATTGGAAAAAGGAGAGAAAAAGAAAAAAAAAGAAAAAGGAAAAGCAAAAGGGGTAGAAAAAGTGGAATTAAAACAAGAGAAATATTTCTAATATGACAAGAAACAGTAAAAATATACAAAATGGAATCAATTGTCAATACAAATATATGTAGTGAATTTTTTTCCAAGAAAACGTTAAAAAAAATATTTCCCCAAAAAGCTCCACAAAAATGAAAAAAAAAAGGATTTTGATTAAATAAATAAAGTGATAAGTAAAGGAACATTTTAAGTCAATAAAAATATCAAATTTTGAAGATACATATGCATATATAATCATACACACAAATACATAAACATATATACACATATAAACCCATACACACATATACGCACATATATACATATATGTACATACACATATATACATATATATACACGCACATATATATATATATATATATATACATATACATATATATATATATATATATATATATATATATATATAGACATACATATGCATGCAGAGATATGCACATACATAAAACCACTTACTCACATGCATATATATATATATATATATATATATATATATATATATATGTATATATATACATAAAAATATAAGTAAAAATAAAATATATCGATATGGAAATCAAAATCTAAATGTATACATGTACATACCTATCTATAAACATATGTAGGGCCAATATATATATATATATATATATATATATATATATATATATATATATATATATATATATATATGTGTATATATGGGTGTGTGCATAAATCTAATGATTAGCTACTCATCATTAATAACGTTAGAATTTACAGATACTTATAAAAGCTAAATCATTAATCTTGAAAAATAAATTCGAAAAATATCGTCATTTTCGTATTAAATTCAAACAGTATTTACTCTAAAATAATAAAATTCTGTCCAAAATATTTTATTTGAAAGCATAAAACGACGCACAACAATAATTAGATTAATGAATCCATAGAGGTTGCTTTGCCACTAACGAAAAACAAGCAACCAACAATACCTATTTATAGTAAAATTACCAACAATAAAGATAGTAAAACTACCAACCCTACATATTTGAAGCAAAATTACTAACAATATATTTTATCTGTAGTTCAAAGCATACAATTGCCTTCGAAATATATTTAGTTGAAGCCATAAAATTGCGTACAAAATATTTAGATTTCGGCATTAAATAACAGATATAGGTTGATACGGCGCTAAACAAAATCAACCAACATGGACGTAATAATAAGCTGTATAGTGTTCAATATTTTCTTAATATTTATCAATATATTAAATGTTTTAAAGAAGGAGGACATAGTTTTAAAAGCTATTTCTCCACTAGGCTACAGAATTACCGATAGTATATATATATATATATATATATATATATATATATATATATATATATATATATATATATATATATATATGCATGCTTTTTTTTCAATGTATTTTCTAGTCGTCACTCCACGGGCGACATCGCCAGAAGATAGCGTTTATAACCTGAAACTAGTACTCGAACGAGAAAATACAAAAGAAACGCGATATACATGTATCAAATAGCAACATACGAATAAGAAATGAAATCCTAGGAGTATAAAAGGATTACAAAAGCCAAAATTTCCCATATTTTTTTCATTACAATTTATCTTTTTGGTAGATGTAAATTCAATGCATCTTGATTTGTAGCCGCCGGCATCTAGCGTGTTCCCAGAGCGCGCATGCGCAGTGATGCATTCATTTTATACCTTAACCTTAACAATGCACGTAGACGCACAGATTGAAGAACCAAAAAATAAAAATAAAAAAAATCTTTCTCTCATTCTACGCACTCTGATGTCAATGAGGGCAAACAAGGAAATCTCCATCAAAGCATTTTGTAGAAGAGAAAAAAATTCAAATCAAATGAAATCAAGAAGCATAATGTCAAAATTGAATTTCATTCCTTCTATGTTGCGAAAATCCATCATCAGTTTTTTTTATTCTTCTTTTGCTAGAAGTCAATATCAACTATCTGAGCAATACAATGGAAGATCAAAGAGAGTCATTACTTGAAATAATACAGAATATCAGGTAGGGCTTTATAGTTTTGTTAATAATCGGAATCAAAATAGTCACAATGTACAGGATGATATGAGTAAGTGCTTGGACAATACATGCTGTCATTTTCCCATTGTAAGAAACGGTTTCGCAACAAATGCTCACAATAGCGTCTGTCTGTTCAGACTGATTTAGCGAGCGTAGACGTAGGTTAAATGTACTGAGCACTCAGTGCTCATCAAACTCGCTACTCGATCTTGTTTTGATGTTTTGAAGTTTACTAACAAAATGAATAAGACCTTGCGGCCAATCTAGTACTGCACTTAAATTCTTAATGACTAGATACAAAAGAGAAAAGCTCATGTGAAAAATTAACATAAGTGATGGAACATTTTTAAGGGGATTTCAATAATTATATTAAAACAATTCATCTAGTCTATAAGAATCCACAACAGAATGCAGAAAGCACTGGACAGCCGTTTCGTTCTATTTTGGGACTACATCAGCAGTGCGCATCCACTACCGAGAATCGGACCCGGACCGTTACGATACAACGTAAGCGTCACACCAACTGTACCAACGGGTCTCGCTGACGAAGAAGTTACTAACTAGACTCGATACAGTGCCGCTACTCACTAAATTCCGTTTTGTAACTCATCCAAGTATAATTAACCCAACGGATTGTGTCCCCAAGAGGCACGTCTTATTTCACCTAGCCACTCCCTCCAAAATATTAGAATAGAATTTATAGAAATTATATATATATATATATATATATATATATATATATAGAGAGAGAGAGAGAGAGAGAGAGTGAGTGTGTGTGTGTGTGTTTAGGTGTGGGTGGGTGAGAAAGAGAGAGAGAGAGAGAAAGAAGGTACAGGGAAGCTGCGTTATGGCGATGGGAAGTAACTAAAGGTGATCTGCCAGGTCAGAACAAAAATATTGCAAATTCTTCTTTGTATATTGTCTTCTTTTCTTCTTTTTTATGTGCTATGTCCTTTCATGACGTAGGCGAACATGGCTCTCAACCTTCCTCTATCCTTTGCAGCTCTCAACAAGTTCCTTCCCTCTGCTTCCTCCCACAGATCACGTTTTGTCATCCACTTGCTTAAGCCCGCCAGGTATGTGAAGCGTTATTTTCCCTTGTCTCTCTTTCTGTTTAGTCGAAATGTGAGTATCAGATTCTCCAAGCCCTCCTTCCTTATTATGTGTGCCAGAAATATCAGCTGCCGCTTAGAAAGTCTGAATACATAGCAGAGCACCAGACAAGATGTGACAACAATATTCAATCAATGCATGGACGAATGTTGGATTTATAAAGTTGTAAGATTTTGGCGTGAAAAAATGTCTAGTACGACACAGTGAACCAACTTTCTTAGCAGCATATCTAGCAATTGATTCAATATAATATTGCTACTTTATTACACTATCTTGAAGTGCCGATAATATGTTGACTTACTAAGCGTATCTTGGATGTGGCACAAGGACGCATGTATGGAACAGCTAGCGAGGAGATTCATTCTGTCCTCTTAACAATTGCTGACACTTTAAGACCAAACACCTCTATGCGAATTTGTGTGTTCTTCCTTAAATTTGATATCGAGACCTTTGAAATGGTTCGTTAATCTTTTGGTGATTATTTTTCAGATAGTAAACATGTTTCTTTTCAAGGCCGCTCGAGCGTTATTAAAGCCTTTTTGCGAAGTTGAATCAACCCACAACAAAGAAAAATGTTAGAAAGATTTAAATATAAAAATATAAAATATTCTTATTTTTATGTTTATACAACTAAATTTCTCTCAGAATATATGAGTGCTAAATTTTTGTGTTAACGTTCCTTGTTTGTAGTTGTTTGCTAAGATGAAAAGAAACGTGATTTCTTCGCGTGAGTGTGTGATAAAAAAGAGGCAAGAGATAAAATGAAGGAGGAAAGTGTAAGTGTCACGTAGCTTGGTGAGGAAGTGCGTGTCCCGTAGCTTGCTGAGGAAGAGTATACGTATCACGTAGCTTCGCGAGAAAGAGTGCTAGTGTAAAGTAGCTCAGTGAGGGAAATCGGGGTATGAGTAAAGGAATCTATGTTAAGTAGTAGTGTCGTAAATCTGTTGTATTTTGCCACTCATTCTCCGTACTGGCTTGTCTGGGATGGTGACTTTGCTTATATACTTTTGAAGTGGATGACAAAGCATGTTAATTTTTATTGTCGGTGGGAACGCGACCCGTTGGTTGAAAAATATTAAAGGATGAATTTATTAACCGGAAAGATGCGCGGATCCTTCGACTCAATTATCATTTTTTTCCATTTGTTATTTAACCGTCTTGGTCTTTATTTCCACCTTCGCTCTACAAACTGAAGCTTTTCAGTGTGACCAGTTTATCAGTCATTAGATGCGGGATAGCTTGGAATAACCCGGTACTGTAAGCGACAACCAGTTACAAAACCGGTTAGGCACGGGGCTAGCAATTTCACCCCTTAAAGTTTTACTTTTTATGAAACCAGAGCAGCAACGTCTTGTGTTGTTAAGTGTTGTGGCCCCTACTGTTTAGTGTTGTCTACGGGACAAAAAGTGAAAAATGAGGAGGAAGAAGAGGTGGAGGGGAAGGAGTCGTTGAAAAAAGGATGTATCCAGGGAAAGATAAAACAATCCTGTTCATTCTGGTTTTGAATTCAGAGGTTTGATTCTCTTAAGCGGTTGCAACCCCAAAGCAGAAAGGGCCAGTCTGCCTTGCGCTTAACACCTAGCTAGTGGGTGGTGGATTCAAACATTTTCTAAACGTATTAGCGCGAAGCTTTTGAACTAGAATTTTAAATCCTTTCATCAAATTTCTTTTGCACAACAAAAAGCATTAAAATATCCGCGATTTCAAGTTACAAATAAAATACCTGTATATATAGGCAAATACTTTTCTTTTTGTTTATTCCACCCCAAACAATACGATAATGCTACTAAGACGCAATGGGTTCCTGAGAGTGAAAGTGTGTAGGCAGACATTAGAAAAAACCGGAAACCCATCCATAAACAGGAATCCCGGGATACACGTCTACTTCTATTTAAAAGATGAGAAAGGAAACCGAATGATAGGTGAAACTCTCTATGTCTATGACTTCATAAATTTTGACTTACCAAACGATTGTCTAGCAACCAGTACCCTTTTTTTATTATAATTAAGCAAGAAATAGACTTGATTATAATAGTCTGTCTATATTTCTGAGATGAGGTATTATGTACATTATTTGGACTATTGTTCTCATCTTTGTCGCCATATTTATCAAAACGTTTCGGCCGTTGTACGCTCCGGCCTTTTTCAGGTAGTTGGAATTTTGAACTGAACCCTTTATTTCGCTCACTGGGGTAGACTGTTCTAGTTCCACGTGCCATGTTTGATGGATGTCTGTTATCAGTTATCTCCTGCTAATTTCCCTCTGAAACTTCCCCACTGCCTTAAGCGGGTATTGAACTCACACTCTTTGGGTCCTGTCACTGGATCTAACCAATGCTTTTATCCACTGTGCCATGTGTCCTTGAGTATGAATTTCTGGGTATTATAAACCTAATTTCTTCAGCAACCATTTTTACCAGTGCTCATATTGCAATTTTGCTGTTATCATCCATGATTTTACCAGAGCTCTTATTGAAACTTTGTGTTTATCATTGCTTTTCTTTGGCACTCCTTATTACTGGTTCCCATATTGTATTTATTTCTATGCTTGGTCGGCTCAAGAGATTTTTGTGGCCTGGCATATGTGCTGATTCCTTAAGTTTACGAATTTTCCAGTGGTGTTCCTTGTCTATGATCTCAACATGATCCCACAGAGGCCGGTGATCTCCTTTCTCTCTATATATGTGGTCAGCCACGCCTGATTATAATAATTAAAAAAAAAACGATTTTTTTCAAGATGTATGATTTAGGTTTTATGTCCGTCTCTAAATTCTACTGATAATATTTACTAGTAACCAACTATTGTTTATTCAAATGTTACTAAATTACACTATATGTTTTGCGTTCCTCTACTTTCAACTGTTTCTTAAGCATACATCTTTGTCAAGGTAAAAATCGACAATGGTGTTTCATCGATGTATTTGTTTGTGATGTAGAGCAGTATCTTGCGTAGGATATGGAATCGCGATCAATTACATAAAGAAAATTCTTTTACAGACGTTATACAAAATATTGTACAATTTACCAACTAGAAGATTATCTTAAAATATTGATTCAAGCGTAAATACATATAGGGACAGAAATAAATTACTAAGTATGCTGGCACATGTTTTACCTGAATTTTGATCAGATAAATTTCCTGTCTAATTTTCTAGCTTTGTATTTAATAGAAAAGCGTTCAATAAATGTATAAACTAAGAGCTGTATCATATTAAAAATAAATATTTACCTTTTAAAATATAAATATAGGTAACTATACTCGTCTCGAAAAAACTTCGAATTTTTGATTTGCCAATAATAAAATCAATCTCGAAGGAAAAAAGTTTTTAAAAAATGAAAGAGCTAGAAACGTAAAAAATCTGTCGAAAAAATCGCACAGATACAGGTTCAAAGCCCAAAGAAAAAAAAAAACCGACACCAGTAAACAATTAACTAAAAAGAGCTCAATAAAACCGTAGAGCAGACCTAATCAAACCTAGTGAGCCAGACAAACCTACCCAGGTTTCACCTAAGTGGGTGGTCAGGGAAAGCCAGCTTAGATTAAACCTGGGTAGGTTTGTCTGGCTCACTAGGTTTTACTACCTTTTAAAAGAAATAATTTTTGGCATTTGACTTATTATTTGACCTCCTTTTATACCCGTGTTTTTCCTAATTTATGCGCATTTTCTTCCAAGCATTCATTGTTGCTTCATCCTTCATTTGATTTTAGAATATTTTTTTCTATAAGCATCAAGTAACCTTTAAAACGTAATATGTTAAGTGGATCTGAATACGGCAATAATTAAAAACTTCTTGTCCGCAGTTCTAATGCTCATCGGATTCTGGTTACATTTTAGATTCAAACAAGACAATACTTTATCAGAGATTAAAGTCCGGTGTTACAGAATAAAAAAAAAACACAAAAAAACACAAACGAATCATAGAAACCGTATAAATTGAAGAATTCCAACAGCAGCAACAACTCAAATGAATAGAACATGACGCATTCGGTATTTGATAATTTTGCGGCAATACGCGCTTAAAGGTGTTAGGCCGTTTTCATCAACATTTCTTTCCATGATTAACTGTAAGCAATTGTAAATGTAGGACTAGCTTACACTTAAGTAAAATAAAAACAATACCAATATTTATTAAGAATTTATTAAAGAAAATATAAAGTTTTACGGAAACATTGTTGACAGTTATGTATTTAGTTACATAACATATACATTTCGATGCGAAATTCGATTTGTTGTTAGGTATTTTTCATTTTCTCCGTTATTATTGTCAGCATTTTAGAATAATTTGCCTGCAATGCTAAGATTCCTAAACTGAACAAACTGGAATGATATTGTTTGCGTCTTGTTACATCTCTTTTCCATTGTTGTTTTTAGATCGCTTTCTTCCAGTCATTTTGATGGGTAATAGGAAAATTCTGAAATCTACGATGATCTTATTTCAGTTCAAAAATAAAGTCTATACAAAAGGAATATTTTAAATTAATATACGATCAAAAATAAAATGCTTTTGACAAAAAAAGCTTAGTGATTCCACTATAATTATGTAACAATAATGGAATGATATTCCGCAGACAAATCTACGATTTATGTTACCTCATCTCATTTCACGGTTACGAATTATGAACCGAAATTGAGCAAGAAATATTGTGTAATCGGCTCTAATTTTTGTAAAATACTTGGATATGATATAATTAATAATTTGCAGTAAAAAAAGCAACTTCCGATATTTTGTTGAATATGCCCCTCCTCTGACGAACGCGTCATATATCTGGAAAGAAAAAATAATTATATAATCAAAATGTTGACTTTCTACGCTACATAAAGCAAAAGGTTAGAAAGGAAACTCCCATCAAAGATTGTTCATAGTCATAGGACTTTTAAGTCTTATTTTTCCTGACAATCCATTTAAAATAGAGAAGTTTTACGAATTTTATCTTAAATAGAAAACCTTCTGAAATGACAACTAACGATATAACTAACTGTTCGGTTTATAAAAGTCGAATGTTTACTGTATGAAAAAAAAGTGAATCTTGCCATTAAAATTAAGCTTATATTTTTATCTAATGATATTGCTGAAATATGCTTTGTCTATGTATTTAATTAGTTGGTAACTTAGTGTTTTGCGTCGTTTTCTTTATATGGGTTCTGTTATTGCTTGTCAGTTCAAAGTAGGAATTGACGAACACATCAACTCTGTTTGAATGGAAGTTATTAGTCGTTTGATCAGAAAACAGGAGTGCCATGACTTGTGTACTGATCTTTGAGTGAAAGCTAACGATGTGCCAGCATTCGGAGTGGATACTTGTCACACTATATAATATATGAAATATGTTATTTACGGGAATCAGCGTTTATATTTAAACAAAGAAAATATCTGGCATTTGCTTTTATACACTGATATCTAAAGAGGAAGTGAAGATTTACGAGTAAGAGCCAATAAATTATTTGGTGACAGAAAATACATCGCAAATTTCCTTCACTCGTATGTAGCGACACAGCGAACGAAAAAAGCATCTGCAGGAAGCAAACAGATGGAAAAGATACAGATTATAGTTAGCGTATGAAATGTTATTGTGAATATTATATGAATCCCCAACTTGATCAGTCAATGATTATGCATCTGCTGCTAAAAACTGGACACAAATGGAGAGGAATTTCGAAAGGGAAAAGCAACTCCAGAAACAATATTTTTTTTTTACATTTTTTTTCTTATTACAGATTGATAAGCACATTAGAGAATGAATATTACCTTTAAAAATACTTTTTCTGAATTTTAAGAGGGTGCGTTTTACTAAATAAATTCATTTTAAACTATTTACGTTGTTTGGACAGATGGGCCCACTAGATAAAAGCATTGGTTGATTGATCCTAAAAGTGACTTGACTCAAAGAGTTGTGAGTATAATCCTTGGTCTCAGCGGAAAGAACAAAAACTTGGAGGTGCAGAGACATAACTTACCAATGATATTAGAAGAATCCACCCCTGTGGACATTATAACGGGTTCATTTCAAAATTCTAAAGAAAATATCCCCTGAAGAATGCCGGAGCGTGCAACGTCTGAAACTTCGTGAATGTGAAAATAAAGATGAGGACAACAATCCGATCAATGCAAACAGTGTAAATATTTACAATACCTAATCGCAGAAATATAGACAGAAATAAATTTTAAGTTTATCACCCTACGAAAGCTTGCATAGTGCACTATTTTCATTACAACAGGCAGCTTGTATATATGCACTGTTTTCATTACAATAGGCAGATCAGACCAAATATGAAGTTTCCGCGACCTTGGCGAGGATGAAGTCCTTTTCACTCGGCAACATTTTTCCTATAATCAGAAGGTTTCTAAGCCTCGAGCTGCGTTATCTCTATTTCCATGTCAAATTTTCAGATTAGCTACGTTCATGGGTTCCTCCAGTTCTCACCTTCACAATTGAGACCCATCATGCAACTTGCACTGAATAAAAAATCGGCTTCCTCTCCTTCGTCATCTGTAGGGAAGTAGGACATTTTACTCGCACAGCTTTTTTCCCCCAGAACTCTTTCCTTAGGGAAGAGACTCTCAAGCGGATATTCCTCAAAGAGTATGATTTCAACCTCTTCAAATGCAGAGTCAATGATTATCTATCCTACATAACCCCATAATTTTCGTTTCTTACTCCCACCGTTTACGCAGATATTACAACCTCATTCAGTGAGCCTCTTGATTGATTGGCTCTTGTGCCTTGTATTGAATATAGAAAAAAGTGGAGACAGCTTTTCAGAGGCTCAGCTACGCAGTAACCATACAACCACACCCGATGAGGGGACTGGTGATGAAGATGACGATGATGATATGCGTATATTTGATCATTGTCCTCCTCAGATCTAATATAAATTGAACAATTAAAAGATATGCAAAGCTTATATTTGTGCCACTTCCGGTGAAGATCTTTTTAAAATGTAATTTTCTCTTAACCTGCTTAAAATCTGAGAAAACTTTGACATTGCTAAGAAGGACGCGTTCATTTATCCCTCACTCTGATACGAACAGATAAAATTACAGACATGCCAAGAAGGTAGAGTGCGTAAATTTGATCTTTTTCAGAGAAAATATTTTAATAGCCCATTGCTGTTGAGTATTTATTTGTAGCAAAAATCTATAGGTTGTTCACAGAGCGATGAATAAATGATTATCTCATTATGAAGTCTGATTATCAATGAAAATGAAATTAGAGAAATCAACGAACCAATAGTTCAATATTTTTCTTCAATTTTGTTCACAGAATTTTCAGAATAAAAATTGCATGTTATGAGCTGTACATGCAGCAGCAATGTCTTTTAGGTTTCTTCTATTATTCAGTTACCGGCATTGAACATTGTCAAGTTGAGTATTTTTGTAGCTTTTGATGGGATCTAAAAGTGTCGAGTATTCGGAATACAAAGTCTGAAAGCACATTCATCGACGAGAAAAGGGCACGAACGAAATAAATTTATGGCGGAGCTTGCCGTCTATCCTCTTTAGAGCAACATAGCCAAAACTATGTGTCTTATTTATTCTTTCATCCGAGCGAGTGTGGCCCCTATGTTTTAATAAGCGAGACGATACCTATAAAGATGTAACTATCTTTATGGCCTCTAACCTCCATGATGATCATCATTATTATTCGACCGCAGTCAGGATCACCGAGCTAAGGCGAAGAGTCTTTTCTTTAGCTGTATAATATGTGCTACGTTCAGGGTCACATATAGTTTTTAAATTCAAAGTTACTTTCTACTAGATAGGTTACCACCTAAGACTAGAACTCAGTCTGTGTTGCTATTTACCTATAGATGGAAGGAGAAGAAGGGAAGGTAATGTATCCGACTGGAATTAGAACTCGACTCTCCGAATCCTCAATCCGAGACGTTATGCATTATTCCACCTATTGCGTCCTATTAACTTCTTGGGGCTGCTTCAAAATATCGCATTCCTCTCCCTTTCTACTGTCATCCTTCATTTTGATTCACATTATTAAAACATCATGGCCAGAAGCGAGTGCATTATTAATCCATTCAATGTTCTTTATTGTAACTATCATCATTCTTAATTTTTTTTCTGAAAATTCTATATCAGATGATTTGCATTCGAACATGTATTCATTTCCTTCAGGCATCAAGTTAAGAGAAGGAAAACTCTGATGTCGCACCTGCGTCTTATGATGTTGAGTGGTACTTCTTTTTGGCTACATGATCTTCTTGAGAACGGGATTGACCCAGTGCAACGTCTTTCTCCACTTGAAAATTTTCATGCACAGGCAGTGCTTGATATCGTAAAATGACATCTTTGTAATGGACATATCTAACAACGAGGGGTGGGCACCTCGAGGTGGTGTAATGGTTAGAATGCTTGCCTTGCTAGCACAGTTATGACTGAGTAATGAGTTCGATCCTCACTGGGTGCCCCATACTTTCGGCCTCGTGCCACATCTGAGCTACGCTTGGAAAATCACTAGGGCACTTCGACGTGGTGTAATAGCAAGTTTATATCGCTAAATCAATTACGACTGAGTAGTGAGTTCGATCCTCACTGGGTGCCCCATACTTTCGGTCTCGTGCTACATCTGAGCTACGCTTGAAAAATCACGGGCACTTCGACGTGGTGTAATAGCAAGTTTACATCGCTAAATAAATTACGACTGAGTAGTGAGTACGATCCTCACTGGGTGCCCCATACTTTCGGTCTCGTGCTACATCTGAGCTACGCTTGGAAAATCACGGGCACATCGACGTGGTGTAATAGCAAGTTTACATCGCTAAATCAATTACGACTGAGTAGTGAGTACGATCCTCACTGGGTGCCCCATACTTTCGGCCTCGTGCCACATCTGAGCTACGCTTGGAAAATGACTATCTGACAACGAGCGGTACATGGACGTGGTCTAATGTTTAAAAAGCTAGTCTCGGTAGTTCAGTTCCTCACTTAGGCCCCATATTTATTCAACAACCTGAAAGTGTTTCCCGGTGAAGAACACGATTCTATTCATAATTCCAGATTACTCTTAGGAATGTGGTAGTAGTTGTGACCTCCGAACTACTGATATTTTCACGCCGTTACTTTACGTTCCCCAAAATGGGAAACAATCGTTTAAATGACTGTAGGCCTGGAACTGAGGCAACGCCAGACGAATTGGTGAATAAAAGACGTTAATCAGTCTGCAAGAAAATATGCGGCAGTCCTTTGAAATTTTGTCCTCAAATCTTGTCTGTCGCATACAATATGTGTCGCAGAGGATTGTCCCGAGAAAGTGAGAATATGGTGCGTGGTTCACTTTATGGCAAGTTGTTATCAACCGTAATCAAACACATGCTATATATTTTTCATCTATGACTGTCATTCATTAGGATATTTTTTGCCGGCCATGAAAGCCAGAGATACAAATAATTGAGAAACGATGAGAAAAGTGCGAGAATAAAATCCCCGGGAATGAGCAATAGCCAACAGATGTTTGATTGGTGCAAAACCCGAATTTGAATACACAGATGGAATATTTTTAGCTGGAAACATTTGCCAATGAAAAACGTATAGAATATAGTCAGACACCTCCATGTATGGTAAAAATATAATTCTGTCATGCATCAAAATAAAAACTAATCCAGTTTCTCCAACACAAGGTGGGTTAGTATTGTCTTTTCATCCGACGAAAATCTTATTAAAATTTATTTATAGTTTTGTCAGGCATCGAAAAGTAAAAGACAAGTTGTTTGCTTTAAAATTCTTTCAGGACAATTTTATTGTTTTGCGATTGTTTAATCTAACATCATGACGAGGATATATGATAATCCGACCGAACTTCTATTCCAGCCATACTGGCTTACGGCTACATCACATTGAAACACCAGTTCCTGGACGATCAATGAAGTTAAGCAACATCAATCCTGGTCAGTACCTTGATGAGAATAATAGGCGATGTAGGCTTGGATGAGCTGGTGGTGCAGTTCATATTGGCTTGGAATTGTTAATCGGAGAGCCGAATTCTAATTCTCTCTAAGTTTGTTATATCTCCTTATGCGCAAATAGCCTTTGGAAAGGTAGGACTCCAAATATTCTCCGTCAAACTATGGGTTAGTTAGTATGACGTATAACTAAAATCTTTATGATCTCCGAAAAAATCAGTGTTGAATGAAATAGAATTAACATGTTTTGCCAAGTTGTCAAGATATTTACGTAAATTCAAAAGAAATGTTCTCAAATGAATATTTATACACAATGCTTTATATTTAAAAAGGAAAAGAAAAATATGGTGTTTGCTTTTATACATTGATGTATAAATAAGAGGAACAGATTTACGCACAAGAGATTATTTGCTGACGGAAAATACATCATAACTTTAATACATTTATACCGACACGGCGAACGATAAATGCAAAAACAGGAAGTAAGCAGATGGAAGATGGAAAAGATACATATTATAGTAAGCGTATGAAATGTTATTGTGAATATTATATGAATCCCCAACTTGTTCAGTCAATGATTATGCATCTGCTGCTAAAAATAGGATGCAAATTTCAAAGAAAGAGGGAGTTTAAATTTCTAGGGATATAGTGTAGAAAAGAAGGCTTGGAAAATTTGATACTAACAGGAGGTGATTGAAGATCAGAGTAAGAGAGGAGAACACGCATAACGTACCTAGAGAGTTTGAGTAAATGGAAAGTGGATCGAGGTGGAGGTGGAGGTGAAATAACAAAGAGACAAACATTATTACGGGCTAGAAAAGAATAGGAAATTGTCTAAAGCTACGATCGTCCTGGTTTTGAAGGAAAGCTGCACATGCAAGAAGAAAAAGAAGAAGAAGGAGGACAAGGAGGGTGAGAAGGAGAGGAGGATAAATATAAGATGGTGGAGGATGAGTAGAAGATGAAGAAGAAGAAGAAGGATATACACACACATATATACATATATATATATATATATATATATATATATACACACACACACACATATATATATATATATATATATATATATATATATTCAAGATGCGATGGGTTAATTGTACTTGTTTTTTTATATTTTGTCGAATGCACAGTATAGTATGGTCAGTTGGGCACTCTCTCTGTGAAAAAGCGCAAAATGACGCAATTCACTTGTTCAGAAATTTGGATTCGGCATAGTATACTGCTTGGCATTCACGCAGGAAGCTCAAATGCAAACTTTTCAGTGTGTTTGATTGTCAGTATTAAGACATTGCAGAGAATTAGGAAAGGGTTAAACGAGTCTAGTGCTGATTACGAAGGTACGACAGTTTGGAGAACTCACTCTGATTGTCAGAAAAGAACTCCCAAATTTGTTGGTAGGCGCCTCACATACGACACGGAGGCTTACACCAGGATGAAGAGGGTGTTTGCTGCAAGACAATTTCTGCAGCCATAACATCCCTTACATCTGGCCACTTAGGGCATGTTTTACCCGAGAGGCAATAGGCAAATCCTTATTTTAAATAGCTTTACATCGTTTTCGGAATGTTTTACGGTTAACGTCACAGAAAATTAATTCGGCATGCAAAGTTCCTCAGAATGCAAGCCACATGATTATTAACTGTGGAGCACAGAAAGACCAACAAAACTCTTTATAACACCAAAGATGAACGGAAGGTAAGGATTATCGCAGCATCCATCAACTTAAACAAGGAGACCATCCAGTAGAGTTGCAGGAGATTCCGAAGTCATCTGAGGGCTGTGATTTCCTTGAATAAATTTTCTCTTTAAATTTTGTCTTTAGAATTTCAAGATATTTTTGAGTAATTTTGGTAAATATATCTTTTAAAATGTGATGCCAGTGTTATTTTCGTTATTACGTAATTTACTAATTTTACATTTTATCCATTGCACCATATATATATTCCCTTAGTTGAATACTAAGGGAATGAGATTGGTCCGCTACAAAGTGCGTGCAATGCCATTTCTTAGCTGTTTACTGAGTATGTTAGCCTGACGGAGCCAAACCCTCTCCAGGCTGGTTTCAATTCAGAGTTTTATTCTCGAAGACTAGTCAGTCGCCAAACCCATGGAACCTAGTCCATGGGACCTAGTCTGCACAGTTATTTACCCATAGCTGGGGGGTGGGGAAAAGATGGATTCATGTATTTCACGTAAGTGAATGTAATGAGCAAGACTGGAATTTGAACTCGGCTATCCATCACTCCAACGTGCCACCACTATTCCAAATTTATATAGGGATTTTCCAAGCGTAGTTAAGATGTGGCCCAAGGCCGAAAGCATGGGACACCCAGTGCGAACTGAACGCACTTCTCAGTTGTAACAGTTCTAGCGAGATAAGCTTACTAACCATTACACTACGTCGAGGTACCCTAAGCGATTTTCTAAGCACAGCTTAGATTTGGCACAAGGCTGAAAGCATGGGACACGCAGTAAGGATTGAACTCACTACTCAATTGTAATGGTTTTAGCAAGACGTGCTTGCTAAACATTATACCACGTTGAGGTACCCAACTGTGCCTAAATCCATATTAATATATGTATATACAGGCATCCCTCGATTAACAAGCATTCGATTAATAGCGTTTTCTATTTGTGCGCTAAAATCTTTATGTACCAAAATTTGATTAGTACATAAATAATACTCGTAAATTAAAATAGTCTTCAGTTTTACCATAGTAATTGGAAATTGATTTTTAATTACCGATGTACACATTAACAGCACTAATTGAGGGATTCTTGTATATAATTTACCTCTGATTTTTATGCACATAAACGACACTAATTATTTTATTTGAGAATGACATATGTGTGCTTGTGCGTGTGCTATGATTACTCAAAGATTTTGCCCTGTGCGGAGGTATATAGAATCAAGACCCCACGTCAAAATAAACATAAGAAAAGAAAATGCGAATATTACGGAGAGTCCAGAATGTCTTTTGCTTTCGTATGTCCAGATTACAGGAAAAAAAAACCTTGACAAAGACAAAAGAAAAAGTCAAAATCAGATACAATCTACATATGCATGCAATTGCTGCAACCGTTTTAGCTGTAGACAAGTTGTTTTCTTTGGTTTTTGCATTTTGCAAGCACTGATCAGTCGTCAGCTGATTTCAAGCCATAATAAAAAAAGAAACAAAGAGGTTAAGCGTGTTTATTTATTTATTTATTTATTTATTTATTTATTTCTATGTGGCCTGCAGAAGCGGTGTCATGTTGAAATTACCTGTTCAAAGAAACAGTTGCTATCATCCCTCATGTGTTGTTAGAATGTTTTCTTTCGGTCTCATTATCGTGAATTAATTTTAAAATAGTTAACTATAGAACAGAATAAAGCAATAAACAAATACTTAGGGCATGTTTTACCCGAGAGGCGATAGGCAAATCCTTATTTTAAATAGCTTTACATCGTTTTCGGAATGTTTTACGGTTAACGTCACAGAAAATTAATTCGGCATGCAAAGCTCAATTCCCGCTATAGAAATTTAAGTCACATCGTGCTAATACCCCCCCACCAAAAAAAGGCACAGATCCATGTTCCTTCCGTCATAGTTTAAATATCAAATATCTTTTGTCTTGAGGTAGAAACTACAATAGTACAGTGCGAGTGTGATGGTCAGCTTTGTACGCAGAAATACGGTGTCACTCTTTCCTAGGTACCTCCACGAGATCGCTAAAAAACAGCAAACCATGATGAAAAAGACGCCAAACTTGACGAAAACAAAATCTTATCGTCTAAATGTTAATGTTATTATTAAGAGAAAAGATCAAAGTATTTTGGGGTATTTTTTACATTTTTTAATCGTTCCTAGCGCGTCCGAAATTTTCGTTAAAAATCTTGACAGATAATCGATCATGGCAACCATTTATTTCAATTTTATAAAGAAAAAATGAAATTCTCAGTCTGAAATTCTTTTAAAAATCAATTATCATTTTTTCAAAACTTATTTTAAGAAAATCAGAAATTATGTTTATTTAAAATATTTTGAACCAAGTTTAACTTAGCTTCTGCGCCGAAAAGTTGCAATTTGAAAATAAAAGTAAGCAGGTCATAACCTTTCGCGTCACTTGACAGGTGATGAATGAGATATTGACGGATTAAGTGAGGATAATTTGTTCTACGCAGGGAGAAAAGGAAAATTATTTAGATTTAAGTAAAAAAAAAATATTTACCTCGGAAAACTTTCAGCGTTCTAGTTTTTTTTTTTGTACTTAGCTTTCACCTTTACGTTTACGATGTTTTATGGAAAATATATTATAAAGAAATTAAAATAAGACTGTTAAGAGTGAGAGTAAATTTCATAAGAAAGGTATCTAATTAATTTATAGGTACCTTTCTCATGGAATTTTATCAGAAGTGTACATGAAATACTATCATTTTTATGTACATTTACTATATTTTACTGTGTGATTTGTATTTCCATTCATTTTATTATTAATTTTGATATTTCATTTATGGAAAAAATGTCATAACTGAGATTAATATAAAAATAAGATCATATAAATTTCATAAGATGATACTGATACTTGTAGGTACCCTTCTCGGTTGAAATTGAAAAATCAAATTAACTTCTCCATATGTTTCGTAAAAGTAAAGGCCTTAACAGCGGAGAACAATGCTTAACTCAAACAACGCAACTTAATTGTATTCTGGTTGGTCTTCCGTACCTTGTAATTACAGCTCGATTATAAACACAAAATGACATTTCTTAATTACTGCGGGTCTTCTGATTAGTCAAAATGATACAATTTATAACGCACTAAAAATGATCTATCTCATAAGGACACTTAGGAAAGTGGATGCGGCTTTTAACTAATTTTATAATATTTTAACAACTTAAATGTAAAAATCTATTATAATTAAAGAAATAACAAATAATTGTATTAACAATTCATTTTAAATCGGGAAAAAAATTGCTTTCAGAAAATATTGGCCATATTCATAAAAACAACTAAAAGCAAATAAAAGTATTTGAAATTAAATAATATCTTTGTTTTATTGAGTTTTGTATGTTACAATTCAGAACTGATTTTCAGGTAGGGCGGTCCAATTAAAAACCAAAAAAATTGCATTCCTCAAAGGCTTTTGCTTTTAACTATTGTAATTAATAAAGTGGACTCGATCGAATTTCTAGAGTTTTCATAAAATAAGTAATGGGATGGGTAATAAATATAAAAATATTTCTGCCATGATTTTAATAAACAAAACATATTTATAATAATTTCGATCATCTGTGAATAGTTCCTGAAAGTTTCATTAAAATCCAACAATTATTCCTATTTTTTCAAGATTTTCCAAGTTAATGTGTCATAAAAAAACGTACTAAAAATTGTATATGTTATTTTACTAGTCCCAGTGATACAAAGAGAAACAAGGATATTTAAATCAAAATTCAGAATGTTCTAAAAAGAAAGAAATTTTTTTTAAATTATTAAAATAAACTTTGACCTTTCCTCTTAATAATAACATAAACATTTAGACAATAAAATCTTGTTTTCGTCAAGTTTGGCGGTTTTTCCATCATCCTATGCTCTTTTTTTAGCGATCTCATGGAGGGACCTACTCTATACACAGGTAAAGTTTTTTTGAAAAGGTTAAAAGTCAAGCATTTTCGCTGACCGGTTGCACTATACACAGGTAATTTTTTTCTGGTGGGTTTAAAATTAATTGCCCGAAATTAAGAGTTTGAAATATACATGAACTCTGCTTATGCATGATTATATCTGTTAAGAGCGATCGTTTATTATTGTCCAAAAGAAAACTTCAACGTATTTTGAAAGCTTTACAACTATCAGACAAATGTATTTTGACCCCCGAAACACATTTTGAGCACCGCTATACTCGAGTATAGAGCAAGTTCTTATGATCAGGTTTTACTCTAAAATATAAGGGGACCGCATTTTATCTTATAATTATTTTTGAAGAGGTTAAAAATCATGAATTTTCAGCCTCCGGTTGTACTATATACACAGGTTATATTTTTCTGCAGGGGGTTAAATTTCTTAGATTTTACAGAACTTTTGGTTAACTTGAACGTTGCCTGTTCATATCCGATATTTTACGGTAAATGGTTTTTCTCACCATTTTGTGGTAACATATTACGAAAAAAGAAGGAAGATACTTTATTTATTTATAAAATATATCCAGGATGATGCCAATTACTGCAATGTTTGTCAACGGCAGACATACACGTATTGCTCAGAAGCTGGCGTCTTATTATACAAAAAGTACATGAAAAATCAGGTTTTATACCCCAAAAATGGAGAGAGTAGCACTATACATGAAGTAGACTTATACACGAGTATATGTGGTAATCTGAAAGAAAATCTCTGAATTCCAAACCAGACTGAAGCAAGATTCTGTTTTCCCGAAGAAACAACATTTATGCTACTAGAGAACGTAAATACCATTACGGTCTTAATTGGTTCGGGGATTCGTGATGTGTGACACCGTTTTCATTGGTAATTTAGTTTTATGGTTTAAGGTGTAATATTAAATTCACATAACGGCATGTTAAACCCGGCACCAGTGCCTGAAGAGCCTCCTCGACGTAGGTCAGGGGTCAGGGTGGAAGGGTTCCGCAGATGAACTAGAACGGCCACGTGTTCACAACCAAAGTTGATCCATCTAGTTGGAGGATATCGGCTGTAATCTAATGTCGTGAGGGATATGCTCCGCCAGGTTAAAACGCCCCAGGCATGCCACATGATGATCACACCAAAAACCATTCGCGGAAATCCAAACGCTGAAAAACGACGATGACAGATGAACGAGAATAATGAACAAAACAGAGCGTCGGCGCCCTAAAGATCCTTCTCCAAGGTTAATGGCGAAATAATAATAATAATAAGAAGAAGATGAAGAAGAAAAAGAAGAATGATAAGAAGAAAGAATAATAATACAAATAATAACGAGAAGAAGAGGAAGTAAAATAATAATAATAAGAAGAAGAGAATAATGAGTGCTGATCGAAAAGGTGGCCGATTTAGAGGAATTATACCTTCTGCATTTGGCAATTAATTTCAATTTTCCACAACTTTTTCATATTTATGCTGTATTTATGGACTACGCCTTAAAAAATATCCATTTTTAATAAACATAGCGACTTTTGAATAAAGAATGTCTTGATGTTTTTCTTATTAATTAAAAAATATGGTGTGTTAAATTTATACCTTTATCTTTTGCAGCATATATCGTTAAGGAACAGTGAATATTCGTCGGTGAATGGTGTAATTGAAAGGAAAGAAATTGTTAATTTAATGTATTGAGAGAAATTGCCGTTATTTACACTATTTACATGCGGACAATCGTCCTCATCTTTGTAATTGCACAGCTCGGCTTTCATCAGGTACCTATAGATCGAGGGTAACCTTCATACAACATCGGAGAAAACACTTTATTTAGATCAGTGTAGAATAAACAAATCAAATTCAAACATATTCAGAACACACACACAGACACACACACACACACACACATATATATATATATATATATATATATATATATATATATATATATATATATATATATATATATATATTTTGGTTATAAGCATTTGTAGCTATATATCAACGCTCTCCACTAAGCGGAATATAGCACAGGGTCGACATTAGCAGTCTAACTAATGCATGAGTTTTGAAACAAACTTTGGGCATGCGCTATCAGCATTTTCCTACTTTACAAGTTTTTGGAAGGTATATAACAAGAAAGTCGCCCACTATAGCTGAGTATATTGTACCTTCTTTGAAATGTATTGAAACTGTACTAATTTTAGAGTCTTCCCCTCTGTTGCTGCCAATGGTGCTTAAGTGTAATTGTAAATAATGTTCCAGGTAAAAAAATCAAAAAAAAAATCATACATATTCATGTCGATCATGTCTTCTTTAGGGTTGATATAAAACAACCGGGAAAATGTACCAAACTCACTAAACAGCATACTCGTCTAAAATACAAATGTGATACGCAATTCCAACTGCTGAACTCATCTAAATGTTAATAAAGGCCATACAGTAATAAAGAAAAACAAAATAAAACCCGAAAACAATTATTAATATCAACTACCAACACGGCAATAATTTAATGGTTGTATTCCGAAATTAATATGGATGCATTTTAGCATCGTTTCTCTCTTACAATAGTGCAAACAAAATCCTTGAAAGCTACTAATAGATTAGTCGAAAGCAAACGGAATCAAAAAAAAAAAAAAAGTTAAATATCTATACAGACTAAGTACCCACAAATTTTGTTAGTATGCAAGAAAAACACAAAATTAAAAACTAAAGTTTTATACATATAAAAACACAGGTAAATTATGAGAATGAGGGAAAGAGAGAAAAAAAAATTAAAAAAGAGTAAAAACAAAAAAATATTAGAATAAGAGTGGGAGGGGGGAGAAAAATAAATTATTTTTATTTCACTCATCCGGGTTCATAGTTACCCAAAATATTTACTTAAATTCCTGCACCCTGACATAAT